>OY482671.1:88722498-89197498 GCA_960531455.1 Urophora cardui | reverse complement strand
TATTCCCATTGTAGTTTATACTAATATTATTTGACTAAGATGATAAGTAATTGAAAGAAAACTTGAAATTTAAATAATTGGCGTTACTTTTCTGTTATTAGCATGTTAATAACAGCAATACCGTATAATAATTGTAGCGTTTGTTGAGTCGTAGGGAAGTGCAGGAACCGTAGGAATTTTACCACAAAAGAGCGAATATAAGTACAAAGAATGTAAATTGTGGTTTTGTCCCCAAAACCCCCCCCGTTACTACGCCACTGGCTAAACGTGACCCCATTTTCTTAATTTTGCGTTGTTGTGAAGTCTTGTGTTTTCCAATTAAAATAATTCGAAATAATTAAATTAGTTGCTTAAATTTATGAAATAAAATAATAAACTCCGAAGAAGCATTTTTTAACGTTTAGCTAGAAAAAATTAAGAATAATTTTTTATTCCTCATTGAGATACATACATACATACGTAATTTTGTATAATGAATACATTTTTTCTTATTCACGTTATTCAATTATTCTTGCTAGTCACACAAGTATACTTTTTCAAAAAGTCTAACATTTTCCCAAATCAGGAAAGAATATTTGACCGGATCAGAACCGAGTGTTTTCCCGAAACTGAACCGAATTTTTCCAAATAATTTCCGAATCCGAAACCGAACCCGAATACTTAACCTCAGTCAGTTTTCGAGCTAATTTAACTAAACTTTGCACGCGACTATATCCTACTATTACCCCTATTTCTAAAGTAATCGAAATCAATATATGGTTTTGATCCTTTATTTGTTTCTAACTCCAAAAATAGTGATTCCGCGAAAAAAAGTAACATAATCACTTTCATTCAAAATAAATACGTAAACAATTTCTTCAAAATCGAAATTTCACAATAACCATTTTTTTGAAGCTCGTTATCACATGTATTCTATTGAATGAAATAGATTATCCAATTTTGAAATCGTTAAAATGCATGTACTTATAATGATGCTGTGGTGCAGTGGGTAGAGTGCTCGCCTGCTATGCCAGAGGTCTCGGGTTCAAACCACGGTCCGAGCCAAACACCAACAAATTTTTATAATTAATAAAAATCCAATTATTGGGTTTTTTTAAGAGCAGCGGTCACCTCTCGGCAGTGGGCGGCATACCCTCCGAGAGTATTTCTGCCATGAAAAAGCTTCTCACAAAAAATGCATTCGCCGTTCGGAGCCGGCATAAAACTGTAGGTCCACCCAATTAATAGGAAAAACAAAAAAAAAAAAAAAAAGGAGCACACCTCGAATTGGGAGAGAAGCTCGGCCATAAAACTCGTCAGAGTTATAATAGCGCCATTGTATTATATTATTATATTATTATTCACAACCAATTTTTTATGGATTTTGACAGCAGTTTCACGTGAACCTCGAACTCAGGTTCTGAGGCGAAGCACAGTGGAAAATAATGAGGAGTTTCGGATTAAAAATCTATAACTTTTTTGTTAATGTAGATAGAGTTTCCAACTTTTCGCATGTATATAAAGCAAAACGTTGTGCTTCTTTTCCATGAAAAGAAATCGTATACAACAACTAAAATAAATAAAAATTAAAAAGATAAATGTTGAATTCAATTTTTTTTATACATTTTACTTTAAATGTAAGAATAATATTTAAAGACAGTGCATTTATATACAATATACTAGAAAATACAAGTCAAGTCATTTTCCATACAATCAATTTTATATAATTAGTATAGATAACAGGCACTCTCATACAAACGAAAAATAAACTATAAATTAGCAACATAAATTATAAATTAGTTAATATTCAGTAGCAGCAGTGTGTCTTCATCAAGTTCCTGCACATTTCTATTAAACGATTTCCTAATGCTACTGATGTAGGGATCGGAAGTATACAGAAGAGTGTGAAACATGTCTTCATTGGTAGCTAATCGAGAGCATTTTCTGGCATGACATAAGCGAAACTTTTTGTAATCCTTATTACGAGTATTTTTTAGATTATTTAAAAGTAATGTCTTTTTCTTTTCATCAGATTTCCTTATTGCTTCCACAAGTTTAGCTTCTGTACCTTCTTGAAGATATGCATCATAAATGTGGTCAAATCCATATTCATCCAGAAGAATAGTATTTTTCCTTTTCTTGTTAGATTCTGATGCATCTACATATGAAACACAATGGTCTTCCGCGTTTTCCAGAAGAAACAGAAGAGCTGGCTGTTTCAACTTCCATATCTGGTAAAGATACACAGTATTCCGAGTCCAACCAAATACAGTTCTTATCTAAAAACGTTTTAATTTTTCGCGACGCTTGAGCCCATCTTGCATTAAATGACGGAATAATCTGCTTTTGTAGATGATTAACGATCAAACACACATTTTCTTCAGAAACTTCGTATTTACTTTTTAAAATTGTATATAGTGCCTCAACTTTTGTTCCTTCCTCAATATAGGGAAGTATTAATTCACGTTTCGAACACCTGAACGCTGCCATTTCGACAATAAACTTAAGTAAAATCAATAATAATTAAAACTGAAAACTTTGTGTTTGATTTCCTCGGTGACTATGTTTTTATTTTTGAAATAGTACGAGTGTAACGAGTTTTCGTTTTCTGGCTCTGGTTCTTCTTTCCCCAATAACTTCAAAAACCGCAAATATCCGCAGCCAATTTTTTGACCCGATTTTAAGAAATACCTGGGCTACAAATACGTATAAATTGTAATGCATAGGGAAGCGTAGCTAACTTTCAAAAGTCTCGGTGAACTTGGAATATATTTATGTTTTATGTTATTATTTAAAAACGTAAATTACTAATAAACTTGGACATAATTTGAAATGTTTAAACGTTATTTATTATCTGCATAAAATTACCTTTTCAAAAAGGTATAACACCATATACCCTCTATAGCAATTTTCTATAGAAACTTAACTTTTAAAGTGATGAAGCGAATCAGTTTGATTTGAATTTTTTCAGATATAGTGCACGGAAGTGTCCCAAAAACCTTCTTTTTACATGAAATTCCAGGAAAATTTTGTACTTTCAGATAGAATAGACATTTGACTATTAAATAAGATCAAATTGCTCTGTTACTAGCGACACTGAAAAATTGATTAAAAATATGCCCTTGTTCTAGCATTTTCGACTGTGCGATGCTCCAAATTTTTTCTTTTTACATTTGTTCTGTTTTTGTTTTGGCATTTGTTCTCAACAAATTTTTCTTGAAATATTTCACGGCAAAATAAATGCATGTTGCTGGCGAAATTTCACGGCGGTGAACTCAGTACTAGGCTTAAAAGCAGAATTTCGATGCCGACCAGTGTTATCATCGAAGGAAGAATGCTTTCAGGATGAGCGAAGTAAAGTTTCTGGCAGGCATCTGGAAGCGTTATTATGATGAAACAGATGACCGCTGCCATCTTTGCATGACGGTTTGCTATTGATTAAAAACCAGGAAGGTGCATATACTTTAACCACAAAAGTAGCCATAATTATCAAAATTGACGCGCAAAAACTTTTTGCTTTTTTTTTCAGGAACGCTTTTAATCAAGGTGTATTCTGACTCTTTCTGAATCTGATGATGCGACTGAAAAAGTACTTAAATTTAAATCAGCTAACGTTGAAATGGTTAAGGATGATCTTCGTTTTACTATCGGAATAGATGCATTTTGTCATCTTTTCATTAGCGTAGCATCGTTACGCAGGTAGGTAAAAGTCCGTTATTGTCTTCTTGTGTGATGTTTTGTTTATGCCAGTTTTAGGTTTCCTGTCCCTTTTTTGGTATAGTAGCCTGAGAGGTTCGAACAATGTATCTGATGCGGTGTTTATTTGCTCGTTTATTATACTTCCTACGATTTTTTTCTGTGTGTATATTTCCATGTTTTCTAATATACATACATACATACATACATACATATCATTTTCTTTTATGTTCGATGTGCATTGTCCTACAGACATACATATGGCGACTGTGTGTGGTCTAAAACCAACCATCTTTATAAAATCAATGTCGCTGCGGAGGCAGTTACTCAAAACCGAATTGATTAATATTTTGCACGACTTAATTTAAGCCCAAAAGGCACTAAATTTTGACTATTACATTACAGTTTAGCAAAAATGTTCGCTCCACCCTAATGCACAATGTACAAAGGTAAACTGGGGCCTCACTCTGTAGTTCGATTAGAAAGCGAAATTCCATTCGAAAGCACATTCGTGTTGTATAAAATATACGTATGTATGGAACAGATTAAAATGGATAAGCATATCACGTGTGTACCCCGGAAACTGGTACTAATCCAAAAATGTTTAGTTCAGGAACAGAAACATCATTTAATTTACCGGGGGAAACTTTCATAAAGACAAGACATAAAATTTTAAGATTTGACCGAGAGAACGTAATTGCGCGAGTTCTCAGTTGTTCTCCATAAAAGGTGGAGTAAACACTGTGAGGTAACGTTGTTATCATTGCATTTGTACAATATACATACATATTTTATATGTCCGCTGATAAACAAGCACTTTATCAGAATAAAACAAAAGACAAGGCTTAATCTAATATTTTGTGCAAAATGGCTAGTACGTGTGACAGATTTTAAAATTCTTAAATGTTATTTTATACATACATAAAAAATTTGTTAAGTGAGATGTCTGCTCTTTATTTGGTATATATTGATATAATAACAACTAATATTTGTATATGTACAAGTATATCGCACCCTAAAGCATAAAGTGTCACAACTCAACATTTTACCAAATCTGGTTTCTTTCTTAATTCGGTACACAGAATATATCTCTATCGACTGCCAAAAAATCTCTTCTATCAGATTCTTTTTTAACTGAAAAATAACTATTATACGTGGCCTTTTCCATATCATTGCCTGTAAAAAATAAAGTTTTTTGGCTCTTCTGAAAATTTTTGAATTTTGAGTTGTGTCACTTTATGATTTAGGGTGCGATAATTATGCTTATGTATGTATATATGTACATTAGAGTGCGTTTAAAATTCAAATTAACGATATTTTACTGTATCGCCCCCTCAATCTGTAGTAACATGGTCAAAGATATCACACATAAATTTTGGTACCGATTGGTGGCGATTAAGGCGTGGCGCATTGAGGTGAAAGTTCAGAAAACTCTATGAAGAGTCAAAATATCAAAATATTTTTTTTAATTATATTATACCCAAAATTAATACTTCTATACCCAAGGATAACAAATATAAATTTTGGTTCCGATTGATGGCGGTTTAGTGGTGTTTTAAGGGGGTCAATGTTGGGTCAGAATTTTTCAAATCAGCACAAAAAAATTTTTTTTCTTTGATTTTTATGATTCGTGTCTTAATCGATAGGTCTCCGTGTCAAGAATTAATAATAATAATATAATACAATGGCGCTATTATAACTCTGACGAGTTTTATGGCCGAGCTTCTCTCCCAATTCGAGGTGTGCTCCTTTTTGTTTTTCCTACTAATTGGGTGGACCTACAGTTTTATGCCGGCTCCGAACGGCGAATGCATTTTTTGTGAGAAGCTTTTTCATGGCAGAAATACTCTCGGAGGGTATGCCGCCCACTGCCGAGAGGTGACCGCTGCTCTTAAAAAACCCAATAATTGGATTTTTACTAATTAGAAAAATTTGTTTGGCTCGGACCGTGGTTTGAACCCGAGACCTCTGGCATAGCAGGCGAGCACTCTACCCACTGCACCACAGCGGCCACTCCGTGTCAAGAATTAGTTCCCGAAATATTTTTGCAAAATGAACATTTTTGCAATAGTTATTCGCCAAGAAAGTTTTACATCAACTTCTTTAAAAAAAATTATTGTTAATCGACGGTACAATTAAATTTAACGCGAACTACGTCAAATGGTAGGTAATTATGTATATTTTAAAATAGTTTTTGAAAAAAATTAAAAAAAAAAATTTTATGTATCCTTTTTAAGGATAATTGTTGTTATCAATGTTCTCCGCCTAGGAAAAATTCGGAAAAAATATTGTAGATGTAATGATGCATCGTAAGCTGAATTCCGAAGAAAAAAAGATGGGGACTCTTACCGTCTAAATGCAAAATGCGATTGAACGATTCCCCTCTTCAGCTTAGTAACATTACACTACTCTAAAATTATTAATTTGAAATAATTCAAAGAGATTCAGGTATAGGGGAGTTGGTCCGGTCTTCCTGATCTCAAAAATTGTTTTCTTTATATTTTGTATGGTTAGTTTTCGAGATAACGGTAAATTTTTGCAGTTTTGGGTATCACTACATTCAAACCTATTTTTCGCTAAGGTTGCAAGTGCGATAACCGCAAGCAGTACCTTGTTAGAAACATAATTAAAATACGCTTCTAACGACATGCAACTTGCAGTGATTGAACAAACCCTTGCTCGTCAAAATTAGAATTTTGTTGGATTTTCTGATTCATTTTTTTATTCAAATATTTATCGTTTTTATAAAAAGGATTATGCACAGTATACACAGTAGATTCTCTACATTACAAAGTTTTGGCAACGGTTGTTATGAACGAGTGGTACGATCGAGTTCCAACTAAGGTCATGGTTTACTAGAAACGAGTGCTTAAAGCATTCTTTTCGATTTATGCTCCTCTAGTGAGCATTTAATTACCTACCACTTTTTTACATTTTCTGGCTCACTTTTTTCATTTATCCTTTTACGATCTACTTACTATCAACTGTGACCATAGTTGGAACTCGATAGTACCACTCGTTCATACCAACCGTTGCCAAAACTTGTATACTGTGCATAATCCTTTTTATAAAAACGATAAATATTTGAATAAAAAAATGAATCAGAAAATCCAACAAAATTCTGATTTTGACGAGCAAGGGTTTTTTCAATTACTGCAAGTTGCATGTCGTTAGAAGCGTATTTTAATTATGTTTCTAACAAGGTACTGCTTGCGGTTATCGCACTTGCAACCTTAGCGAAAAATAGGTTTGAATGTAGTGATACCCAAAACTGCAAAAATTTACCGTTATCTCGAAAACTAACCATACAAAATATAAAGAAAACAATTTTTGAGATCAGGAAGACCGGACCAACTCCCCTATATCTGAATCTCTTTGAATTATTTCAAATTAATAATTTTAGAGTAGTGTAATGTTACTAAGCTGAAGAGGGGAATCGTTCAATCGCATTTTGCATTTAGACGGTAAGAGTCCCCATCTTTTTTTCTTCGGAATTCAGCTTACGATGCATCATTACATCTACAATATTTTTTCCGAATTTTTCCTAGGCGGAGAACATTGATAACAACAATTATCCTTAAAAAGGATACATAAATTTTTTTTTTAATTTTATTCAAAAACTATTTTAAAATATACATAATTACCTACCATTTGACGTAGTTCGCGTTAAATTTAATTGTACCGTCGATTAACAATAATTTTTTTTAAAGAAGTTGATGTAAAACTTTCTTGGCGAATAACTATTGCAAAAATGTTCATTTTGCAAAAATATTTCGGGAACTAATTCTTGACACGGAGAGCTATCGATTAAGACGCGAATCATAAAAATCAAAGAAAAAAAAATTTTTTGTGCTGATTTGAAAAATTCTTACCCTGTTCAGATTGCCATAGAAGACTTACATTTTTAGTGTCGCAGATAGTAATCTGAACTTTGACCCCCTTAAAACACCACTAAACCGTCATCAATCTAGACCAAAATTTATATTTGTTATCCTTGGGTATAGAAGTATTAATTTTGGGTATTAGATAATTTAAAAAAAAAATATTTTGTGTTTTTGACCCTTCATAGAGTTTTCTGAACTTTGACCTCAATGCGCCACGCCTTAACCGTCACCAATCGGGACCAAAATTTATGTGTGATATCTTTGACCATGTTACTACAAATTGAGGGGGCGATACAGTCTTTTTATGAACTTTTAAATATTCCATACAAATTAAACGCACCCTAATGTACATGGGCATATTATGTATCGTCGTACCATACGAAAACTAGCACATTTGAAATTTCTGGCGAAAGCTGGCAATTAGCAAAGTCTGTACGAAAGCTAGCACATTTGACTTTTGGCTGACGAAAAGTAGCAATAATTATATACTGTTTTACATTAAAATTGTTGTTTAAACGAAATTGTTACTTTTCGTCAGCCATAAAAATCGTATCGTTGGCTTCGTGAGCAAATGTGCTAAGTCCAATTTTTATCAAAACTGAGGTTTTAATGCAGTATGATAATACAACTAAAAATAAATCGTCTGCCAAAAAGAAGTTACCATAATGTCTGTTTTTATGGTGTAAGGCAGTGTTATGCAAATGTGCTAAGTCCATACAAATTTTTTTTTTTTTCAAAAATTTGTGTTTTAAATTTTTAATCGTGGCCTTGAGCTCATAAACAAATAAATATAATTGCAATAAAACGGCCAAAAAACTACATCAAAATACAATTATTACTACATTGCTTTAATAAGCATGACTTGGGACTGTAAACGTTAATAACACAGGATCACAAAATGAAATTTTTTGTCTGTACTTTGGACGTGACTATCCTATCTATATGTAAAATCGGTCGCTGATTCCGAAAATCTGGTTCATTTTTAATTCTATGGGAAGATTTTTGAGATATCGGCAATTTACCGTTATTTGGCCAATGGCTCCACTTAATTTTGTATATTTGACTTTGTCAGGCAATATCCTTAAAAGCACTTCACCTTCGGTTTTACTCCTTTACGTGAAGTTCCATTCCATTAGCAAAAAAATAAGCTATCAACGAAGAAAATCCATGGTAAAATGGAAAAGTTATAGGCGATCATGTAAGTACAACCAAGAACCCGATTTTCGGAATCAGCGACCGATTTTACATATAGATAGGATGGCCGCGTTTAGAGTATTTTTTGGCTGTAGAGCAGTGTAATTTGCGGGAGTGGCTAGCTTTCCCACCAATTTGATATGCAAACTAGTTTGCGGTACTTCTTTCATTTTTATTATAATTGTATGCGTTTGATCGAAACGCGGTGCACCTATTTTATATAGAGAGGGTACAGTATAATGTGGTCGCGGCCACACCCATTATCAACAGTTTTATCTCTCCTCATTTCATCCCTTTATGACTTTTAGTTACAAAGATGCCACGTTACAAGTTTCCAAAGGAAGTTTTAGAAATTTTTTTTGAAAGTAGTCGTGGCTACAAAGCGATTTTGCTAAAATTTTACTACAAGTAATAAAAGTATGTACCTACACCAAGTTTCGCCGTAATATCTCAATTATTTGTCGAGATACAGGCTCCGAAATCTCTCAGATTCACGATGCCACGCCCATTTTCAAAAATATTTATGGTTTCTGTTTTTGTCTTTAGTTGGACTCATGCCACAAACTTTCAATGAATTATCTATAGATCTGCTTTGGTGGATATTCAACTCGTTTTACAATTTTCAATGTTTATTTTCCATTGTGCCTCCATTGGAGAATAAACCCATTCTCAAGGGAACTGGCACATTCTTTATTAAACGGTTTTATTTAGCTCACCCCGTTTGTTTTATTCTTGGGTAAAATTTAGTAATTCAAATTTCACCCTCTTCGTGTCAACCGATTAATCTGAAATTTTGTACGCATGTATAACCCCGATGACAATGCAATATTATGAAAAAAAATTCCGCTAGGTGGCGCGTGGGTCGCTATATTTACAAAAATCGCATTTATGGTCCGATTTGGCTGAAATTCGGAACATGTATTACTACCTTGAAAAGAAATATTTTCTTTAAAAAAAATTCCGCTAGGTGGCGCATGGGTCGCTATATTTACAAAAATCGCATTTATGGTCCGATTTGGCTGAAATTCGGAACATGTATTACTACCTTGAAAAGAAATATTTTCTTTAACAAAAAATTCCGCTAGGTGGCGCGTGGGTCGCTATATTTACAAAAATCGCATTTATGGTCCGATTTGGCTGAAATTCGGAACATGTATTACTACCTTGAAAAAAAATATTTTCTTAAAAAAAAATTCCGCTAGGTGGAGCTGAGATCGGGGTAATTAAAACTGAAAATCCTATTTGCAGGGACTACGTATAGAGGCGTTGGACTGCAATAAACTAACGGGCAAGAAACCTTGCAATAATGAAGCACTAAATGAATTAAACAGAATGCGAAATAAAAACTAAAAACTAGAAAATAAAAATAGGTAAAAAAAACTTTTTAAGTTACACGGTTTTATGTTATACATACATTGCAATGTTTAAGATAAATGTACTAAAAACCAAAAAATAATAAAATAGATACAGTCGTGGGAATTATAAACATTTGCATAGACTAGACTAAAATAAAACCGTGGGGCACGTCAATTGTCTACAATCGTTGATTAAAATGTTTGTTTTGTAATGTTACACTATAATTAGGCAGTTGTTCAACCGACAACGATGGACGTGTGATAAGTAGGGCTAGAATGTGGAAAAAAGCTAGCAAGCTCGATTATAAGCGAGTTTTAGGGTTTCATAGTGGTGAGCGAGTAGTACTTTTATCATATGTTTTGTCGATTAAAGACAAACTACGAGCAGTGAAACGATTTCTCGTGTGAATGTCCAACGATAAACTAGTTGAAACATCTCTTTTATTAACATGGAGTGTATAACTATTGGAATTTCCATGAGCAAGAAAATAGTAAGTAATTTCCTCACCGTCTGCGGGCCAACTGCCTAACGACGAATTAAACGATTCTTCTATCGCACATTAAGTCGATAATTTGTAGACAATTGACGTGCCCCCCGGTTTTATTTTAGTCTAGTCTATGCAAATGTTTATAATTCCCACGACTGTATCTATTTTATTATTTTTTGGTTTTTAGTACATTTATCTTAAACATTGCAATGTATGTATAACATAAAACCGTGTAACTTAAAAAGTTTTTTTACCTATTTTTATACGTAAATAATCTTAGTTCTCCACTCGACAAACTCTTTGATATCAATTTGAACTCAAACATGAATCTCCAATTATATTAAAATGAAGAAAAAAATTATTTATTAATAGGTGCAAGGTAAGGTAAGAAGTGCACTGACCAACATTGCTATCCACATTAAAGGTTTATAAATTTATTAAAAGCGTTATCATATGAACAAATTTTAATTAATACCTCAAATTGACCTAAAATGGCACTGAAGTTGAAAATCAACTTTGGATCTCCAATTGATATACAAGTTGGATATCCATTTGAGAAACACGAAATTTCTCCAAGATTGGAAATTTTTTTACTCGTACATATTGGGTTACACCAATATATGTACATATACCCGATAAAGAGCAGACATCGCACTTATTTATAGGCAATGATATGGCAAAAAGGCCTCGTATAGTACCTATGTAGTTATTTTTCAGTTAAAAAAAAAGACTGATGGAAAAGATTTTGTGCCAGTCGCTAGAGACACATATCGCACCCTAAATCATAAAGGGGCACAACTCAAAATTCAAAAATTTTCAGTAGAGCCAAAAAACTTTTTTTCAATTCAAGCAATCGCATGGGAAAGAGCCAGGTATAATGGTTATTTTCGGTCGAAAGAGACAGTTATTCAAAAGCTTTTTTTGGCAATCTCCAGAGATATGTTCCGTATACACGTTTATAAAAAAAACTCGATTTCGAAAAATTTTGAGTTGTGTCCCTTTATGATTTAGGGTGCGATATGTATGTATGTATATCCATTAAATGTGTTTATATTCCAGGTACCGCAAATGGACTCTCAACTAAAATTCTATTCAGTCTAGGCATCGGAGTTAGTGTTGCGGCGGCGAGCAGCGCCACCTTTTTATACTTCAAATACTGGAAACCGGATACTATGCCAGAATTATGGCAACGGGTGGGCACATTGGAAATGCTCGCATTCTTTCCCTTCAAATCGGGAGCAGCACTTCAAATGCCCGATAGCACTGAACTGGAATGCGATGTGCTTGGTCTGCGCTATCAAGGTGTACGCGATCGTACACTGATGGTGGTTGACATCGATAATGTTCCGTTGACAGCACGTGGTTATCCCAAAATGGTTTTAATTAGTTCAAAACTAATAGCATCAACAAAATTGGAAATCGATGCACCAGGCATGGAAACATTGAATCTAGATTTTGCTACACTTATACAGGAGGCACCAGGTATAGATATACATACGGCTATTTGGGGTTCAAAATTAGATGCGATGTTGTGTGGTGAGAAATATGATAACTGGTTTTCACGTTACGTACTTGGTAAGGATAGTGGCTTGAGGTTGATATACTATCCATATCCAAAACCAATGAAGCCCATCTGCAAGGATATGGCTAACGAGCCGTATCTCAAAAAAAGTGATACGGTATGTATGTATGTATGTATGTATGTATATATATATATACGAGTATATGTTTACATTTACGTACATCGCTAGTTTAGAGTGCAAACTGTGTAAGTCCACCTTTATCCAAAAGTTTATTTTTATATAGAATGCTAGAAAAATTAAATACGCAACGCGCTAAACAAGTCTGTGATACTTGTCATATTTCTACTCGTTGTTATTCAGTCATACGCAAATTGTGTAAGTCCAAAAAGCGAAGAAAATTGTGTAAGTCCAAAACAAGGCAAATTCATTATATGGTAATGGCAGGGCGAATTCGGCAATATTCGCCTCGATTCGCTTTAAGTTTTTGTCCATCAGAATGTCAAACTCAAAGTCAAATATTTCTTTATATGACATTCTTCTGTACTCGGAGAGTTAAAAACGAGAAAAAGAAGAAGTCAGCTGTTCACTTACCATTTGCCTTGGTCCAAAATATTTTTTTTTAATTTCGAAATTTTTTTATATTTTGTTTTTTATCTCTCCTACAAAGTTTAAAAAAAGGATTTGCACAATTTTCACCTAAGCTAGCGATATGTATTCAATTTTTGATGCTAGATTACCTCAAATAGAAGAAAAATCGGCATTTTTGCACCCTTCGGTCAAGATATCTCGGAAACTAGAATTGTCAAATTAATGATATTCAGAATCAGGAGAAACTTTTACTTCCTTTTTCGTTGTTTGCTTTTCCGACAGGGTAGGATTGCGATGTATTGTAGAACGAATTTCCGTTATCCCTTGTCAAGTTTGATTTGGTTATAAACCGGTTCCAGCTATGTGCCATCTTCAGTGTCTGGTTTCGTTCGGTTTCCGGCTTATAACCAAATCAAACTTGACAAGGGATGACGGAAATTTGTTCCACAATACATAGAAATTTTTACGTTAGAAAATTTTGTATTTTTTCTATAAAGAACCAATGTATACACACACCTACATATCTTTAACATTACCAGGGAACATTCAGTGACGCCACCAGTTATATGCTAATGAACTTATCCTCCATAAATGATCTCAATAAACGTCTTTCGAAACCGGCAAATCCAATACAATTCCGGGGTAGTTTCTATTTAAAAATGGATAAGGATGAACCTTATTCTGAAGATACATACGAATGGTTAAAAATTGGCAATGAGGCTGTGTTTCGTAAGGTGGCGCCATGTCGCCGTTGTATTTTGCCCAACGTCAATCACGATACAGGTGAACGCGATCCGGAGAATAACCCTTTGAAAACTTTAAAAACGTAAGTTTATCAGTAATATATTAGGGATATATACATACGGACGCTTCCAAACAATACTGTACTAAGTCGACTTAGTATGTTTTCCCGTTTTTGGCGTTTTCAATTATTACATGTCTTAATTTAGATGCTTTAAAATCAATGCTGTATCGATGCTGTATCAATCGGACACTCCAATCAAAAGTTATAACCAAAATTGTGCATATAATACAACTGAAGATTTTTACAGAATACAAACATTGAAAGCTTGCCATGAAAAAAAACGTAGCAAGTTTTTATTTTTTCTTATGGTTTTATACAAAGTATACCCTAACTTAGATGCTATCGAGTTTTGGTATTGACCTTTCAATCCAAATAGAAGTTACAAGCGAAAATATACTTAGCGGACAACTGAAGCATCATATCGAATTTAAACTTTGAGAGCTTCGCCTGCAAAACACAGTTTTCAGACTTGGTACAGCTTTCTTTGGAAGCGTACATACATGTATGTAACTTATAACACTTATTCGCCAATACTATCCGTTCATAGGTACCGTTGCCGTGGCAACGATCCAAGCCCGGTTTTGGGCATACATTTGGGCTTGCGCCAGCCGGGTAAAGTGAAGCGAGGTGATACTATTTATATTGGTGTAAGAAAATAAATCCAGTTTATGTATGTATTTATTTAATTTTTCATAACAATTATAATTATTTTGTTTTTGTGTTATCAATTTTTCAGTACATATGTATGTATATGTATGTATGTAAAATATTAAATTTTCTTTTATAATATGTATAGGTAAAAATAAAGAGCAATGAATGAAGTCTTATGCATTGACCGTTATCTACATTTTATGTATAATGCAACGCTTTGCGCCTCTATTGCATTGCTGAAACAGTAATGCACTTTTATATACAAATTCACAAGAATAAATCGGCATACCATACCAAAACTAGCACATTTAAAATTTCTGGCGAAAGCTATTAATTAAAAAATTCTGTACGAAAAGTAGCACATTTGACCTTTGGCCGACGAAAAGTAGCAGTAATTATATACTGTTTTTACATTAAAATTGTTGTTGTTTAAACGAAATTGATAGTTTTCGTCAGCCAAAAGTCAAACTTGTTACTTTTCGTCAGCCACAAAAAAATCGTATGCTAGTTTTCGTATGGTACGACGAAATATTGTTGAAACATACATAAAATTAATTTAAAAAATAAACACCCCAGCAAACATATTGTAATAAAGCAGTCAGAAAGGGGAGCGCCAAATTTCTGACAGAATATTACCATAGTCGTTCGTTGCATTTTATGATATTAAATTCACGAAAAACATAACACTGGTCGGCAAAAAATTAATTAATTAATTTAAAAAATTAAATTTTAGGTTTGATTATTGATTTTAATGAATTTGGGGGGGATTACGAAAATCATATTAAAAAAATTCGATTACATCAGGTTTTTAAGTTATTTAGCAATTTATATTATTTTTTAATCGTCTCTTATTAAACCAAAAACGTGGTGAATGGTTGCACTAGACACCAATGAATAAGTTTTAATAAATATTAATTTAAATATGACTTAATTGGCTAAGGGCCGGTTTGACCATCTCCGGTTAAGCACTTAACTTAGGGAGTCTTTGAACAAACTAGCCGAAAGGTGCGACCTGAACGTCATTTGGGTTCCAGGCCATAGCAACGTTCGGGGCAACTGCATTGCAGATGAGTTGGCAAGGGAAGGCACAAGCTTGCAGGATATCACATCTGCGACATGGGTTGGCCCCCCGCTTAACTCATGCAAGCATTGGTTGAGATCTCGCTCCATTGAACAGGCTAACGCTAGATGGGCCAAGGAGTCAACTTGTGTGATTTCTAGGCAAATCTGGCCTAGACTGGATGAGGCTAGGTCTGTATCGGTGCTGCATCTGAATCGGCTCTCTATAGGTCCGCTGGTGGGACTTCTAACAGGTCATTGCCTTATGGGCACTCACGCCTCTCGCATGGGCCTATATAAAAACGACTTCTGCCGCAGCTGTAGGGACGTGGAGGAAATAGAGTGTTGAGCACTATCTATGCCACTGCCCCGCACTGTCGCTATCCAGGTACCGCTTCCTCCATAAACACTTTTTCGAGTGCCTGGCGGGGATGGAAAATGCAAGGACACTAGATTTTCTGCGCTTCATGAAACAAACGCGCTGGTTTAGCTTCACGGGCATCTAATCTTATCATACTTTTGAATCTAATTTTTCCGGAAAGGTTTGTAAACAGGGATAAGGAAGCTAGGGCTCCCGGCCTAAGTGTGTCCCCGCTTCCATGAATTGCGGAGACAGCCACCTCAACCTAACCTAACCTAACCTAACCAGAGATTTTTACCCGGTTAAGCAATTTATTTGACAGCTCGCAATACAATTTACGTCAAACTAACCAGCGATTAAATGAACCGGAGATGGTGAAACCCGCCCTTAGTGGCATACCTTTATTTTCGTAAAACGTCGATTTTTGAGTAATTTGCTTAAAACCTCATTTCTCATAAACTGAAATTTGCTTAAATCTTTCGAAGAGGGTTAATGAAAGTAGATTCTTCTTAAATTTTTTGACCAGACTTTCCGTCGGCCCGTGGTTTGACGTCAAAACGGTACGCTACATGGTTCTGACGCATACCTCGACCGTCATATTTGATCCTTTAGGTAGGTCCTGTTGACCGTTTCTCGCTGCAATTGGGTATTTGGTTAAGTTTGTATGCGACTGGTCGCTGCGTAGTCGCATTTGGCCCTGATAATTTTGAATTTTCATTTTTTTGATGACGGAGAATTGTGGCAAAAATATGTATGAAGAATGTCATTTCATTAACCCTATACTAAAGATTTAAATTAATTTCAGTAAAAAAAAGCATTAAGTTTACCAGAAATGAGGTCTTAAGCAAATGACGCACAAATCCACCTTTTTTTTAAATAAAGGTGTGTCACTAAGTCAATTAAGTTATATTTAACTTAATATTTATGAGAAATTATTGATTGATGTCTAATGCAACCATTCACTATGTTTTTTGTTAATAAGAAACGATTAAAAAATAATATAAGTTAAAAGCTAGGAAGAGCTAGCCAAAACTAATTTCGCTAAATAACTTAAAAAACTGACGTTATAGGACTTTTTCAATATAATTTTCGTAATCAGCGCCACAAAATCCATTAAAGTCAATCATCAAACCAAAAAGGAGGATCTCGTTGTCGACCAGTGTAACCAAGGCCCAATTTGGGAATATGTCGGAGCAATAGAAGAAAGAAAGATAGCGAAGAAAACTGTAAATGGGAGTTCTGTACTTCTGTTTATGTCGGAGTTGTGCTATAAGCGCGTATCAAAGTATAAGGGCGAAGAAAATTAATTCATTGATTTTCTTTAGTCGATTAGCATGTGAAATGAAGTCTACACCGAAGTAAATATATACGACTTCATGCATAAAAAATAAAATAGGTTTTCAAAATTTTAAGTGACATTTTCATAAAATTTTTCGATTTTGAAAATTTTATAAATCTGTTTTATTTTTTATGAATAAGAGGGATATTGTTTATGTGTTTTATTACTTTTTATACCTAATTTTTATGTAACCTTTCAAATTTAAAAAAAAATTAAATATATAGATAAGTATGTGTGGAGCAGAAATATCCCTGAAGGAACGATGGGGACAATTGTCTTAAAATTATAGCCCTAGGTATAGTTGCATTGTAAGTAGACCAAAGAGAATTAAAAAAATTAATGCAATGTATTGCTAAGCAGGTCAATTGCCTCGAAAATAGTCCAAATGTAATGCGGGGTAGGTCAATTGGACTTAAATTGGTCCGAATGTAATGCACATTGTGCATTGTTTGTTATACGTAATTTGTATTTTGAAATATTTTTAACCATGGTAACTGTTCTTATTGAAAATTGTTGATTATTAAAAATAAATTTTCCCATTATTTCTGAGGAATTTGCAGGTTATTGAAAATTATTTAGTTTTTTATTACAATATTTTAACCGTTGGAAAAAAGTATTGTGAAATCAATGTAGCTATATATTAAAACACATTTTCTATTGAAACTAACGCCTTTATTCTTACAGCGGCGGTTGACCGAGTCTAATCATTAAAGGACATCGCGGAAATTATAGCTGATGTGTGGATTGCGTCACAAAACTAATAACAATATATGCATATGCATATGTATAATTTGTTATTTAATTTCTGCGTCATGTATTTATTTAGATCCTTGCAATATGAATTTCTTCAATTAACTTTTAGATATAATGTTCAATTGTTTAATAAAATAAAATAAATTAAATAAATAAATAGAAAAATTAGATATGAGAAATGGTTCCATCTATATAGCATAAGTATACTCCGATTGTAATGCGAAATGGTCTAGACCAATGTATATAGAAAAAGTATATTCCGACTGTAATGCACAAATGTCCAATCGACCTAAAGCTGGTCCGAATGTAATGCAGATAGGGACAATTGACTTCGACCTAGGACATGCAATGTTAAATGTAATTAGAATTTTACATGGGATTGGACCAAATTTCGAACCAGTTACAATCACTTACAGTCTAGTTTAAGGAGTATACTAAGTCCACTCCGACATCCTACAGGGATATGTAAATATTTATTATGTGTAAAATAACAACGCCTCTTCCACTTTTCGATTACTCTAAAATTACCATTACTTCAATATACACAGATAACAGCGCTATTCCTCTCTTTGCTAGCTTAGCTCCGACATAAACACTCAATAGCGCTATATGCTTTGGTCGAACAGCGTTATTACCTCCGTTGATTGACCTCTTCGCTACCATTGCTCTTATCACTGCTCCGACATAAACACTCAATAGCGCTATTCCGATAAGCATATATCACCCACTGCTATCTTTCTTTCTTCTATTGCTCCGACATAAACGCACCCTAAATCATAATGTCTCATACACATATGTATATATCTGTACCAGGGTACGCAATTTTTGTACGGTCCAAAAATGTTTGCTGACATTTTGTCTTACAATACATAAGTTATATGCATATACATACGTGCAAAATTAGAGCTTATAAAATTTGATTTAAATAAATCCGACACATTGCTTAGGTAGCAACGCAACGTTGCCATGTTAGTCCACCGCAAAACATGCTTATGATCACATAGATGATAAATAATAATATGAGCGCTACCACCACGTAGATGCGCACCTTCTTCCAAAACATTTTTCTTGCCAAATTACGAGATTCTATACGGAATGAGACAGACTGAAAAGGCAAATTTTTAATATAACGTATTTGATAAAGAAATGTCCAAATATAGTATGTATTAATTACTTACATTATTACTAAGGTTTTCGGTTTTATTTACGAGCAATTCCAGTCGTTCACCCCTATCGCGGAGACTGTCTGTAAATAAGAGAGAAGAAATGCATACATACATATGTACATACATATATTAAATTCCATTATATCGCACGTTTTATGCAATAGGGATTTAACTCAAAAAAAATTTTTTTTTGGGAAAACGCAAATAAAGTTTTATAATTTCAAATAGTTTCCTTCTGCGGCTAACTACAAAATCACTTCTATTTCCGCCATTTTTATCTTTTTGAGTATTTTATAAGACTAGAGCACTAACCAGTTATTGAAATATATGGAAAAATCCCAGAAATCGAAAATTTCGAGTTAAATCTCTATTGCATAAAACGGGCGATATGTATTTTGTTTTCTTTCCCAGTTCAGTTTTAGAAGCGAAGTTACTCTACCCAATTCAGTTTTAAAGATAACCTACTTCTGAAGAAAATCACAGGGGCTTGGGAGAAAATTGGTGGCCGGTGTGGTGTAGTGGGTGAAATGGTCGCCTGCCATACAAACGGTCGCGGGTTCAATCCCCGAGCCCGAACCAACACCAAAAATAATTAATTAATTAATTTTCCAATATTGGGTTTTTAAAAAAAATATTGCCCACCATGCAAAGCTCGAGAAATAGGCAATAATCGTTAATGGCAACAAACTGGCGACTCGCCGATTTATTGCCTTTGTGAGAAATCGGCAAAAATTTCTAATTTATTGCAGCAACGTATCGATTTCTTATTACAAAAAATCAGAAACATTTGTTTCCCCTTCTCTTTATAATAAATTGGAAATAATTATGTTTTAACTTGGCGATGAGAAATGAAAATATAAGAAAGCCTTGAAACGAATCGTTAAGGTAATAAGAAACCGAATCATTGAGGTAATCACAAAACGAGTCGACTGTGCGAGTTGCTTTCGGCGGACGTTTTAGTCCGACTAGTAATAAGAAATCGGTAAGATTTCGATATTGCTTGCAATATATTTATGTTCAAAACGACTCGTTTTTTTATTGCCGGCAACAAAAAATGTTTGGTGGGTGGTCAATATGGGAAGTGAGTGTATTTCTGCCATGAAAAATTTTCTCACAAAACAAGCATTGGCCGGTTCAATTAATAGGAAGAATAAAAACTATGGAGCACGCCTCGTTAGAGTTATGAATGTATATACATAAGTGCCATATTAGTTTTTTAGTATAATGAACGAGGGTGATTTAGGCGGGCAGTTATCCGTTTTGAATATGCCCTATTGATCTGTACAGCTAATATAGTATTACTGCAATAATCGAAAGTTAAATTGGCAAACACAGTCGGCCCACACAAGCTTGGGACATGAGAGTGTGGAACAACCTAACTTCGATAGTTTGATATGTGGAAGGCAGGAAAGCAAAATCCGCTGAGACTTATAATCAATTTCAGCAGGCCGTTTCGAGTATTTACCTATGTTTTTCACCATAATATCCTTCAATTCATCAATTTGTCCATGTACTCGCGAAAGCATATCCACCTCGCGTGATTGACTGAAATGTGTCATTTGTTCCGCCAGGATTTTTGAAAATTCAGTATTCATTGCATACGCAATTGCAGTAGCAACTTGTAATCCATAAGTTTGTATGAACTTCTGTTTGACGTCAGAAAGAAAGAGGAAGGCGCGTGTTCGATCAAATTCCTGTAAAGAAAACTCAAAGATTTAATGAACATTCTGTTTTGCTTTTGCATGTCGTAAATTGAGTAAGTCCTTACGTTGTCTGTAATGCACATATAGATGATCCGATTCTCACATATATAATGTATTAAGTATTCACCATGGGAATAGGTCAACTTGTGGTTCTCAGTAGCGATTTTAGCGATTATTTGTTCGGTGACTTCTGCAAAATTGCCCACACATTCTGCGTATTTGGCCAAGATTGTGCTGCCTCGTGATATTACACTATATAAAATCGGCATATTGATCGCTTTCCTTTTTTTCTTCTAGTACAGTAGAATTAATGTGATCAAAAATGAGAGAATAAAATCAATCCAAACGCGATTCGCCTTAATAGGTCGATCATTGATATTTCTATGATCTCCAGCTGGTGAAACTTTAAGAACACTCCGTAGTTTCAAGACTTTCCTGTTTATAGTTTTTAGGTGCTTTTCTATATTTTGTTCTTCGACGGAGAAAATGTTAACAAATAAAAGGGAGAAAAATTAAACAAATAAATTAATTAAAGCCTTAGTTAAACTTCACAGGGTTTCGCCTTCAAACTATTAAATATGCATATAAATACTTATCGAAAACTTTGATTGCTACATGAACGGAGTGTATGTAAATATCGACCTTACGCAAGGGTAATTTTCTCGAAATTTACTTTTTAATACAAATTTGTTCTACATCCCTCAGCACATCACCTGGTAAAATATTATAGTTGTGCCAAAAATTTGCTTTATTTTTTATCGTAAGGGAGAAATTAGACTTTTTTCATGAGCTCGAATTTATTGTATCGCCCATATAAAAAAGTATAGCCATTAAGTAATTTTATGTACTACTAGCTGATTACCGCGACTTTGTCTGCGGAACTTACTACGTTTAAATGACAATATGTTGCAGATTACAAATGAAAATAGCATAAAATAAAGTTTTGCATTATTTAAAATTATTCACATATTTACAAAATCTTTATATTTTAGCTATGGAGGGGAAACGACAAAATTTGTTTTTAAAGAAATTTTGTAAATAATTAATAGGCAGTTTCACGAAAAATTTAAGTGAAAATTTAATTTTTTCCCAGTCAGATTTCATATAAAATTCAAGTAGATAGATAGATAGATAGATAGATAGATGTATGGAGGTTTTTATGCACTACGACCTATAGGTCTATTGTGCCCTCCAGCTCATTATAATACCTCCCCTAAGCCAATCTCATACACAAAATTGGTTTGGTATGTGTCTGCCATCGAGCTGATACTGCCCGAGTGTCCTCTGTCTCCTTCTAGATATGGCTACGCATTCGAGGAGAATATGCTCAGCAGTCTCGTCCTCCATATCACAAAAACGACACAAACTGCTCGAGTAAATGCCAAGTTTGTGCATATGGCTTTTGAGTCTGCAGTGACCTGTTAGAAGTCCAGTCACTATTCTCATTTTGCTTTTGGGGAGGTCCATTATCGCTTTAAAGCGTTTTTTATTGTAACCCCCCAGCAATAACTTCGCATGGCGCATTCCAGTAGACTGCTGCCAGTGCTGCTCCCTAGCTAAATTTTCCTCAATCCTGAGCTCCTCTCTTATGGTATGTGGTCCTATACCTAGAAATGGCTCAGGTCCTATAGGTTTTGTGGCTGCTGCCTTTCTGGCCAGGCTGTCAGCTATCTCGTTACCTTGCACTCCTCTGTGTCCAGGAACCCATGCCAGAAGTACTGAGTTCTTGGCGCCAAGCTTGTTGAGTTTATCTATGCACTCTAGGACTAGCGAGGAGCTAATCTCACAAGATGCCAGTGCTCTGAGTGCTGCTTGGCTATCGCTCAAAATGGTGATCCTCTTACCAGAATACCCTCTCTTTAGGTTTAACTCTGTACACTGGCTAATGGCGAATACTTGCGCCTGAAAGATGCTCGGAAAACCACCCAGTGGCAAGGATACCTTTGCTCTTGGTCCATAGACGCTGGCACCCATGCCCTCTGGTGTTTTCGAGCCATCCGTGTACCATACTATCGGATTATTCTTTAAGATGTCCTCTAGTTTGGAGTCCTTCCAGGTTAATTTATCCCCGAGCTCTATTTTTAATCGTTTCTCAAATTGGACGTACTTGGTCATGTCGTCCCTAGGAAGCAGAGAGATTGGGAGTTTTTCTCCCAGCCTCATCATGTCCTGAGACGATAGGACCTTTCCTCGTCCACATCCATCCCTTACTATATTTAGAAGGGTGCGCTTTACTGTGTACTCTATGAAAATGTGTAGTGGGGTTAGCTCGAGTAACACCTCCATCGCCGCCGTTGGGCAGGTACTCATAGCACCCGTGATGCACACACAGGCCAGGCGTTGAATCCTAGTAAGCGTACTCCTCACTGACGATAGGTTGCTCCTCGAACCCCACGCAACTGCTCCGTATATGAGGGTTGGTCTGACTATCATGGTGTACATCCATCTTAGCATTCGGGGGCTGCAACCCCACGATTTGCCTGCGAGGCGTCTGCACACCATTAGGGCTCTTGTAAGAGTAAAAAAGTAAAAAAAATTAAATTAAACTTAAATTCTTTCGTGAAACTGCCTGTAAATAACACTGGTCGTCAAATTTTTGTTACAGAAATAAAATTCTACCTTTCTAAAGGATTTCGGTGCGCTGAATCCGAATCTGAAGTCAGATTTTCGGTAATACGTACAGTTTTTTAGATATTCATGCCTAAGGAGGCGAAAAACACAATTTTTGGCTATATTCACTACTAAATATCTTCTAAATTACTTACTCATTTTAAAAATTGATTAGAGCTATTGAAAACGCTGACATTTCTCTTGAAGAAAACGTTTCTACCAAAATTTCCAATAGATCGGTCTCTGGTCCACTTTCATGAAAAAATATCCTATATATTCAAACTTCAAGCAAATCGTACCATACATATGATCTCCCGATTCCATCGATCGATGGTACACTTCCCAGAAGAAAAAGTATCCTACGCACAAACAAAAACAAACAAAATCGGTTGGATGGTTGAGGAACCTGTAAGCTGCATTTAATAATCTAAATACATACATATATGTATGTATGTACATTAGGTGTGTTTTTTTGTATGGGGTTCTTTAAACCTTCCTCCCTCCGGCATCAGAATATGAAAATGGGTTGTTTTAGAGTAAGTAAACTGAAAGAAAAAATTCACTTTTCCAAAAACTAGATGGAGCTACATCCAAAACAGCGCAAATTCCCAGAATTTAATAGTATGTGTAGATTTATGTTTGAAGAAAGTTAGGATTTTGCACAAGAAAAAAATGCAACCCCATAAAACAATCACTAATAACCTAAAAACCCGCCTTCAAGAGAGCAAAATTGTTAAAATTTTTTAGAAATTTTAAATCATGTTATATATGAAAAGTAAGGGGGCTAAAAGGGGGTTGACCCCCGCAAGAGGGGTATTATGGAACCTACATAAAATGTATATCAAATTAAAGGGAATCAAAATACCTATTGAATGGCATAAAAATGTTCGAAATCGGTTCAGTAGTTTTTAAGTAATTGCAATTTACAAAATGCATAATATAAACTTTGACCTAGGCTTGGGTAACTCAGCACTGAGTCATGACTCTGTGTCAACTCCCATCAGTGAGCCGCACGCTCAAGCTCACCTCACGATAAAATGATAACTCAGTAGCACACTTGACTCCGTTGGCACGTTTATAGCACGTCAACTCAGTAGCACACTTGACTCCGCTGGCACGTTTATAGCACGTCAACTCAGTAGTATACTCGACTCCGCTGGCACGTTCGATTTCGCCTCTTATTTAGCGTCATCTTGTGCATACTTACTTTATATGGCACTTGGTGTATTTTGGTGGTTTTTGGTATTGGGGTGGTCACCTATTTATACATTTTTTCATTTATTCCAGGCGATTAAGGCAAATTTGGTGTATGTAGGTGTATTCTGCATGAATTGTACTAACTTTCGGACACTAACCCGTTTTTGTATGGACACTTATTTTGGGGTTTTTTCGGTTGTTCCCCTTAATTTTAGTATATTTGGTTATGATATTCAGAAACTAGATAATTTTTCCACACTTTTGGACTTTAACCCATTATCGTATGTATGTGCATATATAAAAAGATACATTCATTTGAAATATTGTAATTGATCTTATCAACTAATTTATCCATCAGATAGCCCAATATGTGTACTTCATGAACGTCTCAAAAATCCCTAAATACCCTATATCTCAGAGCTACATAGGCCTAAATCAATAATCAACAACAAAAACGACATTAATTAATTAATTAATTAATTAATTTTCCGTATATTTGCCCACCCACACCTATCACTTCAATTATATTATTGATTTATATCCCATTCTCGTACAAATATCAATTCATCATCGGAGCGACTCTTTCACTGACACAGTCTCTGATAGCACACAGTAACACTTTTTGGTTGACAATAGCACGAAAGTAATATGTGCTGTAGCACAATCGTGCTGTAACACAAACGTGTTGTAGCACAATCGTGCCAACTCAGTGAGTCGACTCTTTTTAGTGAGTCAGTGCTTATGTGTCAACTCCCAAAAAATCGTGTCATTACTCACCCCTACTTTGACCTTTAATAACTTTTGTTGTTGTTGTTTAAAAAAAAATGATTCACTTTAATACTCAGCTTAGCCATCTTTATCAATCCTCATACTTCGTTTTTTGATTTTATAATTTTAGAAATTTCACATTTGTACCAGATCGTACTATTATTTTCAACTTTGTGGGGCTGGGGGCACCTCTAAACATGCGAGTAGGTCAATAAAATTTTACAGGCTTATTACTGGGCTAGAAAGGTGCCGTTCTGGCTTTGGAACAAATTGAATTTCCAAAAAAAATCTTTCACTCCACCTTAATGTACGTACATTCTTTTCATATATCGTTACCTTAATTCACAAAGGCCCTAACTGCCACAATAATTCTTTTACAGGAGAGCCAAAAAACGTGTTAAAATGAAAATAAAAGACTTTTGTGAGTTTGTAAAAATGCAGTTTCTGCACAAACAAGGCCCTGAAGTAGATCTTGAAGACAAATTTTAGATACATTGTATTTTGGCAATTTTGTGTCAGATAGGGCTTTTTTACACTACGAATTTAGAAAAAAAACTGTAGTTAGGGCTTTTTGTGGTTTGAATATTTATTCAAATTTTTAGCTGCAATTGATTCCAATAACTTCAAAGCGCATTATAAATAAAATTTCAGACTGTAAATATATATGGACATTATATATCTTAAAATTAATATATTAATTTCAAAACACATACATACAAAATATAGGAAAATTTCATTAATTTTTAAAGGGCAAGTTTTCATAAAAAGAATGGCAATCTTTAGGTAATGATATTTTTAGATCCTATATTTTCCCATTTCTATTTAGAGATTGGAAGTTGTTGATTATGTAATAAGCTGGGCTTTACTATTTCAAAATTTTTGCTGGCTCTCTGAGTACTCAGATGTTATATCAGCTTTATAAAATATTTGTCCCGAAGGATCATATCCTAAGGCACGAAGCATGTTGACTGTGTAGTCTCCTGACATTCTTCCTGAAAAGGAAACACCATAATATAATTTTAGATATGTTTATCGCACTAGGAATATACATATTACATACCAGGTCGAATCGTTGAGTACATTTTCGGAATATTTTCAAAATTCAAAAAAAAAAGCTATGCTCTAGGTGGTGAACTTGAAGTGGACTAGGATTTTTTCGAGCCTCGCGGATAAGTTGTACAAGTTGAGATGGTAAGTTTATTTGTTTTTTAGAAATTTTTCTTTCAATAAAAGAATGTGTAGCCTCGCTTTCCATTTGTGTATGTCCTTTTACTAAATATTTATGTTCTATAGTTACATTATTTTCCATACAAAAGTTTAGCAAAGCATTTGATAACACAGTGTTACGATTTTGGTAAAAACAACCATCTAAGCATGCATGGAGTCCAAAATGTATAACTCAAAGCCTGCCAAACACTTTCACCTTGTACTACTGCATATTGTAGCAAATGTAGTTAGGGCCTTTTAATTTATAGATTTTCATCATATGCAGATAGGGCTTTTTAAAAAGTGGTATAACTTCGTTACTTTTGTAACTATCGCTATCAAATTTTGTGGGAAGGTGTATTTTAATATATCCTACTACAATCTGCGAAAAACGCAGTTTCGAAAAAAATGTCAATTAGGGCCTTTGTGAATTAAGGTAACGATATGTATATAGATATCACTTGCAACCGTGGTAAGGAACGCTTGTGGTAAGAGGCGACTAAAATCCACCGGCCTAGAAGGTTGGTTATGGCCAAAAAAATCGTTCGCATGACAGTCGCGCTAGTGTCAGAAGGGACTAGTACCGAGCGTACCGGATTTATCCGGCAAAGGACTGTCGCATCCCCTACACACCCCAAAACCTTCGAGGAGTGCCTTGGTGGCTACAACAACAACAAAAACATTTGCTGTTATCTGCCGGAAATCGAACGTTCAGTTGTAATTTTCTGAACCTCTATTGCAATTTTCTGAACTTCCATTGGAAATTCTGAACTTCAATTGTAACTTTCTGGACTTAAATTGGAAAAGGTGTACTTAGTTGTAGTTTGTCGCGAGGTGTCGTGCAGTGCAACGTAGTGCGGTTCGGCCTTATCCCTCCACATGTGGTCATACATACATATTAGAGCTTACGATTCGATCTCGAGCAGTGTCGAGAAATTCGAGTATCGAGAAAAACGAGACTCGGGTTCTCGATTAAATCTCGTTTCTCGGATTTCTCGATAACATATTATGTGTCTTGTGTCAAAAAAATATGAATATCAAAAATTTATCGTATGCCATTGGAAAGAAAAAATTTTATATTATTTAATTTTAATTTTATTTCACTTGGAATTTTATGAATTATATGTACCTGGGAATGGTGTAAATGGCACATATGCATACGCATGTAAGTACATACCCAGCAAACACAGTCTCTAACGTTAGAAATTTTGTCGAGATTACCTTAGATAACTAGTGTAATTCTCTATATATTCTCAAATCGATAACTAGGGTTGAAAACTACACTAGAATTCGATTAGCGAGTGATTAGAGAAGGAGCCAAATCTCACGCCTTTTATCAATTCTCAATATATTTCTGTGATATATTGAATATACATACATACATACATATATTGAAATTAGATACTAAAAAATGGTTAAGTTAATATTACCGTAGTACAATGTTTTCCATTAAAAAGTACAAGAAGTACCTTTTATTTAAATAATAAGACTGTATTTTGTTTAAATTTCAGTTCTTATAAATGTGGTAAACATATACATGTCAATATATATAATCATATGCAATTTAGGCACATATTGCGTTAATAAAATCTAAACAATGAAAAAATCATGTAAAAGGAGACAAAGCTTTGTTTTTCATTTCAATTGGAAGTATTTGCAAATTCTGATTAGAATCTCATTAGAGAACTATATTAGAATTCGATTCGAGAATTATAATTTTCTCGATTTGAGAATTAAGTACCCTTTTGTTTGAGAACGCTATGATTCTCGATAGATTTTCGAGTCGTCCTCTAACGTTAGAGGTTTGAGAATGAGGCTAGTTCTCGAGTCATTCTCAAATCGATAACTAACCTCAGAGTTTGTTGGGTACAAGCAGAACAAGCTACGAAACAGCATAGTACGCTTATAACGCTATTTCTGCGATGTAGTTGAATGTCGAGAAGCTCGCGAGCCTTTTGAGATTTTCGAGATTCGAGATTCTCGCTCGAACTCGAGAAATCGTAGGCTATAATACATATATCTAAGTATTTTATAATTGTCCTTATATACATATATATATATATGTATTTCTGTAAATTCATAAGTACCACAAATGATTCATTGTTTTATGCGATTAAGCATTCAATCTATGTATATGTAAATACATATACCCTTCAAAAAATGCGATTAATCCGGGACGTGTCCGCTTTCATCCCGAACAATTAGGCCCGGTTTCACCAACCGGTCTCAACTTAGTTAAGCCGATTTTTTTACATTTTCAGTTTCACCATGCAACTAACCTAAGTCACAAGGTAGTCAGCTTTTTCCTTGACTAAAACTAAACTAAGAATTTGAGTCGCTTTAGCAAATTCAACAACCAAAAGAATGAATATGTCAAAAAAATGAGCAAATACAGCAACCAAAACAACCAAAAAACCAGTATTTGCCATAAAAGGTTGGTTGCAAAACTATTTTCTTAGACTATTTGGTGAAACCCAAAAGTAAGTTAGCCCCAAATTTGGGCTAAGTTAAGTCAAAACTTAGTTTCAGCTTTAGCCACGTTGGTGAAACCGGGCCTTAGTCTAAATTTATACCCGTACAGCATAGATGGGCATACTGCAGTAAACTCAGTAATTCAGTAAAAAAGCAAGTGCAGTAAAGCTTACTGAATGCTTATAAAATTGCAATAGCTATTAAAATATTACTTTATGTTGCAAAATATTCGAGTTCGAACTGAGTTTTGCAAAAATTTTCGGTAGAAAGTCAAAGACAAATATTTTACTGCTTGAATACTGGTAATGAATTACTACTGCTACTTGAAACTGCCCATCTATGCCGTACAGGAACAATCCGGGACAAATCTCTTTCAGTATTAATTGCACATATTTTTGTAGGGTACATACATATTGAATGATCATCTTAAGGAATTTATATCAGATTTTCTTTTAGCCACAGTACATTGAAGTTAGTTACCTATGAACATATCGTCGTCCTCCTGCCAGAACCACGAATATGCAAATTTTCCAATTTTGAGTTAAGCGGGTTTCCTGCTCAATCTGTATATGATCTACATTTTAGTAAAACCTCCAGTGCCTTTTGGTACTGGAAGCTACCGAAATTTTCAATGCCGGTTACACTCTGAAGCTGCAGTTATAGATACTTAACGTAGCATGAACAAAATCACTCAAAATTTCTGTGCAATGGGGTTTGAGTACATTTGATTATGCACACTTAGCGTAACATAGAAGTCTGATTCATTTAAGCTGGAGTTATAGGTACTTAACGTAGCATGAACAAACTCACTCAAAATTTCTGTTCAATGGGATTTGAGTACATTTGATTATGCACACTTAGCGTAACATAGAAGTCAGATCAATTTAGATTTTTACGGAGCGCGCATAAAGCGGCCCGTTTCTCAACTTGTTCCATGCTATGTTAAGTATCTATAACCCCAGCTTTAGATTTTTACGGAGCGCGCATAAAGCGGCCCGTTTCTCAACTTGTTCCATGCTATGTTAAGTATCTATAACCCCAGCTTGACGCGAAAGCCAAAGACTTATATAAAATGTGCGAAAGCTTGGTGATTCTAAAGGAATACCACTATTTTTATAACAATTTGAAGACTAACAGCGAGGTCCGTCATGCTCTTCCTGAGCCTAACTTTGCAGAAGACTCCACATATAAGTTTTGTTCGTTTACGGATATTTTTTGATGTTTTTCGAAAACTTTTAAAAACAAACACTTTGTCGCCGTTTTTTTACGCCAAATCTCCAACAGAAGAGAACCAACTGAGAGAGAAAACTGACATTTCAGTTTGTGAGAAGCTGTTGAATTCTGTTGGACACATTTTTGCCAACAGCAATTTTCCAACAGGAAAACAGCTGATCAAACAACAGCTGACTTGAATTTTTGCAAGTAACAAGAGGTGTACTCGCGTACAGCAATTTGTTGCAATTTATTACAATTTTGCAACAAATATCCGCTTTTTCCATTTTTTTACGCAAAAAAATTGCAGAAGTGATGGAAATGAGAGAGCAAAGTGACGTTTATTTTTGTGAGAGGCTGCAAAATTCTGCTTGACAAATTTTTTCCATCACATTTGTCCAGCAGCAAAACAGCTGATGAAAAAACATATGTTTGTAATTTGCGAAAATTGCAAAATTGAAATTCAAAATTAAAAAAGTTAAATATGGACGAATTAATTATGAAAGATGTAAATAAATAACATTTGATTATGTCTGCATCTGTACTTGAGCTAAATTTCGAATGATAACAGCAGCATTGTATGTTTGTTGCTTAATGTAGGAAGTCCGCCGGTTACCCTCTGCTAACTTACATGTATGCATGTATGTATGCACGTCAATATCCCTGCAAAAATTCCGAGTACTCCAGTCGCTAATCCATAGAGTGCTCGCTATGGACCAACCGATTACTCCATAACTTGCCACATTTCATACAAAAAATATGGTCCATTTAACATTGCATGTCATTGCAATGGAGTATATACTCCAGCCCCGCATAACAAACAAATTAATCCATGGAGTAGCTACATTGGATTAATTGATGGAGTACCTAACAGTTAGCCGAACATAACAACAAAAACAAATGTTTATCGCGACGACGACGAATGACGTGTATACATACAAACATATGTATGTATGTAGTTATATATGTATACACATATCGTCGTCGTCGCCATAAAAATTTGGTTTTTGTTATGTTCGGCTAACTACGAACCGATGCAGATACACGAATCGGTCGTTTGGGCTATGTTAGTGGTCACTTTGAAAGTACTCCAACCTACCACAAATGGAGCATATAATCCAATGATTTTTGCAGGGATGCAATGCCAGCAGACAGTCGCAACTCCATAGTTATATGTATATGTACATATGTACATACATGTTTCTTTATTAGTAAAATATAATGCATGCATAATCTACTGCTGAAACTAAGCTAAAGTAATACAAATTTCCTCTAAATTTTTGTAAAAATAGGATTTGTTTATATTTTGTTAATTCTTATAGTTTTAATTTGATCAGCTGTTCGTCTTTGCTGCAAGATTTGAATAGATTTGCATTTTTTTACTTTTTTGGATAATTATCTCTGGTGGGAGGAAAAATCGTTTTTGGCGAGATAGAGAGTGATAGAGGCAGACAGAGAAAAGCTGCTGGAAAAAGTAAGCGAATACAACTAAGATTTGCAAAATATACAAATCAATTATAAAATTGGAAAAATACACTAAATTGGCAACAAATATGGATAAATTAAATATGCAAAATAAGTTACATACTTTTTGCGAAGTATTTATATGCATATTATGTACCTTAGTATATTGTAACCTCCTTTGCGGGAATATATATTAACGGGGCCGCTGTGGTGCAGTGGGGAGTGTTGTGGCCATTGTGGTGTGGCGGACAGTGGCTAGTCTGCCATACCAGAGGTCATGGGTTGGATCCCCAGCCTGGATAGAGGAAAAATTTGTATATAATGATCCACGATCCGATAACAATTAATTTTCCAGAGGGTAGGGGTGGTCTCACAGATCACAAAAAACAAAGTACTACCCTCCGGACGCTTATAGTTCAGGAGACATTCCTTGTTAAATTAATATATGTATGTGTAGAACATCTTTCTGCGTTGGCGGCTTTTGGCCGCGCTTCAATAAAATTACCCTCAGCCGGCAGAATTCTCTTTCTGGATTAATATCCATGGAGCAATCCACAGTTGTTTTGTATAGAACACCTTTTGCCTTCAGCCGCGCTTTACAAAAATAACCCTTAGCCGGGAGAATTCTATTTCTGGAGAACTTTAATATTATAATTTAATAATAGTTGAAAGTGTTAAGATAAGATGAATTATCATCTACAGAATATTTCCTGAAAGTTTCACTGAGCCTGGATAGACAACAAATTCTAACTAAAGCCCAATTATCCGGATTTTAAAAATAGCAGCCACTCTAGGCAGTGGGTGGCACACCCTCCGAGAGTAGTTCTGCAGTGGGTCGACTTCAGTATAATGCGCCCGCCGTATTTATTTTCAAACCACTGGAACTTTCGGGAAATCTTCTATGGATGTTAATTTTACTAATTATAACACTCCCGATCGCTCCGCAGATATAATTCGAGAAAGGAAATTTTGCTGGCTGGGGCAAATGCCGCCAACGCAAAAGTTTGTTCTACTCAAAAGTACTGTGGATCGCTCCATAGAGGGTTATTTTTTTAAAGCATGGCCAGGGCCGGGTGCATTAAATTGAAATCTCTTCTGCGGGGCAGCAGACGCGAAGACATACTGCGGTGGAAAACAGTATGGACATGGGTACAAAGAAAAGCAATTGTTAGTGTGATAATTATTACAATGAAATCCTATTTATTAGATAGTAACAGCGAACCCCAGCGGGTTAGGGGGTCTAGAATATACCCGTTGTAAGGAATGCCTGTCGTAAGACGCGACTAAAATCCACCGGCCTAGAAGGTTGATTATGGCCAGAAAAAATCGTTCGCACGACAGTCGGGCTAGTGTCAGAAGGGACTAGTACCCGAGCGTGCCGGATTTATCCGACAAAGGACTGTCACATCCCCTACACTCCCCAAAACCTTCGGGGAGTGTCTTGGTGGCTACAACAACAACAACATGACGTTAATTGTATTGCAGATACATACATATGTGCATATATCTCCACTGTTTTCAGGCAGAATTGTAACTCCATTAGCATTTATATAGAACAAACAGTGCCGATTTATTGTAAAAGAGAGTTCCGGATGCATTTCCGAACTTAAAAAAATCTTTTTGCGAGCCTATGCGAACGATTTTTTTGATTGAGGAGGTTATCGCGAGGTGACAAAAGACTGACCAAAACGAAACCCAAAACGAATCAAAAGAAATTAAATAAGAAAAAAACTATGTTTTATTTTATTATTTTTATGTTATATGTCCATATATACATAATTAACAGCAATAATTTCCACCAATTTTTTTATCATTTTAATTTTAATCCTTTTTATCCTTTGAATTTGGGGCTTGTGAATGTAAATAAAAATCAGCTGTTTGCCAAAGCTGTTGAACTCTGCAAATTTTGTGTTCGTTTACCTCTTACGATATTTTTCTCTTGTGAGAGGATAGGTGACATTTTTCTCCAACACCTGGCTGTTGGAGGCTGCTGAGTAAATGCTGTTGGAGAAAGTACGCGAACAAAGCTATAATAAGACCCGCATAGGTTTTGCAGGGTGAACAAACTACGCCAATTTCATCACTATGATGCGTAGCGTTGCCAACTAATATTGTAGCAGTTCAATTATCGCTCGAAAAAAACAAACAATCTCAATTGTTTACTTTGGTTTTATTAAAAAATAGTAATTATTTGCAACGTATCAAATCAAAAATTGGGTGTGATGTAGTAAATATAAAGAATGTATTATCCCATGATAAAGAAATAGCTGAATATGTGTTCGGTTGTGTAATGAGCAAGCAAAAAATTATGCTTTTGTTAATAATTTTTTATTGAAATATAAAGGTTAAGCTCCGCCTTCTTATTCGTGTTTCTGAATTCGAAACGCGTCGATTGATACCCCGCTTTTAGAAAATGGAACTATTTTAGTCGTTGCACCATAAACTAGATAATTACCCCAAGAATAAACCAGGGCTGCACATAAACGTTATTTTTTATCAATAACCGAAAAAATAAATAAACTCGATTCTCCAACTTTTTCCTTTAGCACATCCGTTTTTCTGGCAGGAGGAAGACGATATGTATGAATATACTATACGCAGAAATCTACAAGATATGCCGATTTCAATAACATTTCATTAGGCGAAATACGAACAAGCTAACTTTTTAAAATATTGCAAATATTTATAATACATATGTATTTAACCGATTATTACTTACGAATGAGGGCGAATTCTTTGTTGATATGACTGTAGAAGTTGCTATTTTTTAAGTTTATGCTTCAAAATACAACGCCAGCTCACAATACATATTCGTTGAAATCTTTGGTCGAAATAATAAAATGCAACTGCATAAGTTTTCTCTATTTATTTCTGTTGTTAAATTAAGCGGAACGTGTGGGAAGGAACACACAGTTAAGGTCAAACCCCACTACGCTGCAGCTGCGATGCAACTGCGATTCAATTTGAATTGCAGTTCTCTTGGTATACCGCACTACAACTGCACTACAACCGCAGCTGCGATGCAAATTTTTTGTTTAGTTGTATAAAAACATTGGAAAAACATTGGAAAAAAATTGGACAAAAGTGAACTTGATGCGGTTATTATTGCGTGTTTATGGGCGGAAGAACAAAATAAAGAAGTTGAAAATGTTAGACAAAGTGCAAAAACGTGGTTACATGATATTTAAAATTCGAGGTATGAAGGGGAGTTCCATTTGATTTGCATTTTCTCTTCATAGTTTGTTTTTCCTTACTATAGGTACATTTAAGTAATTTTCATGACTTAAATCATAAATTTCTGTGTATTCGTTTACTAATAAAATTAATTCTTCTTCACCAAATTATATTTTTTTGCAACTATATTTTGAAGTGCAGTTGGCTATACCGCACTATGCGACAACGTAACTGCTCTGCAGATGCACTGCGCGACAGTTTTGTCTAGTTGATCAACTTCGTCGCGAAGTGTCGCGCAGTGCATGGCTGCTGCAGCGTAGTGCGATAAGCTCCATTTAAATCCATGCAAAGAATAGCCCTGTTTTTTTTCAAGCGCATATACATCTGCGCTTAAATTTTGTATGGACAACTAAGCGCGGATAGAGATGTGCGCTTAAAAATCCATACAAAATTTAAGCGCAGATGTATATGCGCTTGAAAAAAAACAGGGCTATAATTGAATTGAATCGCAGCTGCATCGCAGTTGCATCGCAGCTGCAGCGTAGTGGGGCAGTTCATTGAACTAGTTCATCCAAGTGAGTGAACGAACTAGTTCATATTTTCAGATGAACTATTAGTTCACAGCCGAACAAACTATACCCCATGGCTTACCTTTAGAGTGGGCACATCTCGTCAGCTGATTTCTACTTTTTATACCTTTCATGAAAATGAAATGGTATTATAACTTTTTGCCAAAACCGTTTTGTCGAAAGTACCAGAAGAAAGAGTGGGAGACCCACCAAAATATATACCGATATGATCAGAATCACGAGCTGAGTCGATTAAGCCATACCCGCCTGTCCGTCCGTCCGTCTGTGTAAACGCCAACTAGTCCCTTAGTTTTTGTGATACCTGCTTGAAATTTGGAATGTGAGTGTATTTTTATGAGAAGCAGATCATTTGTCCGAATCGGTCGCATCGGAACACTATAACATATAGCTCCCATACAGACGATTAGTCAGATATGGACATTTTGGGGTATAACTCTCCATTTAAACAGCTAAGGGCATAAAAGTATTTGTACCCATAAGGACCTAAATAATGTCACCAAATTTATCAAGATCGGACCACTATTATATATAGCTGCCATACAACCGATTGTTCAGATATGGACATTTTAGGGCATAACTTCTCCATTCAAATAGCTAAGACACAATTTTTTCTAATAAATCTATCCATAAATCATTCTTTCTAGTGTTATTCGTGGAATGGCTGAAGTGTCAGCTATAAGGGAGGCTGTTAACCGTATAAGACATGAACTTATGCACAGGGATTTATTCATACAGCGACAACCAAGCAGCAATTCATCTTGGCTCCTACTCGTTCAATTTCGAATTACCACTAGATTGTCGCCGATCTCTACAGGAAATATCGATGGCAATTGTAGGACGGATAAACTTGCAAGGCAAGGCACTACCGAGGAAGTTCTTCCTGACTTAGAAAGCATAGGTATGCCGTTTGCCACATGCAAGCTAATGCTTAAACAGCATGTCTATAAACTAGCTAGCTACAGAACCAAGTATGTCGAACAACAAGGCAAACCTGGCCGAAATGGGATCACAAGCGATCTCGTCAAATAAGTACTCTAAGGAGAGAGAGGGCATCTCGAAAACGCAGAGGTTAGACGCATCCTACCGCAGATGCTGCAGAAGCTGCAAAGATGCTGAGGAAGTGGAGACAATCAAATACCTCATCTGCCACTGCCCGGCTCTTAAGAGCGCTCTCACATTACTCGGTGCGGTATCGGATCGACATTTTTTGTTTTTACCGAAAGTATACCGAAACCTTACCGACCACATGTATTTCAATTGGCACTTTCACATTATGCCTATATGACACTACATTTTTTCCCTGGTTTTTTTTGGTTTTGAAAACCCACCGAAAGTCAAAATACAAAAACAATTCTTCTATAGGTTGAAAAGAGACAAATACTCCCTCAAAAATTATTTGATTGACATTAAACTTCAAACTAAATGAAAATAATATTTATTTCAAAAATTATTTTTTTTTGAAATTTGATTTAAATTACTGAAATAAAAAAGTTATGAAACCCAAAGGGCAGGATAGCTTTGTATTCCGTGTTATAAAGGGAAGCCAGTACACAATATAATTTTTCTTCCGGACTTCTTCTTTACCCTTACGGCCATAGCAGAAGCTTACAAGAGACAAATTTAAAATTTGTATTTCCATATATTTTTTATTTTAAATATAATTTATTTTCTAGTTGTCAAATTGAAACAATTGTCAGAAAAAATGACCGAATGCCAAAAAACCTACCGAAATACAAGCTGGCTCGTTGGTTTTTAATCGCCTAGATGGTATTTTGTTTGGTTTTTTTCAATATAGCTTGCTCGCTTGCACCAACGCAAAACTGTATTTGACCATCTCCTTCACACAAAAAACCTGGTAGAATACCAGAAAAAAAATGTAGTGTCATATGGGCTTTAGTGTTGCATACATGAAATCGGAGCGGATTAATTTCGGTATACCGCAACGCGGTAAGACCGGTCAGTAAAATTTGAGGAATTACTGCATACATTTTTGCTGCGTAATAAAAGAAGAGGAACAAAGTAAGTAAAAAATTCGTTTCGGCTATAAATGTAGCAAGTTATAATGGATTCGTCTTCACTAGAAGACATCATTATTATTATTGAGTGATTTGTTGAATTTTAAAATTTTATATTGTAAATTTCGATGTTTGTTTTCTTATTTTCTGAAGATTACTCACCGAAAGTATTCCCACAAGTGTGAAACACACGGCAACGCGGAATCGTTTCGGTAAGCTAAAAATACCGAGGAAAAAATGTCGATCCAAAGTCGTATCGAGTAATGTGAAAAGGCCCTAACAGTGCCAGAAGATGCTTTCTTCGGACTCCTTTCCTGTAGCTGGATTCAGTAACATTAGACGACAACGCAAATCGAGTTGTTAGCTTAACAACAATGACGTTTGGAGTGACAACAGTAGGATTCGCTAACTTATTTTTCACGACATAAAACAGCTGACTTTTAGTATTTATTCAAAATGACAAAAAGCTGAAACTCTGCTCACTTCAGCTGTTGATATTTACGAAAAGCACAAAAAGGAATGTGCAAAAGTGCAAAAGTAAACTTTCTTAATATAAATTTTCTTAATAAATATAAATAAATATGTAAGTAAATATAACTAGTATTAATATATATATGTATTAGTCAAATATTGAGGCATTTTGAAGATGTCCCCACGCGTGTGTACCAATGCAAATGCTTGCGAAAACATTTGTACAATAATACATACGTGAGTTAATTAATTTAAAAAAGGTCGTTTAATTCGAGTAATTTACTATCTATTTTATATGAATATTGATTCAAAATCAATTCCGGGTATGTTTTAATCAAATATTGAGGCATTTATTAAGATGTCCTCACGGTAGTGTAGCACTGCAAATGCTTGTGAAAACATTTGTACAATAATACATATGTGAGTTAATTAATTTAAGAAAAGTGGTTTCATTCGAGTAATTTACTATCCATTTTATGTGAATATTGATTCAAAATCAATTCCGGGTATGTTTTAATCAAATACTGAGGCATTTATTAAGAAGTCCTCACGGTGGTGTACCACTGCAAATGCTTGTGAGAACATTTGTACAATAATACATATGTGAGGTAACTATTTTAAAAAAAATTGCTTAATTCAAGTTATTTATTGCCTATTTTATTTGAATATATATTCAAAACCAGGGACCGATTTTAATCGTTATTTTCATTTCTTCGGATGAAAAAATCATTATGAAAACTTCGTTAACAATAAAATGCAAGTATGCCGATATAATGATTTTAGCACATTCTATCTAAATATGAACTCATCTTTATTCTGAAGATTTTTATTTTTTAAATTTTAAACAACCATTATTTATGATTTTTATTTTTTCGATTAAAAATAATTTTTATTATTTAATTTAAATTTTTCCGATGAAACTTGATCGATATTTTATGATTTTTATTTTTTCGATCAAAAATAATTTATATTATTGGATTTCAATTTTTCCGATCAACTTTAATAAATATTTATTTATTCCTTTTTCCGATCATAAATACTCTAAAAACTTGTTTCTTTTGTACAATACGCTATATTATTAGTCCGCTAACATAAATTTTGTTCTCAAATAGAACTGCGCCAATTTTCATTAAAATTGGTTGGAAAATGCGTCAATAATCGCCGTTGGAAAATTAGATACTGTATGGGTGTTGTATGCTTTTGAACAGAACGGAACAGAGCTATGACAAGCAATTCTGAACACAATATGTACAATGTTGGCAATCGTCAACTTCAGGCCATCAAATATAGGATTCACTAACGTTTGAAAAAGTTTATTATTATCGAAGAAAAAATAAAAGAAATATTGATTAAAGTTGATCGGAAAAATTTAAATCCAATTATAACTATTATTTTTGATCGAAAAAATAAAAATCATAAAATATCAAACAAATTTCATCGAAAAAATAAAAATCAAATTATAACGATTAAAAATTATTTTTTTATAAAAATGTTCATCGTTACGGTCCCTGTTCAAAACCAATTCCGGATATCTATTTATCAAATATAAGAAAAATATTTGGCTTTAAACCTTTCTCACAAGTTTTCTCACAAATAAACAACACAAAACTACAAGTCGTCAAATCACTGACGTTGACGGCAACAGCTGTTTGTTCGATCGCAAGTATTGTTAAGGAAATAGCTAACGAATATCCTGGATAGCCTATGCAAAATCGCGGACGTCGACATAAAGGACCTGGTTAACTTCATTGGGTTCTCAAACTGTTTCAAAAAGGAGGAGTTATCTGTGTTTTCTTCTTGTGGTATCACAATGGGCATCTGCACTGGCTTAAGTGTGCCTCTATGGCAACCAACCAACCTATCCTATTCGTGGAATAGCCTGTATGTTCGCTGGCGTTTTTCAAGTGAAACATAATTTATGTCAAATTTCAGCATTTTAAATGTAAAATAAATGTCAGATTGTCTGATTTTGACGTTTCATTAAATATGGCATGCAAGGCGAGTCCCAAGCGAATTCAGATTTAACGAAAGCGAAACATCATTTTGATATTATAGCATGTTCATGGTGAGCCTGCGTTTAGCGTTTCGGAGGCCTTTTTGCGTTTAGTTCAAAACGCAAAATTAAATGTTACATTTTTCCATACAAATGCCACCACCAAAATGCAATTTAACGCAAGTATTTTTTTGCGTTTCGAATGCTAACGCAGAAAGCAACCCTGAAATCTTCGAAAAAATTTGCCATTCGAATGGAAAATAGTGGCAACACTCTGGCAATACAAAAACGAAATACCTACAAGATTACGAATATAGAGCAGCATGAGCATGCGTACACGAGCTTCATGATGACGTCACTACTCTACATGTAATGAACAAAACAGAGATCAAAATTGATACCAAAGCGGTTGGTACGTTTGGTTTGTAAAATTAGTGTATCATTATTATTACATATTTTGCAAATTCTTGTCCTATTTTTTTAATTAGACAAAACAAAAAAATAAACCTCAACACCTGATTGTGTAATTTGGGATATTTTATCCATTTGTTTCGAACTTCTCAAATGCGCATTTCCAAAACGCGGCAGCATGAACACTTTTCGAAAAGCCATCTTCGAAAATGCAAAATATTGCATTTCAAATCCAGCATGAACATAGTATTACGCTCTACCAATTCCAATAACAAAATATGAAAATTACAAAAAAAAAAACATTAGATACCTACATAGGGTGAGTTTCTAAGATAAAGCTGCTCCGCAACTGTTGAGCTCAACAGTTGCCAACAGTTGTGTAGCAGTTGAGTTAAACAGTTACGTCTTAGAAACGGCTTGATGAATTTATCTGCTGTTTGGCTTTACACAACATGTTGAGCTGAAGTAGCGAACAAAATTTGTGATGGAAAAAATGGCGAAAAGTTGCCAACTGTTGAGCTGAGCGGAATTACTCAACAGTGCGTTTCTAAGACAAACACTCAACAGTTGCACAACAGCTCTGTCTTAGAAACTCACACATACACCTTGTTTATACGCAGCAGTAGGCGAGACCGCATCCACTCAATACACCAGACATAGGCAGCCCATACCACAATTGTGGGAAGTCAATTCACACGTATTCTTACTCTCTTCATCAGTCGTTTGCCAACTGTCGAACGATAAACATTGCGCCTGACTATGTCGCTTCGTGGTTGAACGCAAGCATTAACTTTATACGGGTAATGTATGTATGTATGTCCACAAATAAAATGCCCGGCGAGAAATTTTATATGATGGAAATGCCTTCGGCGATATGCAATGCCTTTTTTGCTATGAAGTATTTAAAAATAATACATATGATTATTCACTACAAAAGCATTGCGAAGTATTTCACAAAGAGTTTTTGTACTCTTATTTGGATGACTTTTGTATTCCAAACACTCTGTTTTAGCCAACTACCCTTTAATTTTTTTCAGAAGAGATAATTTTTTTTTCATTAAAAAGTTCTTTTCCTTTCAAAGGCAAACAACAAAAAACAAAAACAACAAAAAACCAAAAATGTCTGCTCTACATATACGTATGTATATTCCACTTGAAGCGGATCAATTTCCTTCTGGGGTGCGCATGCGGAGAACTTGTTTTGTTCTCACCAACACAACCTCATTTCAGATTTCGCCGACCACTGCAATACACTAACCTTCCGTCTGTTTATACAACCTAGTTTGAAGCGTGTATAGTGAAACCGCATTGTAATGCACTTCGATCAGCTGTTCTTTGTTAACATTCGATTAATTTTTCATTACAAATGTGCCGCGAAATCACACTATTCATAAAAGAAATAGCAAAAAAAACTTTTCTTTTCGTCCATCTTAAAATATTATTTAAGTTAAATGATTTGAATTGAATTCACACGCGTTTAATAAAGCAATCAGCTGATCTTTAATTCGCTTCGATAAATTTAGTCGTTTATACGCTCCCTTCAACCGTTGCGAGAAATAAAATACCGATTTGAAAATGATTCTGAGCGAATTCAGCGATGCATTTCAAAGCGTATTCAAAATCGATTTATACATGCGTGTGTATTCAGTGAAACCGCATTATGACGCCGTATAAACAAGGTAATAGTTAATGGCGAACTAAAGTGAACTACTGAAGTAAAGTGAACTAGTTCACCGAAGAGAGCGTTAAGTGAAATAAATTTCCCAACTCTAGTGCCTTAGAGTTGGACTATTAAGTTGAAATGGGCAAATTGGAAAAATATATCGATATATATTATATCTATTGTTACGTATTTGTCGATAGCTCGATTATTTCTATCGGGTTCGTATCGCTGAATTGTTAAATAAAAGTCTTTATTTACTTCTTAATTCACACCGCTTTATTTCACGACTAAAAAGTCTACACTTGTTTTACTTGACTTGATGTTAACACTTATACGGTTAAGTTACGACTGACTGCGGAGCGCCTGCTCGCCGCCTTATATAGTCTGTCAAACGCAATCTGGTAAATTCTGGCAACACTGGAAATTATCTGGTCTCTTCTTCTAGTTCTGGCAGTTTCTTTAGAGATGTGTTCAGTCATTTAGTGATGTGAGAGTGGAACCGATTATATTCGCCACACTGCCCTCCACCTAAGTCTGATCGTCCCGATCTGACACATTACTCGTTCCAAATGCTGCTAGCCTTTCCAGATGAACCACCTTCATTTTATTCCTCGGTCTTCCAATCGTTTGTATGCGATACACAACATCGTTGAGCCGTTTAATCACTTTGTATGGCCCTTCCCAAGTACACTGCAATTTCGGGGACAAACCTTTCTTTCGCTGCGGGTTGTATAGCAAAACTAGATCTCCCTCAACAAAACCTTCTGAGTTCATCGCCTTGTCGTATCTGGCCTTCATCTTGTCACTCATGATCTTTGTTCATGTATTTCTCTCATTTCCTCTTCCAGAACGTTGTTAGACTGTCTGGTATTTATTCCTGTATCGGCATTTATCCCGAATTTCAAGTCAGCTGGTAATCGAAGATCACTACCAAAGATTACCTTTGCAGGAGTCTGACCTGTTGTATCGTGTACGGCCGATCGATATGCCAACAGGAACAGAGGAATATGAGTGTCCCAATCTCTCTGGAACTTGTCCACCACTTTTCGTAGATGTTCCTCTAATGTTCTGTTAAATCTTTCTACCATGCCGTCTGATTGTGGATGCAACGCGGTTGTTCGGGTTTTCCTAATACCCAGTGTCTTGCACATCTCCTGGAACACAACTGATTCGAAGTTCCTTCCTTGGTCAGAATGTAGCTCTTTAGGTGCACCATATCTCGCCACCCAATTGTTGGTGAATACTTCGGCTATAGTTTCTGCTTCTTGATTTGGAATCGGGTACACCTCCGGCCATTTGCTGAAGTAATCCATTACCACCAGTACATATTTGTTTCCAAGTTTGCTAGTAGGAAATGGCCCAGCTACATCCATGGCAATTCTCTCAAATGGTGCTCCTGAGTTGTATTGTTTCATCAGCCCATGACTCCTGGATTTGGGACCCTTAGCCTTTATGCACACATCGCAGTTCGCAATCCACTCAACAACTGTCTGACGGCAGCCGACCCAATAAAACCTCTTCTTGATTTTCTCTACCGTCTTTATTACTCCAAGATGACCTCCACTTGGACCATTGTGTAGTTCATTTAGCACATCCGGTATTCTTTTCCTTGGAACAACTATCAATGTTTTAGAACTTTGACCATCTTCACTCTCCCAAACACGATGTAGGCAACCATTTACCAATTGCAAACTATTCCACTGTGCCCAATATGATTTGGCAACAGGACTCTCTGCTGACATCTCTTCTTTTGATGGTCGTTCATTTTGTTCCAAACCAATCATTACACGTGCCATATCTGAATCTTCTAGCTGACACTTCCTTAGTTGTTCCGCATCCCATTCGTCTGTGGATGTTATTGTCATTAGCCGAACATCTATGATGTCTTCCTTCTCCTCAGCTTTAGAGCAATGCTTGCATTCAAGATTACATGGCCGCCGCGACATTGCATCAGCATTTCCATGGGTACTGCCTTTACGATGGTCTATAGAAAAGTCATAATTTTGTAGTCGCTCAATCCACCTTGCTAACTGACCCTCCGGATTTCGGAATTTCAAAAGCCATTTTAACGCTGCATGATCAGTCCTGACGTGGAATCGTTGACCATAGAGGTACTTATGGAAGTGTTTGATGCATTCTACCAATGCCAATAGTTCTCTTCGTGTTACACAGTAATTTCTTTCCGGTTTCCCAATTGATCGGCTGTAGTATGCGATAACCTTCTCCTGCCCGTCGATTTCCTGTGACAAAACACCTCCTATAGCATAACCACTCGCATCAGTATCCAAAATAAACCTCGCTCCTGGAACCGGGTATGCTAGCATTGGAGCAGTACAAAGCCGATCTTTTAACGTTTGGAAAGCCATTTCTTGTTCCTTCCCCCACTCAAAAGTCTTATTTTTCCTCATAAGCTCCGTGAGACTATTTGCTACGCTGGCAAAATTTGGTACAAATCGGCGATAGTATATGCACAGCCCAAGAAAGCTTCGCAATTCATGTAGATTCCGAGGTCTTGGCCAATCTTTTACTGCTTCTATTTTTTCGTTATCAGTGCAGATGCCCTTTGTAGTCACTTTATGTCCCAAGTATTTTACTTCTTTCTTGAATAATGCACATTTCTTAGGACTTAACTTGAGACCAGCGCCAGCTATTCTTCGGAAAACTTCCTCCAAATTTTCGAGATGTTCATTAAAGCTTTTTCCCAGTACAATTATATCGTCCAGGTACACAAGACATGTTTTCCAGTGTAATCCTTTCAGTACCTGATCCATAAGTCTCTCAAAGGTAGCTGGGGCATTACATAATCCAAATGGCATCACCGTAAATTGCCAAAGACCATCGCCAACACTAAAGGCTGTTTTTTCCTTGTCTTCCTCTTTTACTTCCACTTGCCAATAGCCGCTTTTCAAGTCCAGTGTTGAAAACCATTCCGTTCCAGATAGCGAGTCCAGAGTGTCGTCAATTCTTGGCAATGGGTAACTATCTTTTTCGTTACATCATTCAGTTTCCGGTAGTCAACGCAGAATCTCATCTTGCCATCTTTCTTTTTAACAAGTACTACCGGAGAACTCCATGGACTGACTGATGGTTCTATTACCCCACTGTCGCTCATTTCTTGTATAATCTGGCTCACCATTTGACGTTTAGCTAATGGAACGCTGCGAGGACCCTGACGGATTGGCCTTGCATCTCCGGTGTCAATCTGATGCTTCACAATATTTGTCCTGCCTGGTTTTGTACCATCCTTGTCAAATATGCTGGAGTACTTGGCAAGTAATTATTTCGCCTTTCTTTTGTGATTTTCCTGCAGTTCTTCTGTCCATGCATTTATTTCATCTGAAATATCTGTATTGCCATTACAAACTTCTCCTTGGGATTTTTCGCAATTCATGATGATGTCAACCTCTTCGCACTTTCCCAAGATAGCACCTTTGGAGAGTTTGACTGGTGACTTGAACTCATTAAGTACTCTTACTGGTATACGTCCATCTTATTTTGTCATAGACAGGGTTTTTCCAACAAGTACTGTGGCAGCACTGCCGCATGCGACTCTGTAAAATATGTATTCGTTATCTTGTCCATTGTGAATTATTCGTATGTATGTATGTCAAGTTCTAAGTCGTGGTCGTTTCTTGTCATTCGCTGAAAATAAGCCGGACGAGAAGCAACCACGGTGAGTATAATTTTTGCTATTTACTTGTCATTTCATTAATTGTATTTAATTCTTCAGAAATAAACGCCATCACTGTAATTAATATTTGGTGTTCAGATTTCAATTCTCGTTCGAGCCTTCAGCGTCCACATCTTTATTTCGTGAAGCATTTCAACTTTATTTCGTGCTGCATTTTTATTTCGTCATGCATTTATTGCATTCAGAAAGTGCAGCTGCCATTTTGCAATCACCTTCGTCACTGGAAGTGGCGCACCGTTACCGGCGTTCTTTGTATGCTGTCTTGTGTTAAGTACATAATTTTTCGTCATACTAAATGTATGTGCCCGTCGCTATTATAGCGGCCTGACGAATTTTATTATATTTATTGTTTTCTTAATATGATACCTCTGGGGAAATTGCAACACTCACCGGTACGGAGGAGAAGCCCACGACTTCAAGGCGATCAGCAACCAGAAAGCGGGACAAATTCACCAAGTCTGGTCGTGTGCGGCGAGGAAGGCAGTGGCAGCAGCCAACAAGAAGAACAAGAAAATGCAGGTATACAGGAAGTTGGTGGTGCAGCCACCGGTCAGCCGGCACAAGAAGAGAATGGTGGGAGCAACGACAGTACGGCCGAGGTACAAAATAATATCATATCTGTGCTTCAGAAACAAATTGCGGCATTAGAGGGTGAACTGAAAAAGGTACATAGTAAGGTGTGCGAGAACGAATCGCAAAATTGTCAAATAAAATTAGCGCTTCAAAATCATGCGATTCAAGCTCCCGTTAAAAGTTCCGTTGCTCCAGTTTGTTCCAGTAAAAATGCACATCCCGTAATGCACTCCGTTAACATTCCAATGTACTACGCCAGCGCACCAAGCTATGCCACGCTCTCTGCCGCCAACGCTGCTGCGCCATACGTTGCCGACTTCGCTGCCACTGCCTACAACGCAACGCGACCTGTCTACACAGCCGGGCCTGTCTCCTCTGTTTTAGCCAGCACAACTTGTGGCGCAATATCATCTGTTTCCGTACCGGCTGTTCATCTTCCAGCCAAATCTGCCAGTGTCAAAAATAATGTTATGCCAGGCACTACAGCTGCCAGCGCCTTATTCGCCAATCATGCCGGCGATCTCCACAATGCCACGCCAGGTGCTCCAGCTGCCAGCACCTCATTCGCCAATCATGCCGGCGATCTCTACAATGTCACGCCAGGTGCTCCAGCTGCCAGCGCCTCATTCGCCAACTATGCCGGCGATCTCTGTAATGTCATGCCAGGCGCTCCAGCTGCCAGCGCCTTATTCGCCAACCATGCCGGTGATCTCCACAGTACTATGTCAGGCGCTCTAGCTGCTAACGCCTCATTCGCCAACCGCGGCGGCGATTTATATAGAGTAATACCAGGTGCAACCTTTGCCAGCGCCTACCCAGCCGTCGCCAGTGCCGCGACTACCAACGTCAGTGCCAGTGTCGCCGCAGCCTTCTCTGCCGCCGCGCCGATTGCCAGCGCTCATTCTGCCGCCAACGCATCATCGCTTTCTGTACCATTCGCCAGCGCCGACGTCATCGCTGCCACCGCCGCCGCAGTGCCGATTGTCAGCGCTCATACTGCCGCGACGTCTTCTGCGCCATTCGCCGCCGCTACTAATTCAGTACTACAATATAACGCCGCAGCATCTGCCGCCGCTGCACCAATTGCCGTTTCAGTCACAGCCGCCATGCCAGCTAACGCCGCCGCTGGCCAGCCGTCGTCAGTATACAGTAACTCCGTAGCTTCAACTCCGGCTACATCGTCATCATATAGCAACGTAAATAACACATTACCGCCGCCATATGTCAGCCGTTGTATCAGTATGCCATCTAATACAATGTTCCCACGAAAACTCCAAGATTTGCCGGAGTTCAGCGGACTAGCTGAAGATTGGCCATTATTTGTCAATGCGTTTACGGAGTCTACGTGTGCATATGGGTATTCCAAGCTGGAAAATAATCAACGTCTTCAGAAATGTTTAAAGGGTGAAGCTAGGGAGACTGTAAAATCGCTGCTCATTCACCCAGATCATGTCGATTCGATCATCGAGCAACTACGCTTTAGGTTCGGCCGCCCAGAGCAGCTAATTCAAAGCCAGCTATCTGTGGTGAAAGACATCAGTCCTATACCGGAGAGCGCAGTCGGCAAGTTAATACCATTCGCTACAAAGGTCAAGAATTTGTCGGCATTTTTGCAGTCTGCTGGTGGCCAGCAACATTTAGCCAATCCAACTCTGATCTCTGAGCTTATCAATAAATTGCCGATGTCAAAAAGAATCGAATGGGCACGTTATTCGACTGCGATACAACCGTATCCCACTGTAGTGCAGTTCAGCGAGTGGCTGACTGAAATAGCCAACCTGATATGCAGGGTTCAAGAACACGAGCAGCGAGAGCCAAAACGGCGTGTAGTATTGCATGCCGCGGAAGAGCAACCAGCTCATACGTCCAAGTGTGTCATGTGCCCAGATTATCACAAGCTTCAAGAATGTAAACGTTTTTTGAACACGAGCGTAGCTGATAGGTGGAAACTTGTGAAGAGTCAACGTTTATGCTTCGCATGCTTAGCCAGAGGCCATTCGTCGCGCGACTGTAGACGACGCAAGGTTTGCTCATCCAACGGCTGCAAGAGAACTCATCATAAACTTCTTCACGATTCTTCGCCCGTGCACCGCCCTGTAGAGAAGCCAACGTCAGACGTACGACAACGCCGTTCATCGAATTCAGCCTCTGTATTGAGCTGCGTCGCCAACGCCCGATCTAGCAAACTTCTTTTCCGTATGCTGCCTGTAACGCTGTACAATGGTGTAAAAAGGGTTGATACCTACGCTTTATTCGATGACGGTTCTTCCGTCACCATGATTGACAGTTCGATAGTGGAAGAGCTGGGTCTAAAAGGTGAGGAACGAAGATTGAACGTGCAGTGGTTTGGTGGTCATAAGGCGCAACAGCCTGCATCGGTGGTGAACATATTGGTCAGTGGGCGCGATATGAAGAAGAAGCACACACTGCGCAACGTTTATAGCGTACATAACCTGAATTTGCCATGTCAGACTCTGAGTGAAGGCGATATTCGTCAACGTGCTAATCAACGATGGTTACCGCTACTACCGTATGATGAGGCAACTCCAAAGTTGCTTATAGGATTGGATCATTGCCGCTTGGGGATTCCAAGTGACACCGTGAGAGTCAGTGCCAACGGACCATATGCTGCACACACCGATTTGGGCTGGACAGTATTTGGACCATCAACAGTGTCATCGCCAGAACCCAGCACAAGCCTCTTCGTGGGCCATACTATCGACCAAACGCTTGAAGCTATGATTGCGGATTACTTCAGCACAGAAGGTTTTGGAGTAAGGTCATCACCGCCGATCGAGTGTGCAGATGATGTACGAGCGCGTTCATTGCTTGCATCAACAACACGCCGCGTAGAAGGGCGTTTCGAAACCGGCCTCCTGTGGAAGAGAGATAGCGTTAATTTGCCAGAAAGCTACGTGGCCGCATACAAACGTTTGGTGGGGATCGAGAGGAGGATGCAAAAAGATGGCACGTTTGCAAAAGCGTACAAAAACATAATTAGCTCTTACGTCGATAGCGGCTATGCGTGTAAACTCTCGCCTGAGGAAGCAGCACGGACTTGCCCCAGAACGTGGTACTTGCCACACTTTGGCGTGACCAATCCTAACAAGCCAGGTAAACTCCGCCTAGTGTTTGATGCTGCCGCCGAGTCACATGGTGTCTCCCTCAACTCTCAGCTCCTAAAGGGTCCTCAGGAATACCAGCCTTTGCCATCTGTGCTATTCCACCTCCGTGAAGGAGCGGTCGCAGTATGTGGTGACATAAAGGAAATGTTTCACCAGGTGTGCATACGAGAGGAGGATCGGAGCTCGCAAAGATTCTTGTGGCGGGATGGCGACGCATCAAAACATCCAGACATCTACGAAATGAGGGTAATGACATTTGGAGCGGCTTGTTCGCCATGCGCCGCTCAGTACGTAAAATCAGTAAACGCTTTAGAACACCAAGCACAATACCCACGTGCTGTGAAGTCAATCCTCGAGCGGCATTATGTGGACGACTTCGTCGATAGCTTTGACGACGTTAAAGAGGCAATCGACGTGGCGAATAAGGTGCGTGAAATCCACAAGTTGGCAGGATTTGAGTTACGTCGAACTCGCAGGATGTCTTGGAAGCGCTGAATGGAACCGAAGCAAGCATACCCATTCTCAGTAAAGAAGGACTAACCGTAGAGAAAATCCTTGGTATGGTTTGGCAGCCATCCACCGACTGTTTTACGTTCAGGCTCCAATTCCATAACGTTGATAACGACATCATCACTGGTAAACGAAGACCTACCAAACGCGAGCTGCTGAGTATAATGATGTCGGTATTCGACCCTCTTGGACTTCTCAATAACCTAACGATTACGGCGAAACTACTAATGCGCGAAATTTGGCGGAGGAAAATAAAGTGGGACGAACCACTACCCGACGAATTAAACGATGCTTGGCGTTCATGGCAACAACAACTCTCCTCAACGACACGCCTGCAGATTCCACGTCATTATTTCCAAAAAAGCCAAAGGATGTTCAGCTTCACATCTTTGTCGACGCTAGTGAGCAGGCGTTCGCAGCAGCAGCGTACTGGAGAATAACAAATTCAAGCGGCGAAACAAGCGTGGCATTTATTTGCTCAAAATCACGCTGTGCACCGTTGAAACCGCTCACCGTACCCCGCCTTGAGCTACAAGCCGCCGTTCTTGGAACAAGATTAATGCAGACAGTCCGCGAGGAGCATGAGGTCACCATATCCGACTGCGTACTTTGGTCGGATTCAACAACTGTTTTAAATTGGATACGCAGCGAACATAGAAGGTATAAGCCATTCGTCGCCCACAGAGTGGCAGAAATCTTAGCCGCAACAACGCCTTCAAATTGGCGATGGATACCAACAGCTGACAATATCGCCGACGAAGCCACTCGTGCTAGACGTGTCTGTACTGAATCATGCTGGTTAGGTGGTCCACAGTTTTTGAAGGTAAAAGAAGAGGATTGGCCGAAAAACCACGAGATACAGAGCGGAAGCACAGCTGATGATGAAGAAATCCGACCAAAATACGCCTTGGCTGTTGTGAGTAATGAATTTATTGACTATAATCGATTTTCATCCTTTGGCAGACTAGTAAGAACTTTGGCATGGGTGGCGCGGTTCGTGGGTAGATGTCGCAACGGCAAGCAACCGGATGAGTTACATGGGCTAACTTCGTGGGAGTTGGAAACAGCAAAGCGTATTCTTTATCATCAAGTGCAATCGGAAGCATACGCCACTGAATTGAATCTGCTCGAAAGGGACGTTGCAATTCCTCGATCCAGTGCACTCTACCAATTGTCGCCTTATCTCGATGAACACCGTATTTTGCGCGTGAATGGTCGCATTGATGCCGCCGAATGTTTACCAATCTCTACGCGACGTCCGGTAATATTGCCACCAAATCATACGTTTACAAAGCTTCTTGTGCATCATCATCACGTCGCCATGAAACATCAAAACATAGAAGCTACAATTTGCGAAATACGCCGTGAGTATTGGATACCACGTTTGCGAAAGGTCCTGCGTACCGTCATTAACAACTGCCGAGTTTGTCGAGCATCGAAGGCATCACCAGTTGTTCCACCCATGGGTCCATTGCCCGCCGACCGTCTAACGCCATACGTAAGACCATTCTCCTACACCGGCATCGATTATTTTGGCCCAATCAACGTAACGATCGGTCGCCGTCAAGAGAAACGCTGGGTAGCACTGTTTACGTGCCTGACCGTGAGGGCGATACACTTGGAGCTCGCTCATGATTTGAGTACTGACGCATGCATCGTAGCTATGCGAAATTTTATAAATCGGCGCGGCGTCCCTGTCAGAATAAGGTCAGACAACGGCAAAAATTTTGTGGGCGCCAACCAAGAAGCCAGGCGGTTTAGCGAGGTGTTCGACTGCGAGCGTTTGCAGAGCGAAATGTCTGGTCGTGGCGTGGAGTGGTGGTTCAACTGTCCGATCAACCCATCCGAAGGCGGTGTGTGGGAGCGGATGGTCCAGTGTGTGAAGCGAGTCCTGCGCCAAACGTTAAAGGAGGTAAGCCCGAAAGAACACACATTAATTTGCTTCCTGATCGAGGCGGAGAATGTAGTGAACTCTCGCCCTCTCACACATCTGCCAATAACGCCTGACCAAGAGGAGCCACTCACGCCCAACCACTTCCTCCTTGGCACAGCCAACACTGCACAAACACCAGCGACATTCGTGGAATCAGAGAGGCTATGCGCTTTGCGGAAACAGTGGCGCATTGCTCGTCAGTTGCGAGATCACTTTTGGAAGAGGTGGATCGCAGAATATCTGCCAACGTTGACTCGTCGTGCGAAGTGGTGTGAAGCCACCAGATCCTTGAAGATTGGTGACGTCGTATTTGTCTGTGACAGTTCCTTACCACGAAACCAATGGTGTCGAGGCATTGTAGATCGCGTTTATCCCGGAGTGGATGGGGTCGTTAGGCAAGTGGACGTTCGAACAACCAAGGGAACATTGCGGCGAGCTGCATCCAAATTGGCTTTATTGGACGTGGAAGCTGGTGAATCTCGTTGATTCACGGGGGCGGGGGTGTGGCAGCACTGCCGCATGCGACTCTGTAAAATATGTATTCGTTATCTTGTCCATTGTGAATTATTCGTATGTATGTATGTCAAGTTCTAAGTCGTGGTCGTTTCTTGTCATTCGCTGAAAATAAGCCGGACGAGAAGCAACCACGGTGAGTATAATTTTTGCTATTTACTTGTCATTTCATTAATTGTATTTAATTCTTCAGAAATAAACGCCATCACTGTAATTAATATTTGGTGTTCAGATTTCAATTCTCGTTCGAGCCTTCAGCGTCCACAAGTACATTTGATTTAGTTTCTGTTTCTGCTTCAACAACCCACAATTTGTTTGTCCCACAATCTCCATCAATCTTTGCCCAAATAATTGCCTCGGACTTTGGCGCTATCTGCTGATTCTCTTCGACGAGCACTTTCTTACTGCTGTATCTCTTATCATAGCCAAAATTTAGCGGCACCTCCAAGTTTTTGTAACTCATAACCTTGTTTTTCATGTCAATCTTAATGCCTTGGCCGATTAGGAAGTCCACTCCAATTATGACTTCATCAACAATTTCCGCCACTATGAAGGTGTGTAGTACGACAACATTTCCAATTACAACTTCGCATGTAACTTCCCCTAGGACTTGGGTATCCTCGCCTGTTGCCGTACGCAATTTTGCTCCATACAATGGCCTTACTTCCTTCTTTACCAAGTCAGATCGAATGATGGAATGAGATGCTCCCGTATCCACAGTCAACATGCGCTCCATTCCGTCCACCAACCCAGCAATGGTAACATTTTTCGTGCTTCTTCCCAACTGAGAGACAGAGATTATGGGGCATTCCATTGTGGGGACCAGCCCACGCCCCTTTTGGCTGGCCCGCTTTAGTGTAACGACTCAGTTAATTTTGGCGCTTGTTCATGCCCCTTTGCCTTGCGCTTGCGCCAATCTGCAGTGCTGAACTTACTGGAAATATTGCTGCAGTGACGTGCTATATGTCCCATTTTTCCGCATCTGAAGCACTGAAGCATTTCACAGCATTACTTTTCTTTTTCTGCATTTCATTCAACGCCTCCCATATTTTGCTTAGTAAGTCAGGCGTTTCCACTTCCACACGATGAGCCTTGTAGGTGGGCTTGCTCAATAGAGATGCTGTTTCCTGCGTCAAGGCATATGATACCGTTTCAGCAAAAGTTCCTTTTGGATTTGCATAGGTAGCCCGCTTCGTTTCAATATCTCGTATTCCATTGATGAAGCTTTGAATTTTCATTCTTTCGATGAATTCTTGAGGTGCTCCTGCGTTTGCCAAATGAGCTAGCCTCTCAATCTCAGAAGAAAATTCTTGTAATGTCTCATTTGGTTTCTGGAAGCGATTCTGCAACTCCATTTGGTATATCTGCTTCGTGTGTTCGCTACCATAACGTCTTTCAACGGCACCCATAATTGCGTCATAGCTGTTCCTTTCGCCCTCGCTAACAGTCTGTAATATTTCTGCAGCTGGTCCTTTCAATGCTACGAACAGGGCAGCGACTTTGTCCTCCGCACTCCAATTATTTACAACTGCCGTTTTCTCAAACTGTAGCTTGAATACTTGAAATGGACCACTTCCATCAAACGACGGAGGTTTTATCTTCTGTGTAGCAGTTGAAGCGATTGGACGACTTATATGGATCTCCTGAAGACGGGCTTCCAACTTTTTTACGTTATCCTCAATTTTATCTTGTCTTTCCTCAACCTGCGTAATTTTTGCATCCTGTGATTTTAATTGTGAGGATATGCGTTTTTCTTGCGCTCCCAACTGAGTTGCAATACTGGACACCTCTTCTAAAAGTAATGATTGTTGTGATTCCATTTTTGCTGACATCTGTGCCAGTACAGCCAATATCGAATTCATGTCTACGTTTGCTACTGACTGTGGAGCCTCTTCCTTCTGGGTTTCTTCCTTTTGGACCTCTTCCCCATCATCGTTGAAATCAAACTCATCTACATTAATGTTATATGCTTCCATAGCTACTCTTAACCTTGCCTGTAGTTCAATTTTATTGCCGTTTGTACTCAGGTTTCTCTTTTCTAACTCCCTTTTAAGCGCTTGGATTTTCAGTTCGTTTAACTTTGCCATTATCCTTATTTCGTTATCCTTGTCTCGTTATCCCTGTTTCGTTATCCGTGATTCGTTATCCTTGCTTCGTTATCCTTGGTCCTGGAATTTATTTAACAATTCCAATTCTGACACCAATTGTTACGTATTTGTCGATAGCTCGATTATTTCTATCGGGTTCGTATCGCTGAATTGTTAAATAAAAGTCTTTATTTACTTCTTAATTCACACCGCTTTATTTCACGACTAAAAAGTCTACACTTGTTTTACTTGACTTGATGTTAACACTTATACGGTTAAGTTACGACTGACTGCGGAGCGCCTGCTCGCCGCCTTATATAGAGCGCTTTCACATTACTCGGTGCGGAATCGGATCGACATTTTTGGTTTTTACCGAAAGTATACCGAAACCTTGCCGACCACATGTATTTCAATTGGCACTTTCACATTAGTGTTGCATACATGAAATCGGAGCGGATTGATTTCGGTATACCGCAACGCGGTAAGACCGGTCAGTAAAATTTGAGGAATTACTGCATACATTTTTGCGGCGTAATAAAAGAAGAAGAACAAAGTCAGTAAAAAACTCGTTTCGGCTATAAATGTAGCAAGTTATAATGTCTTCGTCTTCGCTAGAAGACATTATTGTTATTATTGATTGATTTGTTGAAGTTAAAAATTTTGTTTTGCAAATTTCGATGTTTGTTTTCCTATTTTCTGCCGATAACGCACCGAAAGTATTCCCACAAGTGTGAAAAACACAGCAACGCGGAATCGTTTCGGTAAGCTGAAAATACCGAGCAAAAAATGTCGATCCGATGTCGTACCGAGTAATGTGAAAAGGCCCATAGTCTGTCAAACGCAATCTGGAAAATTCTGGCAACACTGGAAATTATCTGGTCTCTTCTTCTAGTTCTGGCAGTTTCTTTAGAGATGTGTTCAGTCATTTAGTGATGTGAGAGTGGAACCGATTATATTCGCCACACTATCCATGCCAGCCAGGTAGCAGCTATTTATATGGATATTTAGCAGCTACTCATGTAGCTATAAAACTAGCTATTTTTGTTCAGGCGGCGTGACGATATTGACAAGTAATCCAGAGGTTGAGATGTGGTTAACTTTATTACGTTAATGTTGTGGTTATTATGTAGCTAGTGCTACCAATACAAATTTCCTTTTGTTTGGTTAATTCAGTGGCTAAGATGTGGTTAGCAATAATATGCTAATCTTATGGTTATTTTGTAGCTAATTTTAGCTACTGCTACAACAAACAAAAACATTGCAATTAATTAAAGTTTTTTGTTCTTTATTTTATATTTCCTTATACAACTGAATATTTTACTTATTTAAAGCTAAATTTGAATAAAAATTCTTATAATCTATATGGATACATATGTCTAAAAGATTTGGCTAACTTTAATAAGATTTTTCATAGAATCCATTGTACTCTTGGGCCGGCTTTCCATCAAGGAAACACGCTACGAGAAAATTACTTTTTCAGGGATGTAGAGGGGCTGTCACAGATTTCAGAATTGAAATGGAAACTTGTCGGAGTCTTATAGGTCACGAGATATTTGTTGTTGAAGTTGTGAAATTCACCAACCAAAACTGCGCCAATTCCGAGGAAAAGCACATATAAAAACACGCACATATGCATATATGTATGTACGTACATGTGTGTAGAACAACTTTTTGCGTTGATGGCCTTCGCCCGAAGTAATATCTATGAACCCAAACAAGTTTTGATTTTAGTTTTGAGATCTGTGAAAGCTTCTCTACTCCCCTAATAAAAGGGGAAGCCGACACGTACAACGTTTGAATCTTTCCGTTCATGATGTTTTGGCTGCGTCGGTAGTATGTTATAAGGATTGAGGTGGCCGAGCACCACCTACGCTTGGCATTCCACCACCACCTCCACTGGCACCTGGTCCTTGACAATATGGTGGATGGGGAGCTTCAAAATGTAGTTTTTGTATTAGCTTTTCAGACACTCGATGTTCGTCCGTAGCGGTACGAGCATGTTCCACGAATTCAGGACCATATTTACTAAAGAAAATATCGGAAATAACTTTGAGCTCGGCTCTTTCATCTGCGTAATTAGATCGAAACATTGAAGCCACAACACAATTCAATTAATCCACTGCTTCCACAAGTTAATCCTACCTACGGAAAAACAGGATTAAAATGAGAATTCAAATAATTAAAAGTTAATAAATTACCGTACCAACTGGCGATTGCTTTAATCTTAACTGCATTAGATAGTTGATTGATTTCAAATGGTGGAAGCGATACCTCGCCAATGGTTGGCATTAACATACTGCAAAGAAAATAGGCATGGGTAACACTGCGCTGCGCGGCGCAATTGCGCTAACACCAACCCTGGTGTTATTGCGCTAACTCCGATTTGGGAAATGCGCCAACTCAATATAGCGCCAACTCAATGTAGCGCCAACTCAGTATAGCGCCAACTCAATTTAGCGCCAACTCAATGATGCGCTATTGCAATATAACACTGACTCAATTTCGTGCGCTAGCACCAGCTCCAATATAGCGCTAGTGTAAAATGGCGCAACCACAACGCCAATAACAGCATCATAGTATATGTATACGTATGACAACGTCACAATTATGTGTGCTTGATAGTGATCTAAGTGACTCTAATTTCCAGCATATTTTCACATATATACGGAATATTTTTCCAAATGATTATGAAAATTAAAATTAATTGTGCCCTCGTATATGTAAGCAGAATTGCGCCAAAAGAAATAAAACGGGGATGGTAAACAGTAACAAGCGAAAAAATGTTATTTATCGATTATTCGATGACAATTGCGCTAAAGGTGTTATTGCGCCAGTACCGTGAGTTGGCGCCACGGTTGGCGCTGGCGTTATTGTATCAGCGCCAAAAAAATTGCGCCATTACCCATGGCTAAAAGAAAATAATAATGTTTGTAAATATTTGTAAAAGTGTACCGAGTATGTATCGATGTATGTATATGTAATCGAGCTATCGACAAATACGTAACAATTGGTGTCAGAAGTGGGATTGTTAAATAAATTCCAGGACCAAGGATAACGAAGCAAGGATAACGAATCAAGGATAACGAAACAAGGATAACGAGACAAGGATAACGAAATAAGGATAATGGCAAAGTTAAACGAACTGAAAATCCAAGCGCTTAAAAGGGAGTTAGAAAAGAGAAACCTGAGTACAAACGGCAATAAAATTGAACTACAGGCAAGGTTAAGAGTAGCTATGGAAGCATATAACATTAATGTAGATGAGTTTGATTTCAACGATGATGTGGAAGAGGTCCAAAAGGAAGAAACCCAGAAAGAAGAGGCTCCACAGTCAGTAGCAAACGTAGACATGAATTCGATATTGGCTGTACTGGCACAGATGTCAGCAAAAATGGAATCACAACAATCATTACTTTTAGAAGAGGTGTCCAGTATTGCAACTCAGTTGGGAGCGCAAGAAAAACGCATATCCTCACAATTAAAATCACAGGATGCAAAAATTACGCAGGTTGAGGAAAGACAAGATAAAATTGAGGATAATGTAAAAAAGTTGGAAGCCCGTCTTCAGGAGATCCATATAAGTCGTCCAATCGCTTCAACTGCTACACAGAAGATAAAACCTCCGTCGTTTGATGGAAGTGGTCCATTTCAAGTATTCAAGCTACAGTTGAGAAAACGGCAGTTGTAAATAATTGGAGTGCGGAGGACAAAGTCGCTGCCCTGTTCGTAGCATTGAAAGGACCAGCTGCAGAAATATTACAGACTGTTAGCGAGGGCGAAAGGAACAGCTATGACGCATTATGGGTGCCGTTGAAAGACGTTATGGTAGCGAACACAGGAAGCAGATATACCAAATGGAGTTGCAGAATCGCTTCCAGAAACCAAATGAGACATTACATGAATTTTCTTCTGAGATTGAGAGGCTAGCTCATTTGGCAAACGCAGGAAACCTCAAGAATTCATCGAAAGAATGAAAATTCAAAGCTTCATCAATGGAATACGAGATATTGAAACGGAGCGGGCTACCTATGCAAATCCAAAAGGAACTTTTGCTGAAACGGTATCATATGCCTTGACGCCGGAAACAGCATCTCTATTGAGCAAGCTCACCTACAAGGCTCATCGTGTGGAAGTGGAAACGCCTGACTTACTAAGCAAAATATGGGAGGCGTTGAATGAAATGCAGAAAAAGAAAAGTAATGCTGTGAAATGCTTCAGATGCGGAAAAATGGGACATATAGCACGTCACTGCGGCAATAGTTCCAGTAAGTTCAGCACTGCAGATTGGCGCAAGCGCAAGGCAGAGGGGCATGAACAAACGCCAAAATTAACTGAGTCGTTAAACTAAAGCGGGCCAGCCAAAAGGGGCGTGGGCTGGTCCCCACAATGGAATGCCCCATAATCTCTGTCTCTCAGTTGGGAAGAAGCACGAAAAATGTTACCATTGCTGGGTTGGTGGACGGAATGGAGCGCATGTTGACTGTGGATACGGGAGCATCTCATTCCATCATTCGATCTGACTTGGTAAAGAAGGAAGTAAGGCCATTGTATGGAGCAAAATTGCGTACGGCAACAGGCGAGGATACCCAAGTCCTAGGGGAAGTTACATGCGTAGTTGTAATTGGAAATGTTGTCGTTCTACACACCTTCATAGTGGCGGAAATTGTTGATGAAGTCATAATTGGAGTGGACTTCCTAATCGGCCAAGGCATTAAGATTGACATGAAAAACAAGGTTATGAGTTACAAAAACTTGGAGGTGCCGCTAAATTTTGGCTATGATAAGAGATACAGCAGTAAGAAAGTGCTCGTGGAAGAGAATCAGCAGATACCGCCAAAGTCCGAGGCAATTATTTGGGCAAAGATTGATGGAGATTGTGGGACAAACAAATTGTGGGTTGTTGAAGCAGAAACAGAAACTAAATCAAATGTACTTGTTGGAAAAACCCTGGCTATGACAATACAAGATGGACGTATACCAGTAAGAGTACTTAATGAGTTCAAGTCACCAGTCAAACTCTCCAAAGGTACTATCTTGGGAAAGTGCGAAGAGGTTGACATCATCATGAATTGCGAAAAATCCCAAGGAGAAGTTTGTAATGGCAATACAGATATTTCAGATGAAATAAATGCATGGACAGAAGAACTGCAGGAAAATCACAAAAGAAAGGCGAAAGAATTACTTGCCAAGTACTCCAGCATATTTGACAAGGATGGTACAAAACCAGGCAGGACAAATATTGTGAAGCATCAGATTGACACCGGAGATGCAAGGCCAATCCGTCAGGGTCCTCGCAGCGTTCCATTAGCTAAACGTCAAATGGTGAGCCAGATTATACAAGAAATGAGCGACAGTGGGGTAATAGAACCATCAGTCAGTCCATGGAGTTCTCCGGTAGTACTTGTTAAAAAGAAAGATGGCAAGATGAGATTCTGCGTTGACTACCGGAAACTGAATGATGTAACGAAAAAGATAGTTACCCATTGCCAAGAATTGACGACACTCTGGACTCGCTATCTGGAACGGAATGGTTTTCAAAACTGGACTTGAAAAGCGGCTATTGGCAAGTGGAAGTAAAAGAGGAAGACATGGAAAAAACAGCCTTTAGTGTTGGCGATGGTCTTTGGCAATTTACGGTGATGCCATTTGGATTATGTAATGCCCCAGCTACCTTTGAGAGACTTATGGATCAGGTACTGAAAGGATTACACTGGAAAACATGTCTTGTGTACCTGGACGATATAATTGTACTGGGAAAAAGCTTTAATGAACATCTCGAAAATTTGGAGGAAGTTTTCCGAAGAATAGCTGGCGCTGGTCTCAAGTTAAGTCCTAAGAAATGTGCATTATTCAAGAAAGAAGTAAAATACTTGGGACATAAAGTGACTACAAAGGGCATCTGCACTGATAACGAAAAAATAGAAGCAGTAAAAGATTGGCCAAGACCTCGGAATCTACATGAATTGCGAAGCTTTCTTGGGCTGTGCATATACTATCGCCGATTTGTACCAAATTTTGCCAGCGTAGCAAATAGTCTCACGGAGCTTATGAGGAAAAATAAGACTTTTGAGTGGGGGAAGGAACAAGAAATGGCTTTCCAAACGTTAAAAGATCGGCTTTGTACTGCTCCAATGCTAGCATACCCGGTTCCAGGAGCGAGGTTTATTTTGGATACTGATGCGAGTGGTTATGCTATAGGAGGTGTTTTGTCACAGGAAATCGACGGGCAGGAGTAGGTTATCGCATACTACAGCCGATCAATTGGGAAACCGGAAAGAAATTACTGTGTAACACGAAGAGAACTATTGGCATTGGTAGAATGCATCAAACACTTCCATAAGTACCTCTATGGTCAACGATTCCACGTCAGGACTGATCATGCAGCGTTAAAATGGCTTTTGAAATTCCGAAATCCGGAGGGTCAGTTAGCAAGGTGGATTGAGCGACTACAAAATTATGACTTTTCTATAGACCATCGTAAAGGCAGTACCCATGGAAATGCTGATGCAATGTCGCGGCGGCCATGTAATCTTGAATGCAAGCATTGCTCTAAAGCTGAGGAGAAGGAAGACATCATAGATGTTCGGCTAATGACAATAACATCCACAGACGAATGGGATGCGGAACAACTAAGGAAGTGTCAGCTAGAAGATTCAGATATGGCACGTGTAATGATTGGTTTGGAACAAAATGAACGACCATCAAAAGAAGAGATGTCAGCAGAGAGTCCTGTTGCCAAATCATATTGGGCACAGTGGAATAGTTTGCAATTGGTAAATGGTTGCCTACATCGTGTTTGGGAGAGTGAAGATGGTCAAAGTTCTAAAACATTGATAGTTGTTCCAAGGAAAAGAATACCGGATGTGCTAAATGAACTACACAATGGTCCAAGTGGAGGTCATCTTGGAGTAATAAAGACGGTAGAGAAAATCAAGAAGAGGTTTTATTGGGTCGGCTGCCGTCAGACAGTTGTTGAGTGGATTGCGAACTGCGATGTGTGCATAAAGGCTAAGGGTCCCAAATCCAGGAGTCATGGGCTGATGAAACAATACAACTCAGGAGCACCATTTGAGAGAATTGCCATGGATGTAGCTGGGCCATTTCCTACTAGCAAACTTGGAAACAAATATGTACTGGTGGTAATGGATTACTTCAGCAAATGGCCGGAGGTGTACCCGATTCCAAATCAAGAAGCAGAAACTATAGCCGAAGTATTCACCAACAATTGGGTGGCGAGATATGGTGCACCTAAAGAGCTACATTCTGACCAAGGAAGGAACTTCGAATCAGTTGTGTTCCAGGAGATGTGCAAGACACTGGGTATTAGGAAAACCCGAACAACCGCGTTGCATCCACAATCAGACGGCATGGTAGAAAGATTTAACAGAACATTAGAGGAACATCTGCGAAAAGTGGTGGACAAGTTCCAGAGAGATTGGGACACTCATATTCCTCTGTTCCTGTTCTCATATCGATCGGCCGTACACGATACAACAGGTCAGACTCCTGCAAAAGTAATCTTTGGTAGTGATCTTCGATTACCAGCTGACTTGAAATTCGGGATAAATGCCGATACAGGAATAAATACCAGACAGTCTAACAACGTTCTGGAAGAGGAAATGAGAGAAATACATGAACTTGTAAGACAACGAACAAAGATGAATGAGTGACAAGATGAAGGCCAGATACGACAAGGCGATGAACTCAGAAGGTTTTGTTGAGGGAGATCTAGTTTTGCTATACAACCCGCAGCGAAAGAAAGGTTTGTCCCCGAAATTGCAGTGTACTTGGGAAGGGCCATACAAAGTGATTAAACGGCTCAACGATGTTGTGTATCGCATACAAACGATTGGAAGACCGAGGAATAAAATGAAGGTGGTTCATCTGGAAAGGCTAGCAGCATTTGGAACGAGTAATGTGTCAGATCGGGATGATCAGACTTAGGTGGAGGGCAGTGTGGCGAATATAATCGGTTCCACTCTCACATCACTAAATGACTGAACACATCTCTAAAGAAACTGCCAGAACTAGAAGAAGAGACCAGATAATTTCCAGTGTTGCCAGAATTTTCCAGATTGCGTTTGACAGACTATATAAGGCGGCGAGCAGGCGCTCCGCAGTCAGTCGTAACTTAACAGTAGAAGCGTTAACATCAAGTCAAGTAAAACAAGTGTAAACCTTTTAGTCGGGAAATAGAGCCGTGTGAATTAAGAAGTAAATAAAGACTTTTATTTAACAATTTAGTGATACGAACCCGATAGAAATAATCGAGCTATCGACAAATACGTAACAATATTTAAAAAAACATCGATTTATGCCGTATAAAAACATCGATATATCAATATATCGAAAGGGCCGGCTTTACATTAAGGAAGCACCCCCCGCGAAAAACCACTTCTTCATGGAGTTAGAGGTGCTCCCACAGATCTTAAAACTGAAATCCAAATTTTCCGGAGACTTATAGTTTACTAGCTATTTCTTGTTAAAGTTGGATGGGTCTACAGATATTCTAGAAATCCTGAGGTATAAACATAAAACTCATTAAGAATTGCTTTAAGAAGAAAGTAATGTTAATTCAAGCACCCGGACATTATGGTTATACCACTTCTTAAAAAATGTTCCGTAGTCCGTTTCTGTAACCTTGCGATATGAATTATAACGCAAAATACAACCCTGTTTCATATTTATCGCAAGGTAGCGTTATGGTAGCGTTTCTGTAAGTTTGGTGAATTTTGGTTTTCGTTATTTCTTGCGATATTCATATCACCAGCTTTGAGGGTAGTGAAAACAGATACATTTCAAAATAATGAATGTGGTTTTTATTAAATTTCTTGCATTTTTATGTGAATTTAAATGAGCTATTGGCCATTTTTTAATGAAGAAAAATTTAAAAAATTGTTTGGTAGAAGTTATGGATCCATTTCGGAGACCACCACATCCCCTTAAAAAAAATGGCCAATAGCTCATTTAAATTCACATAAAATAATTATTAGAATTAAAACGGCCATATAAATACAAACTTGCATTTTTATTTATTACATTAGTTTGTGTTTTGTATAATCTTATATTATAAATGTAAAATGGAAATTGTGTTTAAACTCAATTGGCGATAAAACCGCTGAACGGATCCTCACGAAACTTTGCACACCTAGGTAATTTCACCCGGTAATTGCTATAGGCATAATTTTAATCTGATTAAAAGTCAGGGATGGGCACCTCCCATACAAAATTTTCCTTTTTTTCGTAATATCTCTTGAAATATTTGTACTAGAATAATGAAAATTTTTGTGAAGGAATAATACAAAAATATATACTCAACGGATAAACAATTTAGGTCTTGGTAAAGCAGGGATGGGCACTCTCCCCCCATATAAACTGAAATTTTCACATTGAATATCTCTGGAAATATTTGTAGTAGGGTACTGAAAATTGGTGTGAGGGCATGTGAGATAACTATATATTAAACGGGTAAAAACGCTAGGTCTTGGTAAAGCAGGGATGGGCACCTCCCATACAAACTGAAACTTTCACAGCGAATATCTCTGGAAATATTTGTAGTAGGGTTCTGAAAACTGGTGTGAGGGCATGTGAGATAACTATGTATTAAACGGGTAAAAACGCTAGGTCTTGGTAAAGCAGGGATGGGCACCTCCCATACAAACTGAAACTTTCACAGCGAATATCTCTGGAAATATTTGTAGTAGGGTACTGCAAAATGGTGTGAGGGCATGTGAGATAACTATATATTAAACGGGAAAAACACTAGGTCTTGGTAAAGCAGGGATGGGCACCTCGCATACAAACTGAAATTTTCACAGCGAATATCTCTGGAAATGTTTGTAGTAGGGTACTGAAAACTGGTGTGAGGGCATGTGAGATAACTATGCATTAAACGGGTAAAAACGCTAGTTCTTGGTAAAGCAGGGATGGGCACCTCCCATACAGACTGAAATTTTTACAGCGAAAATCTCTTGAAATATTTATATGAGATAATTACGTACTCAACGGACAAAAAAAATAAGAAAACTATCTTTGACGTCAAGAATGATATTTTTCTATGTAACTTTTTTGGACTAATATTTTTAAAAGCACGTGGTGTGAAACCCGCGGGTAACCTCTAGTAAAACTATAAGTGGGGAAATTTCCAAGTTGCAAAAAGTGAAGCTCATGGAAGTTATGAAATCCAATAAATAATCGCAATGGGAATATTTAGTGGGCCGAATAGTGCCTAACTCGCAAAGCTTGCAAAACCGCGGAACAATGGAAAAAGGTAATAGCTAAGTGAAAAAAAGAATGTATTTATAAATACGAGTGCATGACAAGACGAAAGAGTGACACTGTTTTACCTTTTCTATTTACCTTATCGTTTTCGTTTTTTATTATTTTTAAATCACATACACAATACCTGTGTTCAATAACAAAAAATTGTTACGAATTTTTCTTAAAAAGTGTCATTTTTATATGGAGATCTGTCATTTTTTACGAAAAATTCTTAAAAAATTTTTGTTATTGAACAGAGCTAATCTTACTGGATATTTAGTTTTTTTTTAGTTTTTTCAAGAAACTCTACTTCAACGAAATTTCTATTCCCATTGATATCGGGAAACTTAATCTATGTTTCAGCCTAAAATTGTGTAGCGTTAAATATTAATATTTGGCAACAAACGCGCACTTTGTTTAAAATTTTTTGTTGAGAATGACACATTTTTCGATTATTCCAGCGATATGACGACAACTCACCATTACCATATCGCAAGGTGAATTCATGAGTTACAGAAACACTTTTCATATCGCAAGCGTTGCGAGCCTTGCGATAACATTTCGTTCGTTATTATAACGCAAGGTTACAGAAACGGGCTACTTCTGTTAAATTCAAGGCGAATCAGAAATGTATGAAAAATATCGAATTTGGCTCGAATTGGTAAACATTTTCGATTAGCGATGCACGGTAGTTCAAAATATCGTCGATATTGCCGGCTGTAGTATTGTGGCGAACATAGTGGGTTTCACTCACATCACTAAAATTACTGAACACATCTCTAAGGAAACTGCCAGAACAAGAAGAAGATACCAGATAATTTCCAGTGTTGCCAGAATTTTCCAGATTGCGTTTGACAGACTATATAAGGCAGTGAGTCGTAACTTAACAGTAGAAGTGTTAACATCAAGTCAAGTAAAACAAGTGTAGACTTTTTAGTCGTGAAATAAAGCTCTGTGAATTAAGAAGTAATACCATGTCTCCACATAACGTGTTTCGCTCTTTTTTCTGCATTTTCTCTCTCAATCTTGTTTCGACACAGAAACCAGTGCCGAAACTCGCCAATTTCCATACAAAATTTCTGAGAGCGAGTGAAGATTGAAACACTGTTTCATTCTGAATCATCTTGCCAACCTCGATGATATCGATGTCTTCTCTAATTTTGTATCGAAAATCTATCGACATCTCACCCAGACCAAAACAAAAACGCAAAAATAAGCAAATATACAAACATTTAAGAAGGACAAGAAAGAGAAATGTCAAACTGAATCACGATTAGCCACGTGGAGACGGGTTATTGAGCGAGATGTTTTGCTACATGTTTCTCTGGTGAATCAAGTTATGTGGAGACGGGCTTTAAATAAAGACTTTTATTTAACAATTTAGGGCCGTTTACTCAACCTCTGATTAACGCTAACCGGAGGGCAAAGGTCCGGTTAAGCTATGGACTGCATTATCGACCACATGTTAAATACATGGTTGGATGGAGTCGATAATGATGTTTAACCGAACTTTAACCGTGGTTAGCGTTAATCAGAGGTTGAGTAAACGGCCCTTAGTGATACGAACCCGATAATATAATCGAGCTATCGACAAATACGTAACAGTATTTTAAAAATATCGATATATTGATATATCGATATATATCGCCCAATTCTACTATAAAGCTAAAAGAAGAGGAAGAAGTCAGCTGACCCGATGGCAGATGCTACATTATCAATATATTGTGGCGAATATAATCGGTTCTCCACTTACATCACTAAAATGATTGAACACATCTCTAGGGAAAGTGCCAGAACTAGAAGAAGATACCAGATAATTTCCAGTGTTGCCAGAATTTTCCAGATTGCGTTTGACAGACTATATAAGGCGGCGAGCAGACGCTCCAGAGTCAGTCGTAATTTAACCGTAGAAGTGTTAACATCAAGTGAAGTAAAACAAGTGTAGACTTTTTAGTCGTGAAATAAAGCAGTGTGAATTAAGAAGTAAATAAAGACTTTTATTTAACAATTCAGCGATACGAACCCTATAGAAATAATCGAGCTATCGACAAATACGTAACAATTGGTGTCAGAATTGGAATTGTTAAATAAATTCCAGGACCAAGGATAACGAATCAAGGATAACGAATCAAGGATAAGGAAACAAGGATAACGAGACAAGGATAACGAAATAAGAATAATGGCAAAGTTAAATGATCTGAAAATCCAAGAACTTAAAAGGGAGTTAGAAAAGAGAAACCTGAGTACCACCGGCAATAAAATTGAACTACAGGCAAGGTTAAGAGTAGCTATGGAAGCATATAACATTAATGTAGATGAGTTTGATTTCAACGATGATGTGGAAGAGGTGCAAAAGGAAGAAACCCAGAAGGAAGAGGCTCCACAGTCAGTAGCAAACGTAGACATGAACTCGATATTGGCTGTGCTGACACAAATGTCGAAAAAAATGGAAGAACAACAGGCACAGATATCGGCAAAAATCGAAGAACAACAGGCACAGATATCGGCAAAAATGGAAGATCAACAGGCACAGATGTCGACAAAAATCGAAGAACAACAGGCACAGATAACGTCAAAAATGGAATTGCAACAGTCAGTACTTTCATCACAGGTGTCCGGCATTGCGGCTCAGTTGGAGGCACAAGAAGAACGCATGTCCTTACAATTCAAGGCACAGGATGCAAAAATTATACAAGTTAAGGAGGTCCTTGAAGAAAGACAAGAAAAATTAGAGGACGATGTAAAAGCATTGAAAGCCCGTCTCCAGGATATTCAACTAAGTCGTCCAGTCGCTTCAACTGCTACACAGAAGATAAAACCTCCGTCGTTTGATGGAAGTGGTCCATTTCAAGTATTCAAGCTACAATTTGAGAAAACGGCAGTTGTAAATAATTGGAGTGCGGAGGACAAAGTCGCTGCCCTGTTCGTAGCATTGAAAGGACCTGCAGCAGAAATATTACAGACTGTTAGCGAGGGCGAAAGGAACAGCTATGACGCAATTATGGGTGCCATTGAAAGACGTTATGGTAGCGAGCACAGGAAGCAGATATATCAAATGGAGTTGCAGAATCGCTTCCAGAAACCAAATGAGACGTTACAAGAATTTTCTTCTGAGATTGAGAGGCTAGCTCATTTGGCAAACGCAGGAGCACCTCAAGAATTCATCGAAAGAATGAAAATTCAAAGCTTCATCAATGGAATACGAGATATTGAAACGAAGCGGGCTACCTATGCAAACCCAAAGGGAACTTTCGCTGAAACGGTCTCATATGCTTTGACACAGGAAACGGCATCTCTATTAAGCAAGCCCACTTACAAGGCTCATCGTGTGGAAGTGGAAACGCCAGACTTACTAAGCAAAATATGGGAGGCGTTGAATGAAATGCAGAAAAAGAAAAGTAATGCTGTGAAATGCTTCAGATGCGGAAAAATAGGACATATAGCACGCCACTGCAGCAATAGTTCCAGTAAGTTCAGCACTGCCGATGGGCGCAAGCGGAATATTGATGGGCATGAACAAGCGCCCAAATCAACTGAGTCGTTAAACTAAAGCGGGCCAGCCAAAAGGGGCGTGGGCTGGTCCCCACAATGGAATGCCCCATAATCTCTGTCTCTCAGTTGGGAAGAAGCACGAGTAATGTTACTATTGGTGGTTTGGTGGACGGAATGGAGCGAATGTTGACTGTGGATACGGGAGCATCTCATTCCATCATTCGATCTGACTTGGTAAAGAAGGAAATAAGGCCATTGTATGGAGCAAAATTGCGTACGGCAACAGGCGAGGATACCCAAGTCCTAGGGGAAGTTACATGCGAAGTTGTAATTGGAAATGTTGTCGTACTACACACCTTCATAGTGGCGGAAATTGTTGATGAAGTCATAATTGGTGTGGACTTCCTAATCGACCAAGGCATTAAGATTGACATGAAAAACAAGGTTATGAGTTACAAAAACTTGGAGGTGCCGCTAAATTTTGGCTACGATAAGAGATGCAGCAGTAAGAAAGTGCTCGTGGAAGAGAATCAGCAGATACCGCCAAAGTCCGAGGCACTTATTTGGGCAAAGATTGATGGAGATTGTGGGACAAACAAATTGTGGGTTGTCGAAGCAGAAACAGAAACTAAATCCGATGTACTTGTTGGAAAAACCCTGGCTATGACAAAAGAAGATGGACGAATACCAGTAAGAGTACTTAATGAGTTCAAGTCACCAATCAAACTCTCCAAAGGTGCTATATTGGGAAAATGCGAAGAGGTTGACATCATCATGAATTGCGAACAATCCCAAGGAGAAGTTTCTACTAGCAATACAGATCTTTCAGATGAAATAAAAGCTTGGACAGAAGAACTGCAGGAGAATCACAAAAGAAAGGCGAAAGAATTACTTGCCAAGTATTCTAGCATATTTGATAAGGATGGTACAAAACCAGGCAGGACAAATATTGTGAAGCATCACATTGACACCGGTGATGCAAGGCCAATCCGTCAGGCTCCTCGCAGCGTTCCATTAGCGAAACGTCAAATGGTGAGCCAGATTATACAAGAAATGAGCGACAGTGGGGTAATTGAACCATCAGTCAGTCCATGGAGTTCTCCGGTAGTACTTGTTAAAAAGAAAGATGGCAAGATGAGATTCTGCGTTGACTACCGGAAACTGAATGATGTAACGAAAAAGGATAGTTACCCATTGCCAAGAATTGACGACACTCTGGACTCGCTATCTGGAACGGAATGGTTTTCAACACTGGACTTGAAAAGCGGCTATTGGCAAGTCGAAGTAAAAGAGGAAGACAAGGAGAAAACAGCCTTCAGTGGTCTTTGGCAATTTACGGTGATGCCATTTGGATTATGTAATGCTCCAGCTACCTTTGAGAGACTTATGGATCAGGTACTGAAAGGATTGCACTGGAAAACATGTCTTGTGTACCTGGACGATATCATTGTATTGGGAAAAGGCTTTGATGAACATCTCAAAAATTTGGAGGAAGTTTTCCGAAGAATAGCTGGCGCTGGTCTCAAGTTAAGTCCTAAGAAATGTGCATTATTCAAGAAAGAAGTAAAATACTTGGGACATAAAGTGACTACAAAGGGCATCTGCACTGATAACGAAAAAATAGAAGCAGTAAAAGATTGGCCAAGACCTCGGAATCTACATGAATTGCGAAGCTTTCTTGGGCTGTGCACATACTATCGCCGATTTGTACCAAATTTTGCCAGCGTAGCAAATAGTCTCACGGAGCTTATGAGGAAAAATAAGACTTTTGAGTGGAGGAAGGAACAAGAAATGGCTTTCCAAACGTTAAAAGATCGGCTTTGTACTGCTCCAATGCTAGCATACCCGGTTCCAGGAGCGAGGTTTATTTTGGATACTGATGCGAGTGGTTATGCTATAGGAGGTGTTTTGTCACAGGAAATCGACGGACAGGAGAAGGTTATCGCATACTACAGCCGATCAATTGGGAAACCGGAAAGAAATTACTGTGTAACACGAAGAGAACTATTGGCATTGGTAGAATGCATCAAACACTTCCATAAGTACCTCTATGGTCAACGATTCCACGTCAGGACTGATCATGCAGCGTTAAAATGGCTTTTGAAATTCCGAAATCCGGAGGGTCAGTTAGCAAGGTGGATTGAGCGACTACAAAATTATGACTTTTCTATAGACCATCGCAAAGGCAGTGCCCATGGAAATGCTGATGCAATGTCGCGGCGACCATGTAATCTTGAATGCAAGCATTGCTCTAAAGCTGAGGAGAAGGAAGACATCATAGATGTTCGGCTAATGACAATAACATCTACAGACGAATGGAATGCGGAACAATTAAGGAAGTGTCAGATAGAAGATCCAGATCTGGCACGTGTAATGATTGGTTTGGAGCAAAACGAACGACCATCAAAAGAAGAGATGTCAGCAGAAAGTCCTGTTGCCAAATCATATTGGGCACAGTGGAATAGTTTGCAATTGGTAAATGGTTGCCTACATCGTGTTTGGGAGAGTGAAGATGGTCAAAGTTCTAAAACATTGATAGTTGTTCCAAGGAAAAGAATACCGGATGTGTTAAATGAACTACACAATGGTCCAAGTGGAGGTCATCTTGGAGTAACAAAGACGGTAGAGAAAATCAAGAAGAGGTTTTATTGGGTCGGCTGCCGTCAGACAGTTGTTGAGTGGATTGCGAACTGCGACGTGTGCATAAAGGCTAAGGGTCCCAAATCCAGGAGTCATGGGCTGATGAAACAATACAACTCAGGAGCACCATTTGAGAGAATTGCCATGGATGTAGCTGGGCCATTTCCTACTAGCAAACTTGGAAACAAATATGTACTGGTAGTCATGGATTACTTCAGCAAATGGCCGGAGGTGTACCCGATTCCAAATCAAGAAGCAGAAACTATAGCCGAAGTATTCACCAACAATTGGGTGGCGAGATATGGTGCACCTATAGAGCTACATTCTGACCAAGGAAGGAACTTCGAATCAGTTGTGTTTCAGGAGCTGTGCAAAACACTGGGTATTAGGAAAACCCGAACAACTGCGTTGCATCCACAATCAGACGGCATGGTAGAAAGATTTAACAGAACATTAGAGGAACATTTACGAAAGGTGGTGGATAAGTTCCAGAGAGATTGGGACACTCATATTCCTCTGTTCCTGATGGCATATCGATCGGCCGTACACGATACAACAGGTCAGACTCCTGCAAAAGTAATCTTTGGTAGTGATCTTCGACTGCCAGCTGACTTGAAATTTGGGATAAGTGCTGATGCGGGAATAAATGCCAGACAATCTAACAACGTTCTGGAAGAGGAAATGAGAGAAATACATGAACTTGTAAGACAGCGAACAAAGATCATGAGTGACAAGATGAAGGCCAGATACGACAAGGCAATGAACTCAGAAGGTTTTGTTGAGGGAGATCTAGTTTTGCTATACAACCCGCAGCGAAAGAAAGGTTTGTCCCCGAAATTGCAGTGTACTTGGGAAGGGCCCTACAAAGTGATTAAACGGCTCAACGATGTTGTGTATCGCATACAAACGATTGGAAGACCAAGGAATAAAATGAAAGTGGTTCATCTGGAAAGGCTAGCAGCATTTGGGACAAGTAATGTGTCAGATCGGGACGATCAGACTTAGGTGGAGGGCAGTGTGGCGAATATAATCGGTTCTCCACTTACATCACTAAAATGATTGAACACATCTCTAGGGAAAGTGCCAGAACTAGAAGAAGATACCAGATAATTTCCAGTGTTGCCAGAATTTTCCAGATTGCGTTTGACAGACTATATAAGGCGGCGAGCAGACGCTCCAGAGTCATAGCCCCGACACATAGCATACGTCAATCCGTCTACGTCGACGTATGTGACTGACAGCTCAGTAAAATGTCGGCATTTAAACGTACGTCGTCACACGTACGACGGATCCGTCGCCGCAACGTACCGAAGTTGCCCAAAAGTCAACTTTTGGTATACGTCAATCCGTCGCTATGTCAGCTGATTGCTTTTGATTGTTAACCTTTAGCTACTCTTGAATTTCACTTTTTTTGCAATTTGCTTTTCGAGTTTTTACTCATTTGTATAACATTCCTCCATAAAACAAAATTGTTAAGAATTATCAGGAGATATGAAGTTACTGAAAACTGAATTTCAATAGGGCAACTTAAAAGAGAAATTACAAAATATTCTAAAGAGTTAAGTTTTTGCCACCACCTCTGTAGTTAAAGGTTAATCAAACAGCTGCTTTGTGTATATCCGCCAACGTTTCCTATGTGGCGACCTCTCCGTCAAGTACGTGAGCTGTCAGTCACATACGTCGACGTAGACGGATTGACGTATGCTATGTGACGGGCCTATTAGGCCCGTCACATAGCATACGTCAATCCGTCTACGTCGACGTATGTGACTGACAGCCCAGTAAACTATGGGCATTTAAATATACATCGTCACAAGTACGACGGATCCGTCGCCGTAACGTACCAAAGTTGCCCAACAGTCAACTTTTGGTATACGTCAATCCGTCGCCATGTCAGCTGATTGCTTTTGATTGTTAACCTTTAGCTACTGTTGAATTTCACTTTTTTTGCAATTTGCTTTTCGAGTTTTTTCTCATTTGTAAAACATTCCTCCATAAAACCAAAATGGTCAATAATTACAGGAGATGTGAAGTTACTGAAAACGGAATTTCAAGAGGGCAACTGAAAAGAGAAATTACAAAATATTCTAAAGAGTTAAATTTTTGCCACCACCTCTGTAGTTAAAGGTTAATCAAACAGCTGATTTATGTATATCCGTCAACGTTTCCTATGTGGCGACCTCTCCGTCAAGTACCTGAGCTGTCAGTCACATACGTCGGTTGACGGAGAGGTCGCCACATAGGAAACGTTGACGGATATACATAAATCAGCTGTTTGATTAACCTTTAACTACAGAGGTGGTGGCAAAAACTTAACTCTTTAGAATATTTTGTAATTTCTCTTTTAAGTTGCCCTATTGAAATTCAGTTTTCAGTAACTTCATATCTCCTGATAATTCTTAACAATTTTGTTTTATGGAGGAATGTTATACAAATGAGTAAAAACTCGAAAAGCAAATTGCAAAAAAAGTGAAATTCAAGAGTAGCTAAAGGTTAACAATCAAAAGCAATCAGCTGACATAGCGACGGATTGACGTATACCAAAAGTTGACTTTTGGGCAACTTCGGTACGTTGCGGCGACGGATTCGTCGTACGTGTGACGACGTACGTTTAAATGCCGACATTTTACTGAGCTGTCAGTCACATACGTCGACGTAGACGGATTGACGTATGCTATGTGTCGGGGCTATCAGTCGTAATTTAACCGTAGAAGTGTTAACATCAAGTGAAGTAAAACAAGTGTAGACTTTTTAGTCGTGAAATAAAGCAGTGTGAATTAAGAAGTAAATAAAGACTTTTATTTAACAATTCAGCGATACGAACCCTATAGAAATAATCGACCAATCGACAAATACGTAACAATATATTGATGAAATCCGTGGATCGCGATTCATATTGACAGTGTAGCATCGAGTATTGATGGATCGCGATCCTGGATCGCGAATTTTTAGAAATTTTGCGATCCGCGATCCGGATCGCAATATTGACAATATGGATTGACTGTATAGCATGAAAATTTTGCGATCCATCAAAATGCGTGTATTTTTAGAAATTTTTAAATCCGTGATCTGGATCGCAATATTGGCAATAAACGAATTGAAAGTGAAAGTGGGAAAAGGACGGAAGTAAAATATTTTGAATCTCAGAGCGAGAAAAATATCGCAATATTCATATTGAACGTGTAGCACCAGTTTGCGATTCATCAAACCATCAATATGAATCGCGATTCAAATATCGCGATTCATATTGACAGTGTAGCATTTGCCGATGAATTGAAATTGAACCAAGAGTGTATAAGATTTTGATAAGATTTTAGTTTAACTTCATGCAGTTCTCCAATGACATCAAAACTTAAAAAATGTCCTTATGGTAATCAGTGTTACCGGAAAAATCCAATACATTTTGGCGAATTTTCGCATCCTCATTGTAGGTTTAACGGTGATTTGATTCGTTTGGCGGTCAACAAATAACTTGCTCTATACTTTTCAGTGGACACAATTTATGCGAAAGGACCGGACCCAAATACAAATAAATATGTGATACCGGCTGAACTGTTCATGTCAGTAGAATTAATAGAGACACAGTTGAAGTTACTGGAGAAGCTTTTCCCTAAAGCCGGCTGTAGTACAAATGTAAAAGATGAAACTGCTACAGATGGTAATAGCATGAAGGATGGGAATCGATTGGATCAAAAGTCGACAAAAGTAAGTGGACACAAGCTGACCAATTGATGTGTGGGTGAAGATTTCAAGAAAATTGGTATATAATCAACCACGATACGATAAAATTGTTCTTTTCATGGTCTGGTGGGAGGGGTGGGGGTCTAACAGAGCACAAAAACGTCCCAGCCGCCGGACGTTTATAGTTTAGGAGATATTCCATGTTAAAGTAAGGTGTGTGTAGAACCCTCAGTAGGTAGAATTCCTTTTCTGGATTAATATCCATGGACATACATATATATGTACAATTTTTTACTCAAGTATTAATGGTTTATACCACCCAATACTTTCTACATTTTCCTAAATAATTATTTAATTATAATTAAAAAAAAAAAAAGGAAACTAGAAGCAAAAATCGCGCAGGAAGGTGTTCCACGCAAAAGTATTGTGGATTCTGCCGACTGAGGGTTATTTTTTAAAGCGCGTCCGAAGGCCGCCAACGCAGTAAGGTGTGCCACGCAGGATTACTGTGGATGGGTGCATAGATATTACCCCAGAAATTATGCGGTGTTTTTCATCCAGTTATACACCAAAATAAAGGTATTTTGAAAAAAGAAATATTTATATTTCGAAAACTATGGGCCGGCGGATTGTACCGACTTCTGATATATGATCGCATATCGTCGTACCATACGAAAACTAGCACATTTAAAATTTCTGGGGAAAGCTATCAATTAAAAAATTCTGTGCGAAAAGTAACAGATTTGACTTTTGGCTGACGAAAAGTTGCACATTTGATTTTTGGCCAACGAAAAGTAGCAGTAATTATGTATATCGTCGCTGCGCCAACAAATTCAGTTATATGTTTTTTTTCGATTTTTTTTTTTATTACATGTTTATTTAGCGCTATCCGCTAGCCACATTTCTGCATTTCCCGTTTTCTGATATCCTTCTTTGGTTCGAAGCTACAGTGTTGGAAAAAATAATAGGGACACGAGAAATATTTTACAATTCTCCATTTATTTCATTTTATGACCAAATAATAATTACTATATCGTCGGCCTCCTACCAGAAACACGAATGTGAAAATTTTTTTAAGAGCGATGTCTGCTCTTTATCGGCTTTATATTGAAGTAATAACAATTAATATTTGTATAAATGCTTGTGTAAACATACATACATAATATGTGCGTGTATGTACATAAGTATATATACAAATATTAATGGTTATTATATCAATATATACCCGATGAAGAGCAGACATCGCACTTAAAAAAATTTTCACATTCGTGTTTCTGGCAGGAGGCCGACGATATATTGATAGTTACACGGAGAGGACATGCTTCAATGACTCTGGGATGGTTTTTGTATAATAATTTAATTTTTATAAACAAAAATAATAAAATGTATAATTTAAGTTGGAAAAAATAATAGGGACAAACTTTAAATTCGATTGTTTTTTCAAATAATCTACAATATTACTGCTGCAGTTAGATTTAAACTAAAGTTTAATTGAAGCTCCTTCATTTTTTATAACTTCCTTACATCTTCGTGGCATAGGGTTGACCAAATCAGCGCTATTTGCAACCGGTATTAAGTACCAAGCTTCTTTAATTTTTTTTTTTTCATAACTCTTGCTTATTTTTCCATTTTTGATCCGCCATCGTCTTCTTTAATGTTCCCTATAGGCCTGAGGTACGACGTCTGTGAGGGCTACTCCAAAACAGCAGCTTTCTTACGTTCAAACCATGAGTTTTCGATTCTGGAGGCATGTTTGGGGTCATTGTCATGCGTAAATCGCCATCTAATGATATCAAGGAGGGTTTAAATGATCCTGTTTTGAGTAGAACAATTCGCAACAGACCTCGAGAAGTAGGACTAAGTGGAAGAAATCCCAGAAAAGCTCCGTATCTGAAAAAAATAATGTAAGCCAACGAACTGAATTCGTTCAGAGGACGCCATCGTGCTTGATAGTCTTTCTGGTGTATCTGGGATGAAATTCTGCATTCTGCGGGCGTTGAACGAACATTATGCCATCCGAGCCGAACAAATTTACTTTTGTGTCATCAGATTAAATAACGTTATTCAAGTTGTCCGGCAACATGTTCCTCTGAGCGAATTCAGTTCGTTGGCTTACATTATTTTTTCTCAGATACGGAGCTTTTCTGGGATTTTTTCCACATAGTCCTACTTCTCGAGGTCTGTTGCGAATTGTTCTACTCAAAACAGGATCATTTACGCATGACAATGACCCCAAACATGCCTCCAGAATCGAAAACTCATGGTTTGAACGTAAGAAAGCTGCTGTTTTGGAGTAGCCCTCACAGACGTCGTACCTCAGGCCTATAGGGAACATTAAAGAAGACGATGGCGGATCAAAAATGGAAAAATAAGCAAGAGTTATGAAAAAAAAATGAAAGAAGCTTGGTACTTAATACCGGTTGCAAATTGCGCTGATTTGGTCAACCCTATGCCACGAAGATGTAAGGAAGTTATAAAAATGAAGGAGCTTCAATTAAACTTTAGTTTAAATCTAACTGCAGCAGTAATATTGTAGATTATTTGAAAAAACAATCGAATTTAAAATTGTTGGGGTAAGTGGAAAAAAATTCAACAACTATTTACAGCGAAGGTTGAGTGTATAGCTATTTCACGAAAAACCATTTTCGATCATCAGCACTCTTTTCGGAAGTGGATGCACCGGGGATTGAACCCGAGTCCATTCCAACTTCAGCCGCAATGACCCAACGGATAAACACACTCGGCCATTGAGACTCTGTGCAAGCTGTTGGATTTTCCCCACTTTTGCCTTTTTCATTTTCAACATTAACGTTAGTGTGTATATGCTTTTACATATATTCTCCACAAACGTGCTGAATTTTTGTTGTAGGCAGTTCGCAATGAACATTGTTGTTGGTATTTATTTATGTATATACCAAACAACGTTAACAATTTTACTTGAAAGAGTTTTTAGTGCTTAGCACGAAATTTTTTATTTTTAATTCAATTTTTAATTGTTGGGGTAAGTGGAAAAAAATTCAACAACTATTTACAGCGAAGGTTGAGTGTATAGCTATTTCACGAAAAACCATTTTCGATCATCAGCACTCTTTTCGGAAGTGGATGCACCGGGGATTGAACCCGAGCCCATTCCAACTTCAGCCGCAATGACCCAACGGATAAACACACTCGGCCATTGAGACTCTGTGCAAGCTGTTGGATTTTCCCCACTTTTGCCTTTTTCATTTTCAACATTAACGTTAGTGTGTATATGCTTTTGCATATATTCTCCACAAACGTGCTGCATTTTTGTTGTAGGCAGTTCGCAATGAACATTGTTGTTGGTATTTATTTTATGTATATACCAAACAACGTTAACAATTTTACTTGAAAGAGTTTTTAGTGCTTAGCACGAAATTTTTTATTTTTAATTCAATTTTTAATTGTTGGGGTAAGTGGAAAAAGTGCTAAGCACTAAAAACTCTTTCAAGTCGAATTTAAAGTTTGTCCCTATTATTTTTTCCAACTTAAATTATACATTTCATTATTTTTGTTTATAAAAATTAAATTATTATACAAAAACCACCCCAGAGTCATTGAAGCATGTCCTCTCCGTGTAACTATCAATATATAGTAATTATTGTTTGGTCATAAAATGAAATAAATGGAGAATTGTAAAATATTTCTCGTGTCCCTATTATTTTTTCCAACACTGTATATACTCTCAGTAGTAGAAATGCTCTGTAAAATCAGTTATACATCTATTTTCGTATAATTGTTTTTTGATTTCAGGTTATTTTTGTGTAAAAAAATTATTTAAAAAAAGCGTATGTGACCAATTTTCAAAATAGGAGGGGCACTGGTCAATTAAATAATGCAGGGCTGCCCAACGCTCTCGTATTGAAAGTACAAAACTCAATACATCTACAAATTTTGTATATGCACTGAAAAATATTTTCGCTCATTTAAATTTTTTTATGAATTCCAATAAAATATTATTTTAGAATTTATTTTCAAATTGTAGTATCACATACATACAAATTTTTTAAATTTTTTATATGAAAATTTTTTGAATACAAATTTTTTACAGTGCTTTCATTTTTTGAATTTTTTTTTCATTACACATTTGTTATTGTAAATTTCGATTTCTTACGGCAGTGCTCGAGCTCCTATACAAAGTGCCTTTGCTCTGCACATTCAATATGAATCATAGGCACATACATATCAAATTTTTTAATATCTAAAGCTGATTCCACATAAAACTTTTTCCGCTTTGCGTTACGCCGCTTTCTATGTCAAACAACGCAAAACTGAAAAACTATGCCACAATGAACGCTGCAACATCACTCAAAAAATATTTATTTTCTGAAAAATCTTTCATTCTCCGTTTTATTTACAAAAAAGTAAATAAGAAAATAAAAATCTTTTAAATTATTTTTCAATTGTGTGAAATTTAGATTTGTTTATTTACATTTGAATTAATGTGAAACTGAAAAAAAAATTTCAACGCCCCCAAAAGTTGAGATTTGGGCAACTTTGTGCTTTACGTAACTTCGGCGTTGCGTTACTTTTTGTTATGTGAGAAACCTCATATAGATACATGTATTTTAATCTCAGCTGTCACGCAGAAAGTGTCAGGTAGCGCAATACGAATTTCTATCTGGCATCAGCTTAAGTGCTTATGGGAGTGCAAAGAAAATTTAATTTTCATATTTGAAGTGAAAATATGTATATGTGCCTATGATTCGGAACAAAACAAAAACAATTGTGCTTTGAGTGCCTATGAGGTGAGCAGTAAGCCGTATCACGTTATATGGACAAAAAAAAATTTAGTGTGTGTCAGTTTTATTTGAACACTTATGTACGTCGAAAAAATATTTTTGGTGTAAAAATTTTTTTTTTAGGCCCGCGTTAAAAACAGCTAAATCGCGTTTTTTGTAATAACTTCCTTATTTGATGTCGGATCTCTATGATCTTAATGTCGCAGAAAAGGTCTCGCTCAGCACTATATTTGGCCCATATAAAGTTTCGACCTCAAAGGTTGTCCTGAGTTTTACCTTTAAAAATTTTGGAGTTACTATCCCTAGATTTTTTTATTTTTATCACTAATACAAAGCTCTCAAAAAACCATGAGGAATCCCCCAAAGAAATTCTAGCCTTTATTCTCAAACAAAAAAGTTATAACGTTGTAAAATGGAACACTTGTTTTTTTTTTATAAAAAATTACCACAGAGAAACGGCGAAACACGTCAACTTAATTTTTGGCTCCAGATTACGATGGCGTTTTTAGAAGTGCAGTGTATGCACTCCCATTTTCGAGATATTTAAGAAAACATTAGGTCCGTTCGGCAGCTGCAAATTGCCGCAATTTGCAATCAAAGAAAAATATGTCTTGCTCTCCGAAAGAGAGAAACTTATACAAATTTACTGGCATTTCAGCGAACAGAACTTTGTCAAAATTTGCAGCAAATCAGCTGTTTGCCTTTATTCACAAGTGCATAACAAAATTAAAATTTTACGAAATGGAATCCAAGGGAAAGCTAAATATCTACACAAAAGCACTGTGGATTGGTCCAGGAATAAATCCAGAAAAGGAATTCTGCCGGCTGAGGGTTATCTTTTTAAAGTGCGGCCCAAGGCCGTTAACGGAAATAGTACGCAGTTTTGGTGTTTGGTTTGGTGGATTTTACGGGAAAATTTTCCAACAGTCTACCACGCGCTGAAAAAAGGACTTGTCGGGCGTTGTAGAAAAGTAAAAAAATGCAAATCTATTCAAATCTTGCAGCAAAGGCGAACAGCTGATCAAATTAAAACTATAAGAATTAACAAAATATAAACAAATCCTATATTTACAAAAATTTAGAAGAAATGTGTATTACTTTAGCTTAGTTTCAGCAGTAGATTATATTTTACTAATAAAGAAACATGTATGTATATACATATATAACTGTGGAGTTGCGACTGCCTGCTGGCATTGCATATTGACATACATACATACATACATACATACATATAAGTTAGCAGAGGGTAACCGGCGGACTTCCTACATTACGTTGCTTATTCAAAATCCAAAAGTCCCGTCGACCGGAGATATTTGTCAGTTGTAAAATTTACAAAACAAACCCCCAAAACTGTGCAGTATTACCGTATGAAGACACTTATAAAAACACGCACTATGTATATTTGTGTGCAGAACGCCTTTTTGCGTTGGCGGCCTTCGGCCGCGCTTCAAAAAAATAACCCTCAGCCGGCAGAATTATCTTTCTGGGGTAACATCTATGGACCCATCACACTACCAATAAACTACCAACAAGTATCTCGTGAACTATAAGCCTCCGGCAGGTTTTGATTTTAGTTTTGAGATCTGTGAGAGGCCCTCTACCTCCCTGAAAAAGTCATTTTTCTCGGACCGTGGTTCCTTAATCTAAGGCCTACCCTCTTGGTAGACAGATGGAAATCTGAGCCGATTTTACAATTTTACCAACAAATATCTCATAAACTATAGGTTTCCGGCAAGTTTTTATTTCTGTTATGACATCTGTGAAAAAGTTATTTTTTCGGGGCGTGCGTGATTAATGGACAGTTTTCCCATTTAAGTAGTATACAATCTCCTATTTGCGATTCAACAACGCAGAATCCCGAGAGTGCAGACGATGATCCCACTGCGCTGTCATTAACAAGTTTCCTTTTAGCTGGTACCTTATTAACAAATTAAATCATTTAAATAAACTTTATAAATTAAAATAATATAATTTTCTCACTTCATTTTCTATTGAATCACATATATTCCCGATTTTCATAGTTTTTTGACTTGAAATCAATTTCGACTTTTTTTTTAAATTGTAACCATATGATCGCAAATCATATGTTTTTTCTGTCTACTGAACTTTGCAATGACAAATTTCGTCAGTAAAACTTTGCAGCTTTCTTCTTCTTTGAACTGTCAAAATTGCGCTCTCTTCTGCCAATTTTGACTGAGTTTATGCCTCAAAAAACGCGAATTTGCAGTTTTTTCTGCAATTTGCAGCAATTTGCTGCCGGCGAACGGTCCTATTTTCAGTTTTCACATACAAAGCGATCCGATGTGAGGGCGTATGAGTAACTATTGTTGAGGTAATAAAAATAAAGAAAAGGGGAAAAAACTATACGTACATATATGTATATAAAATGCATATGAGAAGGAACAGAATTCCCTGCACATAAATTCCGATTTGTTTTAAACGTTCGAAACCTGCACTGAAAAAACAACTTACCCAGATTATGGAAAAATGGGAATGTTTCGGCGCTTAAGACACATTTTCATTGTTTTGATGTACAATTTTCTTTAAATCAAGGAATAAAAACAACGTTTTGAAAGAAAATTTTATTCAAAACAATGAAAATATGTCATTAGCGGCGAATCATTCTCATTTTTCCATAATCTGAGTAATTTTTTTTTGAGTGTGAGCAAAGTAATATAAGCGACGAAGAATTCACTTTCAGAGCTCTGAAACTGCTTTCATAAATATCTCTAAATTTGGAGGACATCGTCATTTTTGGTCCCGGTTATCATAGATAAGAAGATGTTTAGGGGATTAAAGTAAAGTGCGTTGTTTTCAATTGTAGGCTGAATAATTAACTGCATTTCTAGGGGCAGACGACGCACCCAGCGCAAGTATTGATAACACATTTAGACTTCCGTTGTCTCTTCTTAGGCGCGTATAATTTTACAACGAACTATAGCAGTTTTTCTAAATAATTTGGATGATTTTACGATACGCACGGATGCAGAAATCGTGAAGCCGTTGTAAGCCAGCGCGTTGTGCTTAGAGATTCCACTTGAATACTTACCAAATCTTCACTACAGCCATTATCATTCAATATAAATAACGTTGATCAGCACGAATAGTCCAATCATCAATAATTTTTGGCATATCATGTATCCAGTATTGGGAGCTGTTCCATCGCGGTACAAGATTCTCAAGTCAAGCGAGGACTTAGAATACTTTTTAATCAAAAACTCATACTATATGGCGTTACTGCCTCATATAAATAAGAACTTGGGATAATTTTTCAAAAAACAGGTTCTCTGATTTTAAAACGGTATAACTTTTTTGTTTGAGAATAAAGGCTAGAATTTCTTTGGGGGATTCCTCATGGTTTTTTGAGAGCTTTGTATTAGTGATAAAAATAAAAAAATCTAGGGATAGTAACTCCAAAATTTTTAAAGGTAAAACTCAGAACAACCTTTGAGGTCGAAACTTTATATGGGCAAATATAGTGCTGAGCGAGACCTTTTCTGCGACATTAAGATCATGGAGATCGGACATCAAATAAGGAAGTTATTACAAAAAACGCGATTTAGCTGTTTTTAACGCGGGCCTAAAAAAAAATTTTTTACACCATAAATATTTTTTCGACGTAAGTGTTCAAATAAAACTGACACACGCAAACTTTATTTTCGTGATACGGCTTAGTGAGCAGCCCTGAAATAATGCATTTCCAAGCTATCGCTAATTGCATCGGACCCTAGCGAAGAATTGTATACACATCTTTCACGATTTCTTACCCCCACTAGCAAATTTAAACAATTTGTAACAAGTAAGGAAGCCTAAGTTCGAGTGGAATCGAACATTAGATACTCAGCTGTATGCTTTCATTGTTTGTTTGCGTTTGATGGAAACACGGTGTACTTTATATAAAGCGAGTGCTGCATAAAGTGGGCGTAGCCACGCCCATTTTCTAAATTTTTATCAGTCATCCAACTAAGCATATCAATATTATTCTTTGTGCAAAAATTCATTCCTTTCTGACTTCTAGTTACAAAGATGTCACGTTACAAATTCCCAAAGGGTGTTCCAGAAATATCTTTGTTAAAAAGTAGGCGTGGTCATAAACTGATTTCAATAAATTTCTGCGTGTCTATTAACACAAGTTATAAAAGTGTATAAACCAAGGTTCGTCATAATATCTCAATTATTTGTCGAGTTATAGGCTAAGAAATCTCGTATATTCCTGCTTCTAAAAGGAGGCGGTGCCACGCCCATCTTCCAAAATTTTTATATTTTTTGTTTCCACTCTATTGTGGAACTCATGCCACAAAATGTCTATGAATTATCTCTATATTTGACAAAGATATCGCTTAAAATGTTTTTATTAGGCCACTTTATAGTTCTCATGTATAAAAGTGGGCGTGGCCGTCAACCGATTTTGGAAATTTTTCGTCAAAACATTTGCCTAAGTAAGTATATCACGTGTACGGAATTTCATCGATATATCTTCAACGGTTTCTGAGTTATGACTCATAAAACTTTCAATGTTTGCCCCTTAATAAGTGGGCGTGGCACCGCCCATTTTCCAAAATTTTTGTGTTTTTTGTTTTATGTCCATAGTTGGACTCATGCGACAAAATTTCAATGATAGATATTTATATTTGACAGAGATATGGCTTAAAATGTTTTTATTAGGTCACTTTATAATACACATATATAAAAGTGGGCGTGGCCGTCTACCGATTTTAACTATTTTCCGTCCAAACGTTTGCCTAAGTAAGCAAATCACGCGTACCAAATTTCATCGATATATCTTCAATGGTTTCTGAGTTATGACTTATAAAACTTTCCATGTTTGACCCTTAATAAGTGGGCGTGGCACCGCCCATTTTCCAAAATTTCATTAAATTTCTTCCTAGGGGCCTGAGCTCAACACGTGTGTAAAATTTCATCGCTACAGCTATATTAGTGACTGAGATACCAAATTTCCGATTTTTTCTATATAGGAAAAGTGGGCGTGGCCATGGTCCGATTTCGCCCATTTTCAATACCAACCGTTCCAGTCTCGATACCAACTTGCATTTCAAATTTCATCAAAATATCTAAATTTTTGAGCGAGTTAGAGTGTTTACAGACGGACGGACATGGCTCAATCGATTTCTCTTTTCACCCTGATCATTTTGATATATATAAGTCTATATCTATCTCGATTATTTCACTCTGTTACAATCCACCGTTATGTGATTAAAACTATAATACTCTGTGTACTAGTACAGCTGAGTATAAAAAGAGCTATGTGCTGTAAAACGGCGCAAATGCTTCATGCGAAATGGTTGGTCAAAAAAAGTAAAAAAAAATTGCACAAGTCTATTACATATGTGTAGTATCATTAGTTAACAATTCAAACTAGAAAAAATATTCCCTAGGAACACCAGAAACGGTTTTTTTGCTCTCCTGAAAAGTTGCTGAAAAACGTATAGCTCTTTTTGTTGGCGCAGCGACGATATACTGTTTTTACATTAAAATTGTTGTTGTTTAAACGAAATTGATAGTTTTCGTCAGCCGAAAGTCGATCTTGTTACTTTTCGTCAGCCAAAAGTCGAACTTGTTACTTTTCGTCAGCCAAAAGTCGAATTTGTTACTTTTCGTCAGCCACAAAAAATTGTATGCTAGTTTTCGTATGGTACGACGATATAAATAGCGTTTGTTGAGTGTAGGAAAGCGTATGGGTTGCAGGAATTTTACCACAAAAGAGCGAGAGGATCAGAGGATGTGAGCGAGAAAGAAGACTAGCTATTTGTAGGAATCCGCACACAGAAATAGCGTTTATTGAGTGTAGGAAAGCGTATGAGTTGCAGGAATTTTACCACAAAAGAGCGAGAGGAGCAGAGGATGTGAGCGAGAAAGAAGACTAGCTATTTGTAGGAATCCGCACACAGAATTTGTGTGGGTACTTTCCTAAAATATGTCAAAATCTCTGAAGAAGAGGAAGAAATTTTAAACAGTGTTGCCACAGCCTCAAAAAATTTGGTATCACAAATTGATACATTTATGGTTTTTTTGGTATCACAGAAAAATTTTTGAGAAAAAAATTAAAATTAATAAAGTAAGCTACTTTCGTGGTTTTAACGATATCGTTTTTTTTTTTAATAATATAAAAATATAAAGATAATACTTAAATTTCACATGCAAATAAATATGAATACTTTGGTACTGTACCGAGTAATATAAAAGTTCTATAAAATGCAATGGGTCAAACGAGCTGGGTGATCTAGTTGCCAGAGCTGATTTTGGAATTGATTTGGAGTCATTGAATCAGTTCTTAAATATTTGTCGCTCTGTCCTCCTTTAAGTCAAAATGGCTGTTATGCGGAGTGGTCCAACCAAAAGTTTGATAAAAATAAAATTTGTTCTAAGCCAAAATAAAAATTATCTACGTATCATTCATATGTAATTGTGCTTAGGTGTTTTTTTTTATAAATTTAAGTACTCCCTCTTGTGGCCGCTGTGGTGCAGTGGGTAGAGTGCTCGCCTGCTATGCCAGAGGTCTCGGGTTCAAACCACGGTCCGAGCCAAACAAATTTTTCTAATTAGTAAAAATCCAATTACTGGGTTTTTTAAGAGCAGTGGTCACCTCTCGGCAGTGGGCGGCATACCCTCCGAGAGTATTTCTGCCATGAAAAAGCTTCTCACAAAAAATGCATTCGCCGTTCGGAGCCGGCATAAAACTGTAGGTCCACCCAATTAGTAGGAAAAACAAAAAGGAGCACACCTCGAATTGGGAGAGAAGCTCGGCCATAAAACTCGTCAGAGTTATAATAGCGCCATTGTATTATTATATTATAAGTACTCCCTCATGAAGGCGATGAAGGTATTCCACGCAGGATTACTGTGGATGGGTACGTAGATTTTGCCCCAGAAAGATTATGTGGTCCTTTCAACCCGTTATCACCAAAATAAAGGTATTTTGAAAAAACAAATATTTATATTTCGAAAACTATCGGCCTCCGGACTGTTCCGACTTCAGATATAGGATCGGAGGACGGTGCAACGCCCCTTTTATAAACGGTTTTTACGATCGGTAAAGGAAAGCGTGACCACGAGAAAAAAACCATGAAGGCATCAATTTGTGATACCATAATTTTTGAGGCTGTGGCAACACTGCTCCTAAGCGTCATTATTATTAAACGGTTTTATTTAGCTCACCCCGTTTCACACTGGTCACATTTGTATGGAGAGTGGGACAAAACTCAATTTCTTGGAAACGGATGGGCCTACCGAAACCAAATTTGGCACATTGGTGTCCCACTATACGACTCATCTTTCAGAAAAATTAAAAGCATATATGTAGTAATCCACGCCCACCACTAACGCTAGTTTACATCAAAAAAAAAAAAAAACAAGAAAACCAGGAATGGGGGAGGATAGGAATTGACCTGCTGAGCTTGGAACTATTTTTTTTTAATTTTTTGTATAGTTAGCTTTTTGAGATAACGGTAATTTTGTGTTTTTTTTTTTTTGTTATCACTTCATTCAAAAATTATTTTCTCTGGAGTTACAAATGCGATAAACGCAAGCATTATCTCGTTCGAAAGGCAATTCTTCAATACACTTCAAACGGCATACAACTTGTAGTGGTCTAATAAAAATTCGCTAAGCGAATGCTGGTGAAAATCAAAAAATTTTGATTTTCAAATTAAATTTTTATAAAAAGTTGTAAAAATCAGGAAAGTTTTATTACTTTAAAAATTTTCTCGTTTAATTGCAAAGACTTTGAGCGTAATATCAGAGAGATCCGATAAATATTTTATTTTTGGCGATTTTTTCTGGTGAAACAAAAAGGATATTTTGGACGAAAAACTTGGTTAGGTGACTTACACATAGTTAAGTTGAGAGTGGGACAAAACTCAATTACTCAGATTTTATCGAAAATAAGGTTTTATCGAAAACAGTCGATGTAAATATGTACAAAAATAGTAAAAGGGAAACAATATTTTGTATAGACTAGTTACATTTAATATAATATTTTAAGAAAAAGGGAAAAAAAGGGAAAAATGTATAAACAGGCTTCTTAAGAAAAGACTTGAAAGAGCTCAAATCTGCTTATAAGACCTGGTCCAGAGTGGTCCTTAATTGTTAAAAGCTTAAATGAAAATGCTAGTGCTTGAAAATTACGCTCATAGAAAAGCCAAGATTTCTTCATCTTGTATTTTGCTAAAAATAAATTGTTTTCACTGTTTTCTTTTGCTAAATCATGAAACATACGTTTTTCTTGGTTTTCCATAGTTATCCGCCTTTTTTAGCACTCAAACTTGAAATATCGCAAAAATCATACCTAATTCACTTATTTACACAAACTTTTTCCAGAAAAAGTTTTTTCAAATGTGTTGACTTTAAATGAGCCAAAGTAACATTTAATGGTGGCTATTGCGTATAGAAGGAGGTTTTCCATAAAATTCAATATATTTCCCACGGAAATGCATGACAGAAATTTCTTTTTCAAGCACCAGCGTTTTTGACTTTTGTGTATGGGGGCTGACCAGTGTGCGTTTGTTTTATTTTTTATTATTTATTCTTGGGTCAAATTTAGTAATTCAAATTTCACCCTCTTCCTGTCAACCGATTAATCTGAAATTTTGTACGCATGTATAACCCCGATGACAATGCAATATTATGAAAAAAAAATTCCGATAGGTGGCGCGTGGGTCGCTATATTTACAAAAATCGCATTTATGGTCCGATTTGGCTGAAATTCGGAACATGTATTACTCCCTTGAAAAGAAATATTTTCTTTAAAAAAAAATTCCGCTAGGTGGCGCGTGGGTCGCTATATTTACAAAAATCGCATTTATGGTCCGATTTGGCTGAAATTCGGAACATGTATTACTACCTTGAAAAGAAATATTTTCTTAAAAAAAAATTCCGCTAGGTGGCGCGTGGGTCGCTATATTTACAAAAATCGCATTTATGGTCCGATTTGGCTGAAATTCGGAACATGTATTACTACCTTGAAAGGAAATATTTTCCTAAAAAAAACTAACGATAGGTGGCGCGTGGGTCGCTATATTTACAAAAATCGCATTTATGGTCCGATTTGGCTGAAATTCGGAACATGTATTACTACCTTGAAAAGAAATATTTTCTTAAAAAAAAATTCCGCTAGGTGGAGCTGATATCGGGGTAATTAAAACTGAAAATCCTAATTATGGACCGATTTGGCTGATATTTAGCATGTGCATTACTTAAATAATTTACAAATGTTTAAAAAAATTGGGCTTATACAATACATAAAATGCAGGGCAGCACTGTGGATCACGCGGTCGTATACTTAGGTGCGAAACTGTTTGAAGAAGGTCAAGCCTACGTGGCTCTTAGTAGAGTAAGAACTTTGCAGGGACTACATATAGAGGCGTTGGACTGCAATAAACTAACGGGCAAGAAACCTTGCAATAATGAAGCACTAAATGAATTAAACAGAATGCGAAATAAAAACTAAAAACTAGAAAATAAAAATAGGTAAAAAAACTTTTTAAGTTAAACGGTTTTATGTTATACATACATTGCAATGTTTAAGATAAATGTACTAAAAACCAAAAAATAATAAAATAGATACAGTCGTGGGAATTATAAACATTTGCATAGACTAGACTAAAATAAAACCGGGGGGCACGTCAATTGTCTACAAGTTATCGACTTAATGTGCGATAGAAGAATCGTTTAATTCGTCGTTAGGCAGTTGGCCCGCAGACGGTGAGGAAATTACTTACTATTTTCTTGCTCATGGAAATTCCAATAGTTATACACTCCATGTTAATAAAAGAGATGTTTCAACTAGTTTATCGTTGGAAATTCACACGAGGAATCATTTCACTGCTCGTAGTTTGTCTTTAATCGACAAAACATATGATAAAAGTACTACTCGCTCATCACTATGAAACCCTATGAAGCTTTTTTCCACATTCTAGCCCTACTTATCACACGCCCATCGTTGTCGGTTGAACAACTGCCTAATTATAGTGTAACATTACAAAACAAACATTTTAATCAACGATTGTAGACAATTGACGTGCCCCACGGTTTTATTTTAGTCTAGTCTATGCAAATGTTTATAATTCCCACGACTGTATCTATTTTATTATTTTTTGGTTTTTAGTACATTTATCTTAAACATTGCAATGTATGTATAACATAAAACCGTTTAACTTAAAAAGTTTTTTTACCTATTTTTATACTCAGCTGTACTAGTACACAGAGTATTATAATTTTGATTTCATAACGGTGGATTGTAACATAATGAAATAATCGAGATAGATATGGACTTATATATATCAAAATGATCAGGGTGAAAAGAGAAATCGATTGAGCCATGTCCGTCCGTCCGTCCGTCCGTCCGTCCGTCCGTCCGTCCGTCCGTCCGTCCGTCCGTACGCACGATAACTCGCGTAAAAATTGAGATATTTTGATGAAATTTGAAATGCAAGTTGGTATCGAGACTGGGACGGTTGGTATTGAAAATGGGCGAAATCGGACCATGACCACGCCCACTTTTCCTATATAGAAAAAATCGGAAATTTGGTATCTCAGCCACTAATATAGCTAGAGTGATAAAATTTTACCCACGTATTGAGCTCAGGCCGTTATGAAGAAATTTGATTAAGTTTTGGAAAATGGGCGGTGCCACGCCCACTTATTAAGGGTCAAACATTGAAAGTTTTATATGTCATAACTCAGAAACCGTTGAAGATATATCGATGAAATTTGGTATGCGTAATTTGCTTACCTAGACAAATGTTTTGGCGAAAAATTATCAAAATCGGTTGACGGCCACGCCCACTTTGATATATGGGAACTATAAAGGGGCCTAATAAAAACATTTTAAGCGATATCTCTGTCAAATATAAAGATCTATCACTGAATTTTTGTGGCAGGAGTCCAACTACGGACATAAAACAAAAAGTACAAAAATTTTGGAAAATGGGCGGTGCCACGCCCACTTATTAAGGGGCAAACATTGAAAGTTTTATATGTCATAACTCAGAAACCGTTGAAGATATATCGATGAAATTTGTTTTGCGTAATTTGCTTACTTAGACAAATGTTTTGGCGAAAAATTATCAAAATCGGTTGACGGCCACGCCCACTTTTATATATGGGAACTATAAAGGGGCCTAATAAAAACATTTTAAGCGATATCTCTGTCAAATATAAAGATCTATCACTGAAATTTTGTGGCAGGAGACCAACTAGGGACATAAAACAAAAAATATAAAAATTTTGGAAAATGGGCGGTGCCACGCCCACTTATTAAGGGGCAAATATTGAAAGTTTTATAAGCCATAACTCATAAACCGTTAAAGATATATCGATGAAATTTGGTACGCGTGATATATTTACTTAGCCAAATGTGTGGACGAAAGATTTCCAAAATCGGTTGACGACCACGCCCACTTTTATATATGGGTTTTATAAAGTGACCTAATAAAAACATTTTAAGCGATCTCTCTGTCAAATATAAAGATCTATCACTGAAATTTTGTGACATGAGTTCTACAATAGACCGGAAACAAAATATAAAAAAGTTTGGAAAATGGGCGTGGCACCGCCTCTTTTTATACAAAGGAATCTACGTGCCTATTACTCGACAAATAACTGAGATATTATGACGAAACTTGGTTTATACACTTTTATAACATGTGTTAATAGACACGCAAAAATGTATTGAAATCGGTTTATGACCACGCCTACTTTTTAACAAAGATATTTCTGGAACACCCTTTTGGAATTTGTAACGTGAAGTTTTTGTAACTAAAAGTCATAGAGGGATGCAATTTTGCACTAACAATAATATTTATATGCTTATTTGGATGATTGATACAAATTTTGAAAATGGGCGTGGCTGCGCCCTGTTTATGCAGCACTTGTGTCATATAAAATACACCCTATATCGAACAAACGCAAACAAACAATGAAAGCATACAGCTGAGTATCTAATGTTCGATTCCACTCGAACTTAGGCTTCCTTACTTGTTATTTTTGACACTAAATAGCATTTCGCACAAATGCGTTTGTTGAACTTTTGCCTTCATCTTCAGTTTGACATAAAATAGCATTCTACCCAAAATCTCACCAAACAGACCTATATATATATTCTCCTGTATACAAATAGATATTTTAAATTTGACGATAAAATTTACACACAACTGAAAGGACTACCTATGGGATCTCCCACTTCTCCAGTGATCGCTGACATTGTAATGGAAGTATTATTAGACAACACAATGGAAAAAATAGGATCAAAGACAAGATTATTAACAAAATATGTAGATGACTTGTTCGCCATTGTACAAGAAAAAGAGGTACAAAATACACTAAACACTTTAAATTCCTTTGACAAAAACATAAAGTTCACAATCGAAGAAGAAGAAGACGGAAAATTGCCATATTTGGACTCGCTTATAACAAGAGTCCTTCTCTTAACATACTAAAATTAAAGTGGTATAAGAAACCTACCTCGTCTGGAAGAATCCTCAACTTCCACTCAAGACACCCTAAAACTATGATTCTAAATACAGCAATGGGTTGTATACGACGTATGCTACAAATTTCAGATGACACCACGGAGAAATAAAAAGAGAAATAAGACTGTTATTGCAAAACAATGATTTTCCAAAAAGAACCATCAAAACATTAATGTATAAAGCACAGTTAAATAGTCAGCAAAATAAAACAAAGCAACCAAGAATTTTCAAGTCAGTCACCTATGTACCTAAATTATCAGAAAGGCTGATAAAATCGGATTTCTATAATAAAGAAAAAATAATAGTAGCCCATAAGCCTAGAAATACTTTAAAAAATCTTTTTAATAAGACTAAGTCAAAAATTCCGGAAATTGAAAGAAGCAATGTGATATATAAAATACCGTGTAATGGCAAAATAGACGAACCATGTGATAAAATATATGTAGGCACAACCAAATCAAAATTAAAAACTAGACTAGCGCAACACAAATCGGATACCAAATATTGTCAGACAAATACGCAAAAAACAGCGCTCATGGCCCACTGTGCGGCTACTGGACATGTGCCGAATTTAAACGAAGCAAGTATTCTCCAACAAGAACAAAACTACAATAAACGATTCACTCTTGAGATGCTCGCTCCATATAATAAACACACCAACAAACATAAAACTTAACTATAAAACGGACACTGACAACTGTGCTCATGCATATAAACATTTATTAGATAATAAGTAAATAGTTCTAAACTCCGCGTCGAAATAAAGTGACGTGTTAAAGCAATGTATGTATATTTTTTAAAATTTAATTTTTCGTTTATTCATGTACATATGTATGTACTGTGTGATTTTGTTAGTTATTTTCGTGTTTTTATAAACATATAATGTACATATGTATATATATGTTCTTCTCCCAATTTAGTGTTTTTTAAAAGAAATTAATTTGTTTTTTGTTATTCTTGTGTTTTTGTAGCCCTTGAAAATTATCGCCGAGGGTGATCTAAATATATCGGGAAAATAAAAAAATTTGGAAAACATCTTGTTTTAATTGACCTGAAGCTAGCGAAGAAAATTTATTATCTTTTCCAACTATATATATGTAATGTTTGGCGACCTTTATTGGTTAATATTTGTTGTTTGCCGGCTCCAGGTCGTAAGAAAAACAATCAAAAATTTTTTTATATATTTTTCATGCCAATATATTTCGATTACTTACTTTCAGTAATCGTCCTCAGGGCCACTATTAACAATTAAATAAAACAATACATTATAAACAAATCACAACAAATCACAAAATTATAATTATAAACAAATACAAAATTACATACATTTATATGCACGTCCGTCCTGTATGACGTGGAGTTGTCAACTATCTGTTTTTAATAAATGTTTGTATATATGAGCACAATTATCTGTGTCCGTTTTGTAGTTTAATCTAATGTTTGTCGGTGTGTTAATTATATGTAACATTTCGAGGGTAAAACGCTTGCTGTAATGTTGTTCTTGTTGCAGTATTTTTGTCTTCTCAAAATTTGGCAAGTGTCCGCTACTTGCACAGTGGGCCATAAGCGCCGTTTTTTGGTTTATTATTTTATTGCAATTTTTTGCATCTGATTTATGTTGCGCTAGTCTAGTTTTTAGTTTAGATTTCGTTGTGCCTACATATACACTATTACATGGTTCGATGTTATTACCGTTACAGGGGATTTGATACACTACGTTACTTCTTTCAAATGGGGGAATATTTGACTTAACTCTATTGAAAAATTGTTTTAATGTGTTTTCTGGTTTATGTGCGATTCTTACTTTGTCATTATTGTAGCAGTCTGATTGTTTTAGTCGTTCTGATAATTTTGGCACATAAGTTACTGACTTGAAAATCACTGGGTTGATGGCTTTTTGACTATTTTGCGACTTATATTTTCTTAATAAATTCTTTATTGTTTTTTCGGGGAAATCATTGTTTTTTAATAATAAAAATATTTCTTTTTGAATGTCATTGTGGTAAATTTCATCCGAAGTCTGCATCATTCTTCGTATACAGCCCATTGCTGTATTTATTATCATCGTCTTAGGGTGTTTTGAATTAAAGTTGACGATTCGTCCTGATGCTGTCGGTTTTTTATACCACTTTAATTTCAACTGGTTTCCATGCTTATTGATAACTGAGTCAAGATATACTAATTTATGGTCTTTCTCTATTTCAAATGTGAATTTAATATTTTTGTCAAAAGAGTTAAGTGCATTTAGAGTTGTGTGTATGTCATTTTCATTAATTATTGCGAATAAATCGTCGTTAATAGTGGCCCTGAGGACGATTACTGAAAGTAATCGAAATATATTGGCATGAAAAACATATAAACAAATTTTTGATTGTTTTTCTTACGACCTGGAGCCGGCAAACAACAAATATTTTTCCAACTATATTTCAGAAAATTCAAACCGTATTTCAGGTATGTTCAAAGTGAAATGTATGGCAAATTTCTGAATTTTTTTTAATTTGTACAGCTGGAAATCGTGTATTTTTTTTAAGTGGCTCACCTGTTGAAACAGCCTTATTTAAATCTAGCCAAAATGTGTATTTGGGGGTTTTTGGGGTCGATGAACCCATTTTTGGCATTCATTCCTTCTTTTTAGGGCTCGGGCTTGGGCTCGGGTGACCGAAATTTTGTATAATCGGGGTTTAATCAGGGATTGCAAATATGTAATATCTTTTTGATAAAGAGATATAGTATATGAAGGAACCCAGAATGGCGAGCGTGTCCAAAATGTGTATTTACATGAACAGATTTTTTTTTACATATAGACATTTTATGTTTTTTTTTTGTTTAAAAAACGGCACTTAGTTACTTTGCACTCTACGCTGGCGATATGTAATTTCCATTACGTACGAAACTGATTCGACTTTGTCATTTTCAAAACCAGTAGATCACCAAGTATATTTCCATACTAGTTTATACTTTGACTGCAAGGATATAATTAAAGTATGTACATATATGCACAACAATCTGCTGCTGTTTTCAGCCCACTACACCCAAACGTGACAAGTCACCAATGGCTAGTACGTCTTCTATAAATACACCATCCACCTCATCGTCTTCTGCTGACAACGGTAAACTTTCGAAAAAAGCTAAAATAAACAGAAATATTAAAGACTATATACCAGTTGTTCTGGAGAAAGGGCACGCTGCTGAAAAACTTGAACGTGCGGCGCCTTATAATTTCTTTCTTACGGCGATCACAGACTCCCGGCATACGCATCATGAGCCATTGACAATAACTTTACAAGGTTGTATTTTACACTTTATGTCGAATAATAATTCAAAATAATAATTATTTTACTAATCTTTGCGTAGAAATTTTAGACGAAAGCCTAGGCGAAATTGAATCGTCTGTGCAAATCAACTTTATGGTCGAGGTTGGCTGGTTGCTCGGGCACTACTATTTTGCCGGGATAATGTAAGTTACATATGTTTAGTTAATTGTTGTTTTTCTATTTTATCACCTTCTCAGCATGGTTTTGTACGTCGAAGATCAACCACTACCTATTTACTGGAGTTCACTTACTTAGTAATGAATGGTTTTGTTTTTTTTTTTTTGGCCAATAAGCAAACGGGTGTGATATATGTACATATGTAAACTGACTTCAGTAAGGCCTTTTATTTGATCAATGTTGATGTTAATCTTAGAACCGAATGGGGTAAAATTCCTAACTGAGGTTCTCAATTTTTCTCTGGCCACCCTTGTCATCCATAATATCTGGAAGACGGCAAGGATGGCCCCTTACTTAAGCCGGGGAAACCCGCCAACAAAAGAGACTCATATTTTCCGATAGCGCTGCTTTCCCCGGTAGTAAAGACACTTGAAGCCGCATTACTACCATACTACAACGGACGTTTACAACTTGCGACACGTCAACATGGGTTCCGCAAAATTCACAGCACTAAACGCCATAAACACCAGGACAGTTCGTGGCCTCTACCAAAAACGTCCCTGCGAGAGAACGGTCATCGTGTCAGTTGACCTGTCGAAAGTCTTTCGACACAGTCAACCACACCACCCGATTAGAGGACATTGGCAACTGGAACCTGGAAACTGGATCAAAGAGGTGGATGAAAGAGGTGGACCACGAACTATCTGAATGGATGATGTAAAACTTTGCTATACGTACTTGCCTTCTAACTCATCTTGCTTGAATCTACTTCAGGTAGATTTAGAGTCATTTCGACTGGGGTACACAGTAAACTCACCATTTAAAACTCTACTCAAGAAACTCAAAAGCTAGGATGATGCCGTGCCGAATTCGAGGCATATTCGGCGAAGAAGTCTATTAATAATAATATAATACAATGGCGCTATTATAACTCTGACGAGTTTTATGGCCGAGCTTCTCTCCCAATTCGAGGTGTGCTCCTTTTTGTTTTCCTACTAATTGGGTGGACCTACAGTTTTATGCCGGCTCCGAACGGCGAATGCATTTTTTGTGAGAAGCTTTTTCATGGCAGAAATACTCTCGGAGGGTATGCCGCCCACTGCCGAGAGGTGACCGCTGCTCTTAAAAAACCCAATAATTGGATTTTTACTAATTAGAAAAATTTGTTTGGCTCGGACCGTGGTTTGAACCCGAGACCTCTGGCATAGCAGGCGAGCACTCTACCCACTGCACCACAGCGGCCACCGGAAGAAGTCTATTATCATATTTAAAAAGTGTAACACAATAAAAAATTTAATTTTATTTTCTTTCCATTATATAGTGTCATAGTCATATATTTAATTTAATCTTGTGCATTGCACTCCAACTTATGTTTTTTTTTTTTTTGTTTTATGCAGTCTTAGTCGACCACATTTTATGTCGACTTTAAATAAATAAATATTTGTATACATATGTATGTTTACGTACGTAAAATCCATAATCAAGAAAATTTATTTTCCCAGGGGTACCCCATTACTCATTCTCTATGGTGATGAAACACCCGAGTTGGTAAACATTTCGAAAACACATCCAGAAGTCACAGCCGTTAAAGTGAATATGCCAACGCCTTTCGCCACTTCGCATGCAAAAGTAATGATTTTGGCCTACACTGATGGCAGCATGCGGGTGGTCGTGTCCACTGCCAACCTTTACGAAGATGATTGGCACAATCGTACACAAGGTGTTTGGATAAGTCCTAAACTATCACCTTTACCAAACGACGCCGATACGACAGCAGGCGAGAGTCCAACAAATTTTCGGCAAGATTTTATGCTGTATTTGGTTGAATATAAAATCTCGAAGTTACAACCATGGATTGCGCGAATACGAAAAACGGATTTTAGCCCCATTAAGTAAGTACTAAAATAAACTTTTCTGTGTGTTATCGACAGCAACTCATGATAACTATCCCGGACGATTAAATTCTCCTAAGATAAATAAATTACACTGTGCGACAGCCAAAATCGGTATTGGCTGAAACCAAAATAAATTAATAGGTTTAGGTGCCAATAGCACTAGGTTAATGGCTTTTTTCGAGTTTAGCTCAAATAAGGACGAAAACTTTATTTGAATCCTTTCATATATTTTATTATATAATAAGGTTAGTTTCCTGAAATATAAGGGTTTTTTTGGTATAGGAAATGCATTTCCGAGGTTATTTTTTTTTTTTAACTTTTCCCTCGGTGGCGCTGTAAGCAACATTGTATAGATTTTCCTGGTGGCGATTGGGCAATAAAGCAAAATTGCACATTTGACGACATTATTTACTCATTTCTCCTTTTGATGTGCATTCGCTTTTCATTCCTAATTTTCACCTGCGGCGCTTTTGTTATAATAAGAAATACTTTGAATAAATGAAAATTTGAGATTGGAAATCGCAATTTTTGTTGCTTTTGTTTTATAATAAAAAATAATTTAAATAAATCAAAATTTGATATTAAAAACCGCGCGATTTTTTAGAAAATTTTCGTATGCTGCGCTTTTGTTTTATATTTTAAAAAAAATTTACCGAAGCAGGAGCGACGAATTCACACCAAAGGAGATATCAGTAAATAAGCTGGTCAACCGCTTTAGGTCGCGGTTTATTTCACAATTTAAAAAATATATATGTATATTAGGGTGGGGCGATTTGTATGGAAGGAAATTAATCGATATCGCGCCATCGAATTTCGGATTCCTCCCATTTTTCTGAGTAGAAAACTCCTCCACGACATTTGTCTAAAATTAAATTTGATGTTCCGGAATTTGGTTTTTATGGACCAAGACGATTTTTTGAAAATAAATATTGGGCAAAAATCGACAAAAAAAAACCATGTCTCAGTATGCACATCGAGTTGAAGCAGAATTTTATACTGAATCCAGATATGAAATCAGAATGAAAATCGGATGATCCGTTTTCGAGATATAGCCTGATTTCCGGTAATGGAGGCTGAATTCCCAAAATGGCATATTTTCACGATTATCTCTTGCTGTGTACAATATATCTTAAATTTGTTCGCAAATTTCTTAAAGATAAGTCCTTACAATATAGGAACAATATTTTTAAATATTAATTTATCTTCCGGTATACGAGAGCTAGCATGCACTCTTTTTTCCTTAGCCCAAAAACGCGGTATGCGATATCGCTGTTATAGTCATCCCATATCGATGATTTTCGCTGACAGCGCTTTGTGTACAATAAATGCTCTAAATCCAAAATTTCAGAATTTTAGCTGAAAAAATTGAAGAGTTATTCCCCATAACGTAGACGTATGTATGCTGTTTGGGATCATCCGATTTTCATTCAAAAAAGCCCATTATATGCTCAAATTATATACATCTACTTTGGATGTTATAGCAAGTTTAATATATGTACCTCTATTGTAAATTAAGGCTAGATGTTTTTATTTATATCTTTTGATTGAATTAAGTTATAATATAGAGTTTTAAAAGGAGACAAATGTGGTATATATAGCTAGAAATCTTCCTAAGTCGACTTAAGCGGTTATTACTTGTGACCACAGATATATCTGTGGCAATTTGAAATAATCGCTTAAGTCCTAAAATATGATTTCGAGATAAATTGCTTTTTATATTAGAAGGCGTTTTTTATAAAATCATAAAAATCGATTAAAAACTATGAATGCAAAATCGATGAGCCATCCACAATATAACGATTAAATTTGGCAAATAAAATAAAATGCTATGAAGAAATTTAAGCTATTATTGCTTGTGGCCACAGATATTAGGGCGGTCCCCAAATGTATGGAGACAAATTGTATATCATATTTCGTGAACCTCACCCTCTAAGTCGATACTTATATAATCGAAAATACCACATAAATTTTTGTCATTTTTTAACTGGTTTCTCTTATCTCAAAACCCTTACAGAAGCATACAAATAGCTAATTTTAGCAATAGTGTGAAGAAAATGACGGAAAATGTAGGAAAATCTATACAATTTTGCTTACAGCGCCATCTAGGGTAAAGGAAAAAAAAATATTAAAATGAATTATATTGACATTTAAAAAAAAAATTTTTCAAGAAACTTACCCTATTAAATAAGGAAGTATATGAAAGGATTCAAATAAGGAGTTCGTCCTTATTTGAGCTCTACTCGAAAAAAACCATTAGCCTAGTGCTATTGGCATCTAAAGCTATCCATTTCATTTGGTCTCACCCAATACCGAGTAAAAAAGTTAAATTTTGTCGCACTGTGTTAGCTACAAACAAGTAAGGAAGCCTAAGTTCGAGTGGAATCGAACATTAGATACTCAGTTGTATGTATGCTCTCATTGCTTGTTTGCGTTTGATGGAAACTCGGCGTATTTTATATAAATTGAGTGACGCATAAAGTGGGCGTGACACCGCCCATTTTCCAAAATTTCACCATATATCTTCATAAGGGCCTGAGATCAATATGTGGGTGAAATTTTATCACTCCAGCTATATTAGTGACAGATACCAAATTTCCGATTTTTCTATATAGGAAAAGTCTGCGTGGCCATGGACCGATTTCGCCCATTTTCAATACCAACCGTCCCAGTCTGGATACCAACTTGCATTCCAAATTTCATCAAAATATTTCAATTTTTGCGCGAGTTAGAGTGTTTACAGACGGACGGACATGGCTCAATCGATTTCTCTTTTCATCCTGATCATTTTGATATATATAGAATAGAATAGAATAGAATTAATGTTGAGGTTTGTACGTCGACCTATTGGTCTATTGTACCCTCTACTAATCACAATACCTCATCCAGGCCGAGCTCCTCCAAAAAGCGGAGTATTGCGCTCGGCTTTAGGGATTGTATGTGCCCTTGTCCTGGCCAAGGCATGCCTAGAAACCTGTCACGTCTCTTGGCAATAGCATCACATTCTACCAGTATATGTTCTGCAGACTCATCAGCTCTGTCACAAAAGCGACATAGGCTTCTAGAGAATATGCCTAGTTTGTTCATATGTTTTTTGAGCCTGCAGTGCCCTGTTAGGATTCCTGTTAACATTCTTAGTTTGTTCTTTGAGAGGTTCCTAATCCCCTTAAGTCGGGTCCTGTTATACCCTCCCAATAACACTTTTGCCTGGCGTAGTCCAGTTGTCTGGCGCCAGTGCTCTTCCCTCAGTTTCCTTTCTTCTTCCCTGAGCACATTCTTGATAGTATGTGGACCTATTGCTATGAACGGCTCAGGACCTATAGGTTTTATAGTCGCAGCGTGCCTGGCAAGGCTGTCAGCCTGCTCGTTTCCTTCTACTCCCCTGTGTCCTGGTACCCAGGATAGCAGCCTGCTTACACATTCTAGCACCAAGGAAGATTTTATCTCATACGACGAGATTGCCTTCAGTGCCGCCTGGCTGTCACTGAATATTATTATATTCTCATTGGAGTATCCACGTTGCAGTATAATGCCTGCACACTGACTAATGGCATACACTTCAGCCTGAAAAATGCTCGGGTAGACCCCCAGGGCAACTGACAAATTGGTTCTGGGGCCGAAAACCCCAGCTCCGATCCCCTCTGGGGTTTTCGAGCCATCTGTATACCATATCAGATTGTGGGATCGTTGATAACTCTCCATTTTTGTGACATTCCAGGATTTCTTTTCCCCTAATTCTATTTTGAACCTTTTCTCAAAATTCATTACCTTGTTGATATCATCTCTGGGGAATTGAGAGATCGGGAGCTTCTCTGTAATCTTCCCCACGTTTTGCGATGATACAACTTTACCTTTACCAAAGCCTTCCCTTATCATATTTAGCAGAGTACGCTTGGCCACTTGCTCTATCACTATGTGCAGCGGGGTCAGCTCAAGTAGAACCTCCATTGCAGCCGTTGGGCATGTACGCATAGCTCCCGTTATGCAAACACATGCTTGGCGTTGCACTCTTGTGAGCGATTGTCTCACTGTAGTCAGGTTTGCTCTTGAGGACCATGCCACTGCCCCATAGTTGATTATTGGTTTGACCATCATGGTGTACATCCATCTTAGCATATATGGGTTACAACCCCAAGATCTGCCTGCAAGACGTCTGCACACCATGATGGCCTTTGTTCCTTTTGAGATTGTGTTGTCCACGTGTTTCTTCATAAAAGTTTAGAGTCGAAAGTGACTCCCAAATATTTTACGTCCGAAACCGTGTCTACTACCTCCCCATCTAGAAGTATTTCCCTCATACCTATGAGGGTCCTTCGCTTGGTGAAAGGAATGATTGCCGTTTTCCGTGGGTTTATGGTGAGCCCCACCCCGGCACACCATCCTTTCGTTAGGTGTAGAGCCCTCTGGATGATGTCACTGAGGGTACTTACAAATTTGCCCCTTGCAATTATAACAATATCGTCTGCATAGCCCTGGCAGCGTATTCCGTTGTCAGTCAGCAGTTGCAGGAGCTCATCCACCACTAGGCTCCACAAAAGAGGTGATAGTACTCCCCCCTGTGGGCACCCTTTTGTAGTCCTGATTTGCACGCTGCCGTCGCCTACTGAGGTCTCGGCAATCCTCGTGCGAACTAAAGAGTCGATCCAAGTACGGATTGTTCTCTGAACTTCCCGTTTTTCTAAGGCCCGACACACACAATCATGGCTTGTGTTGTCGAAGGCTCCTTCTATGTCTAGGAAAGCACATAGTACTGTTTCCCCCTGCTCGAAAGCACTCTGTATCTCCATCGTCAGTTGGTATAGAGCAGTATCTGTAGATCTGCCTGCTCGATATGCGTGCTGTCTTGGATGAAGCGGAAACTTTTCCAGAGTGTTCGATCTTATTTCGTTATCTATGACTTTCTCCATCGCCTTAAGGACAAAGGATGTTAGACTTATAGGCCTAAAGGACTTCGCCTGAGAATAGTCTTTCTTACCTATTTTTGGTATGAAAACCACTTTTGCCCTTCGCCACACCGTTGGGATATATGATAGTGCTAGGCTGTCTATCATTATTCGTGTTAGGTGCGGTAATATGCTTTCAGCTTGCTGCAGAAAGACCGGGTATATGCCATCCACCCCCGGTGACTTGTATCTCTCGAAAGACCGTAGGGCCCATCTAACCGCATTGAGCGAAAAAAGCCCTTTCGCCGTCCTCCAGTCAGATGAGGTTGGTCTGTATTCCTGAGTACAAATCTCCAGCCCAGGTGAGCGAGCATCCGGGAAGTGTGCTGCTAGCAACCCTTTCGCTCTTTCCTCTTCGGTCGCTGTATAAGCGCCGTTTGGTAGTCTAAGAGCCAACCTCGTTTCCCTCTGCTCCTGTGCCAAGGCCTTATGTAGCCTTGCAGCTGCTGGAGTGGAGGTAATATCTGCGCAAAAGCTTCTGAAGCTTTCGCGTTTCGCCTTTCTTATCTCCTTATTATATGTTGTTAGATGCATCTTATATTCCTCCCAGTGACCGGTGCGCTTTGCTTTGTTAAAGAGCTTTCGCACCTCCTTCCTCAGTTTTGTCAGCCCTGAGGACCACCATTTGGTTTTCCTGGGAGTGCCTTTGGGTATGCGACAGCTTTCATGGAAGGCTTCCATCAATAAATGATTCAGCGCATTTACCCTATCCTCTAACTCCATACAATTGGCACGCCTGTTTTTCTTACTAATTGATTCTATGTTGTTCTCTATTACTTCATTGAAGATACTCCAGTCTATATGCCGCTGTGGTGCAGTGGGTAGAGTGCTCGCCTGCTATGCCAGAGGTCTCGGGTTCAAACCACGGTCCGAGCCAAACACCAAAAACAATTTTTCTAATTAGTAAAAATCCAATTATTGGGTTTTTAAGAGCAGCGGTCACCTCTCGGCAGTGGACGGCATACCCTCCGAGAGTATTTCTGCCATGAAAAAGCTTCTCACAAAAAATGCATTCGCCGTTCGGAGTCGGCATAAAACTGTAGGTCCACCCAATTAGTAGGAAAAACAAAAAGGAGCACACCTCGAATTGGGAGAGAAGCTCGGCCATAAAACTCGTCAGAGTTATAATAGCGCCATTGTATTATATTATTATTATGCCTGGGGTTCCTCTTCGGTGGTTTATATTCTATATTTGCCCCTAGTTCAAATCGGATGATCCTATGGTCCGAGAGAGAGGGTTCCGATGATACCCTCCATCCCGTGACCAGGTTATCAGCCGACATATTGCCTAGTGTGATGTCTAAAACCTCCGCCCTGACTCTAGTTACAAACGTCGGCGTACGGCCGACGTTGAATATACATAGGTCGTTACTTATTATAAATTCTAATAGGGACTCACCTCGAACATTCGTGTCTGAGCTGCCCCAGTCCTCGCTATGTGCGTTTGCGTCACAACCCAGTATTAGTGGAAGTCTTGCCTTCCTACAGTGATGTATCAGCCGCTGCACATTATCCGGGGGTGCTGTTTGTTCCTCTCCCGGGAAGTAGGCCGTAGCCAGGACTACGTCTTTCCTCTCGGACCCCACCTGCATATTTATTTGAACGGCCACCATGTCCCGGTTTAGAAACTCTGTAATACAGATGTAATCGATTGCTTTATTAAGTACTATACATGCTCTTGGTCTGTCATGCGACAGATCCCAAATTACCTTATTATTGCCTGCTTCCAGGCCCCTGACCTTGCCCTTGTATGTCCAGGGCTCCTGCACCAGTGCTGCGCCCAGATTCTCCGTAGTCATCATATTTGCCAAGACGGCAGAAGCTGCTTTGGCATGGTGGAGATTTATCTGGGCTAATTTTGTGCTGGTTGCAGTTGGCATTATTCCTCCATCGGCTCGGGCCTGCCCGATAGCCGAATGCTTGAACCGCTTCCATCATCCAGTCCCATCAGTTCCAGATCCTCCAGCATCTCCTGAGTATTAAAGATGCCAGAGGACACCGACCTTGCGTCCTCCAACATCTCCTGATTGGACAGGAGGTTGGGTTACCCCGATCTGATGTCCTCCCGCATGCTCTGCGTACTAGGGACGCTGGAGACCGCCGATTGGTATCCGGTTCCATGCCCGGTGTGGATGTCGGAAGCTTCCGTTCCTACTGGGGAGATCGATGGAAGCAGCAGTATCGGTGGGGTATCCATGCCCCCTCCCGCTCCATCATCCCCCCCCTCATTTTCAACTGCCTCAGTCGCTTCGTGCGTCATGAATTCGCTCCTCCTTGGCCTCACTAGGACTGTCTTGTAGCGATAGTCCAGCCGGAAGCCCGCCTCGCGAATTGTGGAGAAGGAGCCTTCGTCTATGGCAATGTTTAGACGAAGTCCCGAGTCCTCTACTGTGGCGCTTCTGAGGCGCCACATTTGCGTGTTCAGGCCCTCATTTTGCGATTGGAGTAGCCCAATGGCATACTCCACAGACCGGTTCGCGCTTCTCGGGAGATATATCGTCACACAATGTGTGGACGGTATATCGTCTCCTCCTCTTGTACACAAGGCTGGTCCTTGCCAGCCATCCATGCTAGGGACTGTCCTAGCTAGCCAGTTTGCCGTATTTTGGTCCTTACAGTCTAGCAGCAACATACTAGGCCTGAGGAGGATGCCCCGAAAAGCTATGGGGTGTTCAGCTCCCTTGAAAACCTCATCCATTATGGTATCCTGGAGCTCAGTGAGGTCCTCCTGACTGAGGGCTTCAGCTGGGTAGTTTGCCGGGAGAATAGCCACTCTGATACTTTTTAGGGCATCTGAGTAGCTCCTTCCCTCCGGCGCCCGCGAAACCCCCATATCAGAATTGCCCCGCTGGTCTCTCACCGATGATGCGATGGGTGCAGAGAGATGAGACCGCTGCCTCCTCGAGGTAGGCATCGCTTCAGGCGTTCTCTGGTCCGATCTCCGCTTTGCCGTAGGTGCGGGATGGCCATTACCTAAACGCTGAGCCATACTCATCCCTGGCCTGCCTCCTTGCCCGTGGGTAGGTGCAGAAATAGGCCCCCGGCTGATATTGGTGGCTATCTACAGTTTTAGGATATGCCTCCTCTTGGACGCGAGCGAGTTCTTTATCTTGATGCCGCACTATGGGTTCGCTATCGTTTCCTATGGTTCTGTGCCCACGATTTTCAGGGGGAGTCTTACCCTGTTGCCTGAGCGCCGCACTGCGCGCCGCAGCAGCACTGATTGATGGCTTGTCATCGTCATCCTCCTCATCCTCTCTGGCATGCTCTGCAAAGAGTGCAGCCTCTTCCGGGGTTAGGTCTTCTGGAAGTTTTTGCCTGTTTCTGACCCTTGGTTGGGTCTGGTCTTCCAGCCTTCGACCTTCCGCCACCAACCTGTTTGCTTGTAGCAGTTCTTGGCGCCTGCTTCTTTGCTGCTGCTGTGCAACGGCGAGTTTGCTAGATTGCCGCTTGTTAACTTGTTGTCGCGGATGCTTGCTTTGCTGTTCCGCTTTTTGTGCCCACTTTGGCTGCTTTAGTTGCTGCATCAGCTCATGCTGGTGTTGTTGTAGCATTTGTTGTAGCTGCTGTGGTTCCGGTGTTTGCTGCGATTCATGAGCTCGCTGCTGCCTTGGAGGCGTTTGCGGTTTGGTTTGAGGCTGCAACGGTTTTTTCACCTGCTGTTGCTGCTGCAGCAGTGGTTTGGGTCGCTGTTGTTTCTGCGGCGATCTTTGTTGTTGCATATTCTGGAGCCGTGGCTGTCCATGCAGCGGTTGCTGTTGATGCTGTTGCTGCTGCTGCCATTGCTCCAGCCGCTGTTGTAGATGGGACGCATGGAGCTGTTGGTCTAGCTGCTGCTGTTGTTGCTGCTTCGTGTGTTTTTGCTGCTGCAATCCCTGCTGTTTTTGTGGCCCTTGTTGCTGTTGCCGTTGCAGCTGCTGACCGGCAGCCTCTCTTCCGCTTTCATCTCTACCTTCACTGCTTCTCTTGTGCTGATGCTGCATTTGCAGCTGAGGCGATTGTTTCTGTTTGTGCGGCGATTGTTGTTGCTGCCGCTGCACGAAGTGTGTCAGCTTCTGTTGCTTTGGCCTCTGTTGTTGCTGTTGCTGCTGTGCTGTTTGTTGCAGCTTCGGCTGAGTTGACTGCAGTCGTGGTGGCGATTGTTGTTGGTGTTGCCGGTGCTGTTGTTGGTCGGCAACCTCGCACTCGATTCCTCGTTTTTGTTGCTGCTGTATTGCCAACTGGCTCCTCTGCTGCTTCTGTGGCGACTGTTGTTGTTTCTGCACCGATTGCTTTTGTTGCTGCAGGGGTTTCTGTGGCCGTTGCGGCGATTGTTGTTGTTGTTGCCGTTGCAGCTTTTGGTCGGCAACTTCGCCTGCATTGTTATGGTTTTGTTGCTGCTGCATTGACTGCAGACATCTGCTGTTTCAGCGGCGATGCTTGTTGCAGCCGCTGCGCGGGCTGTTGCTGCTGATGTTGCAGAGGCCTCTGCTGTCGTTGCGGCGATTGTTGTTGCTGTTGCCGTTGCAGATGTTTATCGGCAATCTCGCTCGCACTTTGTGGTTTTTGCTGCTGTTTTGCCTGCTGGGTCCTCTGCGGCGAATTTTCTTGTTGCCGCTGTGCGGGCTGCTGTTGTTGTTGAGGCCCTTGCTGTTGCTTTGGCGATTGTTGTTGCTGTTGCCGTTGCAGCTGTTGTTCGGCATTCTCGCCTTCATTTTTTTGTTGGGGGTTTTTGTTGCTTTTATTTTTGTTTTTGTTATCCATTTTTTTTCTTTCGATCACTTGCTCGACGAGGCGAGCATCATGACCTGTAATTTTTGTGGAGGATCTGGGTGGTCAGCCGCGGCAGCGCCTCTTACCGCGGTAAGGCCATGGTTACTTCCTGAGGTGGCCCGGTGTCAGGAAGGCGCCGTTCTAATACAGCCTGATTTACCTCCCGGCTGCAAACCTCCAATAGGCACGGTGACGCATAACACCCTGGATTGGGAGGGGATAGCTCTTGGTCATCGCTCGCAAAAGGCCTGTGCTCTTCCTGCGATACCAGCCCTTGCGGGCTGATGATCGCAGATAGTATCACCTTCCTGTTGCTTAGCGACTAAGCCCTCGCACCAGCGGCAAGGTAGCTATCCATCGCGAGGTCCATATCAATCTCGATTAGTTCATTCTGTTACAATCAATTTCATAACGGAAATCAAAATTATAATACTCTGTGTACTAGTAGCTGAGTATAAAAATATATTCATTCACTTACCTTTAAATTTTGTGTATAGTGTATTTTTTATTGGATCAACACCTGGCGGATTTCGAGAAGGTCCTCATGGCTACCCGTTTGGACATGCACATGTCGGCGAACTGCTACAAAAACATTGTGCGCCAATCGATGCGCGCGTACCCGTAATTTGTCAAAGTTCCAGTATTGGTAGTCTGGGTGCAAATATACAATCATGGATCCAGCATGACTTTCTCAATAGTCTGCGTAAGCATTCTGGACCACCGGGTCTAAATCACTTTCCACCATTCAAAATGATTTATCCAAGTTTCGGCAATGTAAATGGCAGTCACGATGGCTTGTTAGGCGGCGGATGTTTACCTTATGGAGCGAATACCAATGATAAGCAACCATGGTTGCGCGGACATTTATTTCAATGGAGTTCGAAGCTGCGTCATCGTTCTCAGGCCATGCCGCATATAAAAACATACACCCGCATGAATTTGGAGGAACAGTCTATTTACTGGTTCATACTGACATCAGCTAATTTGTCAAAAGCTGCTTGGGGTGCATTTAATAAAAATGTTAATGTTGCGCCGTGCTTGAGGATATTAAATTATGAAGCGGGTGTTCTATTTTTACCAAAATTTGTGGTAAGTATACACATACATAATATTTATATATTCTGAGCGTTAACCGTATTATGGGTATGTTCAGAAACGCAGCATGAAACGCAACAGCGGCAGTAATTATTTTTTTGATGATTGTGATGAGCGGCGCTTCATGCCAAATTTACGCTTATTAACACTCTGCTTGTACTACAAAAGCAGGTTGCGCTTCAAACAGAGTTTTTGAACAAAGCCTATGTTACCGAAAATTGTTGCCGAATGTATGCTAACAATTTGTTACCACCTATTAAACTGGTAAAGCTGGCCACACACGACGAACATGTTCGTGCTCAGGTGCATTTTTCTCGTTAGTGACGTGGTTCGCGCACATGGTGGCCGAAAATTAACATTTTTTGATTTTTGGCGAACCGCTCGCGTACTTGTTCGTCGTTAGTGGCGTGGTTCACGAACATTGCATTAAAAGCAACAACAAAAACCTTATTTCGTATTAACGCTTGAGCAGTAAACATGGCGGATGAAGTGAGTATCGCACTGAAAATTACTGAATTGCATTGAGTGCGAAAAAAATATATGCATGTTTAAAGATTTTATACGTATTTAATTAGTGCCCAAAAGTATTTTTCAATAGTTTCCACAGAATTCTTTTGTAGGAAAATTTTGTGATAAATGCTTATAATATCTTTAAACGTGCATATAATTTTTCTGTTTAAAAACTGTAAGAAAAATTTCCTATTATCTTGAAATCAAGAGCTAATCCGGACTTTCTGAAAATGTCATCGTATTTAGTTGGGGTATTTCGGCGTTTTGCTGTAATATTTTTGCCTCCCTACAGTGTACTTAAGAAAACATAAGTATACACATATTCAAATCTAACTCATAGCAAGAGCCTCATCCGCGCTCTTCATTGCCATCTTTCCACTTGAAGTACACATTTACAAATGAGATGTTCGCTCGTTAGTGGGCAAAGGCGATGAGATGTTCGCGAGTATGTTCGTCGTGTGTGGCCAGCTTAACAAAACGATACCGAGCGCTTTTTGCCAATAATAGTCTGGTTAGTGGAGAACGTGTGGTCCGCCCGCTTATGCGGCCTTTACACGGATCGATTTCCTAGTCGATTTCTGTCGTTCAACCAAAATCGAACCCGTGTAAATAGCTCAGTCGACAGAAATCGACTAGCTCAAAGTAGACTTGCGTTCAACTTTTGCCTAGTCGATTTCCCAGTCGACAAAAATCGACCGTGTAAAGGTCGCATTACGCAACCGCCTGTATGCAATTTTCAGGATATTACAGCCCGTATTGCAACGGAGCAATCAGCTGTTTTACTTACACATAAGGTCCGTTCGGCGGCTGCAAATTGCAGCAATTTGCAAGTAAAGAAAAATATGTCTTGCTCTCCGAAAGAGAGAAACATATGCAAATTTACTGGCATTTCAACGAACAGAACTTTGTCAAAATTTGCAGCAAATCAGCTGTTTGTCTTTATTCACAAGTGCATAACAAAATTAAAATTTTACGAAATGAAATCGAAGGGAAAGCGGGTCGGAGGGAAGCGAAGGCCGCCAACGCAGAAAAGTATTCTTTTGCAAAATTTTCGCTAAACTGCATGTGTGGTGAAATTTGTATGGGAACAGCAAATATCTCGGGAACTATAGGCCTCCGGTAGGTGGGGTCTTCAGTTTTGTAATCTGGGGGCCCCCTCTACCCTCCTAAAAAAAACATTTTTTTTCTAGCCGTGGGGGACTCGTCTAAAATTTTACCTATCTCGGAAACCATAAGCCTCCGGCAAGTTTGGTTTTCAGATTTGGGATCTGTGATAGCTCCTCTACACCCCTGTATAAGTCATTTTTCTCGGGGCGTGCTGGAATAATGGAAAAATTTCCCCTTTATTTGGTGGATTTTACAACTTTACCAACAAATATCTCAAAAACTATAAGTTTCCGGCAGGTTTTTATTTCTGTTATAACATCTGCGAAAAAGTTATTTTTTCGGGGCGTGCGACATTAATGGACAATTTTCCCATTTAAGTAGTATACTACCGCCTATTTCCGATTCAACAACGCAGAATCCCGAGAGTGCAGACGATGATCCCACTGCGCTGTCATTAACACGTTTCCTTTTAGCTGGTACCTTATTAAACAAATTAAATCATTTAAATAAACTTTATAAATTAAAATAATATAATTTTCTCACTTCATTTTCTATTGAATCACATATATTCCCGATTTTCATAATTTTTTGACTTGAAATCACTTTCGACTTTTTTTTTAAATTGTAACCATATGATCGCAAATCATATGTTTTTTCAGTCTACTGAACTTTGCAACGACAAATTTCGTCAGTAAAACTTTGCAGCTTTCTTCTTTGATCTGTCAAAATTGCGCTCTCTTCTGCAAATTTTGACTGAGTTTATGCCTCAAAAAACGCGAATTTGCAGTTTTTTCTGCAATTTGCAGCAATTTGCTGCCGCCGAACGGTCCTATATTTACATAATTTTTTTACATTTACATTTGTCATTTATGTGGCCGTTTCTGAAAAACAAAAATTTTTTTATCCCGATTATTCAATACACAACTGTGTATTATGCAAGAAAATATTAATTTAATACTTTTTAAAGTTGTCGTTGACGACTTTTTTAATTAATTTAGCTACTTTTTTTCGTTTAAGCCTTAATTAAAACACATTTTTGTGACAATTTTGTTTGTATTGTCTAATATACATATTTATTTAATTGATTTTTAATTTTGTAAATTTAATGTTCTGATTGTTATTTTATGTTTTAGCCCTTGATAATGATCACCAAGGTGTGAATATATTGGGGAGCAGCAAAAGCGAAAGATAAAGTCAAAAAATAGCTTTTATTTTCTGATCGAAAAATAGAACTAAAAAATAACTTATTTTCTGAGGGAAAAATAAAACTAAAAAAACTTGTATTTTTTGGTTGAAAAATAAAGCTAAAAAATAACTTATTTTTTAAGCGAAATATAAAACTCAAAAAATAACTTTTATTTTCTAAGCAGAAAATAAAACAGAAAATAATGATTAAAAATCAACTTTTTGGATATAACTCATAACCGTTACAGTCCCTGGGTTTTTCAAACCAAAAATACCAGAGAAAAAACATAGTGTCATATAGGCATAACTTTTTTTATTATCGTTATTAACTTTTTTAATCTCTCTTTTAATCAAATTTCGAGTACGCATCTCAGAGCCATCTCACTTTATGCTATACACTATGGTGCAAGCGTGTTAAATAATGTATGTATACATCAGACCTGTAAAGTACAAGTACAAGTACCCCAGTACTTCAAAATTCCAGTACAAGTACAAGTACTTCAGTACTGTAGTTCGAATATCTAAGTACAAGTACTGTGGTACTTTTACTTATTTGGTACTTAGTACCAGTACATACTGAGTATTTTACAGGTCTGGTATACATGTAATTTTTTGTTTGTGTTTTTATTGTTATTTATAAATCATTTGTCTACGTTAAAACAGTTGCCCCGAAGACGGTTACAATAGCCGTGTTTCACATACGGTGATCCTAACCCAGATAAAAATTTTTGCATGTAAATGCAACAACAAAGATTTCAGCTCGATTAAACCAGATAAATTGCTGGTTCAATTTCTGATCCGCCCTGTTCGATTTGTTTTTTCCGTGCTGATTTGGCAGCACAGTGCTTTTTTGATTTGGCAGAACTGAAAAGTGACATTTGTGTATGTATACATATATATACATATACCCTGCAGTAAATTTGTTTCACTGCTAAATGATCATTGATCATTCGTTGTTGAATATTCATCACTATCGTTTTGCGTTGGTGCAAGCGTGCAAGCTATATTGAAAAAACCAAACGAAATATCATCTAGGCGGTTATAAACCCACGAGCCAGCTTGTATTTCGTAATTTTTGAAATAGTTATTTTCATTTAGTTTAAAGTCAATCAAATTGTTTTTGAGGGAGTATTTGTCTCTTTTCAACGTACACAAGAATTGTTTTTGCGCTATTATAACTCTGACGAGTTTTATGGCCGAGCTTCTCTCCCAATTCGAGGTGTGCTCCTTTTGTTTTTCCTACCATTGGACAGTTGTATGCCGACTCCGAACGGAGTCATATAGGCATGAGGAAAGCAAACCCATGATTCAAATAAAGAAGATTGTGCACTCAGCCATATTCAGCAAAATATTCATCCGTGAGACTGGGTTCATTTTGGTTAGTACGTCATCAACTACGTTATCGACGAGAAAGAAAATTTGTTAACACGCAAAAACTACCTTTATTGGACTATTATTCACACAAATAAATACGCGGCACTTATTTTTCTTTATTTAAAATAGTATTTTAATATAAATTTCACATTTATCGCACACAATCTTTAGTTATTAGAAAACCGGAAACGAAACTGGGTGAAAGAGAATTTATGTTACTACGTCACTAAATCAGCTGATTCTGTCAAATTTTGGATGAACGCTAACACCGATGTAATTTATACTGACTTCAGCAAAGCCTTCGACAAGGTCAATCACGCGTTACTTATCCATAAACTTGATCTTCTTGGTTTTCAACCTATTCTGTTAAAATGGATTGCGTCATATGTCACTAATAGAACACAAAGAGTTGTTTTTAAAAATGCTTTTTCCAACATCATTAACGTATCTTCAGGAGTTCCACAAGGCAGCCATCTTGGTCCGACTCTGTTTTTGCTGTTTATAAACGACATTTCTTATGCTATTTGTAACTCAAAACTTCTCATGTATGCCGATGATGTGAAACTTTTCAAGTCTTACTCTTCTTTGGAGGAAAGATCTGCCCTACAAAATGATTTAGATTGCTTCGCTACGTGGTGCAATATTAATCTTATGCCACTCAATCTTAGTAAATGTAAATTTATGAGCTTTTCACGGAAGATCCTTCAACCTGCGTCTTACACAATTAATAACTATAGTTTGGAACAGGTTTACGATTTTGTTGACCTAGGAATAAGATTTGATAGTAAGCTCCACTTTAACCTGCATATTAATGCTACAGTAAACAAAGCTAAAAGTATCCTAGCATTTGTAAAACGTTGGTCTAAGGAATTTAATGACCCTTACGTAACTAAAGCCCTGTTTACAACATTAGTACGACCTATACTAGAATACGCTTCAATAATCTGGAGTCCGCAATATCAAGTTCATTCCGATAGACTGGAATCAATTCAAAAACAGTTCTTACTTTTTGCGTTAAGGAACTTTCATTGGGACCCACGGACAAATCTTCCCTCGTACACTAGTCGCTTGAAGCTTATTAATCTTCCAACCTTATCAAGCCGCAGGGAAATGTTAGGTGTAATATTTCTGGTTAAACTACTGAAAGGATCCATAAGCAGTCAATTTCTCCTATCCGAAATAAACTTAAATGTTCCTATTCGACCATCAAGACATTTTCAACCTATCTTTTTAAAGCAGTGTAGAACTAATTTTGAATTACACGAACCACTTCGTTGCTTATGTAAATCTTTTAATGATTATTCTACTCATTTCGATATATCAGACTCTATTTATCTGATAAGAAAAATTCTGTTGTGCGCTCTTAACAAGTGACAACAAATCTCTCGCTCTAATTGACTATTCTATTTTTGTCTATTACTTTTATTTGTAGTTTTATATTTTATTCTATGTACATATGTATATCCAGCTGATGGAATTATATTTTCTGTAGCTGAGCAGTATAAGTTCTCGACGTTTAATAAACTTCTACCACTCAACACCTTGGCCAAATTTTATTTTAAAATATCCGTACGTCATGCGGATGCGCCCCTCGTGCGGTTGGGTGGGTGGAGGGAAATCGTTGGGTTTATTATTATTATTATTATTATTATTATAGCGGGACCGCTGAATACACAATCTTCTTTATTTGAATCATGAAGCAAACCATTTATTTGAAAAAATTCAGCAGCCTTTATATGAAAGTATTCACTGATGCCTCTTCATGATGAATTTCATCAGTGATTCATAAAGGATTCATTTCAGATTTTTACTGCTGGGTATATGTTGTATATGTTTCTTCTTCTTTTTAGTTCTTTTCAAGTGCAGCCAATTTTCATTATGAGCCGGATTGTTTCAGTAAAAATTTATCTTAACCCAGACCCAGATGTAATAACTGAAATGCCCCTAATGGTTTCGTTGAGAAGTCGCAACCGTGGCGCAACAGTTGCGCAACTGTTGTGTTTTTATCTTCTGAACGCAAAGTTGAGTATTTCTGATCAACACAACATGTTGTGAGTTTGGAGACTTTTTTCCATCATAAATTTTTTACGCTCACTTTAGGCAACATTTTGACCTATGTACAAAAATATAAATATTATTTATGAATTTTTGAATGTAATAAAAATGTTTCAAAGGCGCGAAATTATTGACAATTACGTTGGGGATAATTTTAATAATAATTTGTTTACTTAATGTGTCAGATCGTTCGAAGGCGCAAATTGTATCACTTTCCGATTAGTAATATCTACAAAACAGTTGTGCTCAACCGTTGCGACTTCTGAACGTAACCAATGGTGTAAACCGAAAAATATTGGCAGAAACAAAAATTTCTTGCGTTTCAATTTATCATGACCTCGAGCCGGTGAACACAAATTTATTATATAATTTTTTTTTTTTTCAAAATTTCTCACCGCGGAGGTTACGCGTAGGATATCAAATAATCAAATGCGCTTCAAAAAGTTAAGTAAAATATTTGTACTTTTGCCGGGAACATGAAGAAAAGGAAAGTGGTATTCAGGAATTACAAGAGATTCAAAATTGATTTATTCATGTCTGATCTAGACAAACTTAGTAAAATAGAGTAAGTCATTATGGGCACAAATATTGAAAACTCTCATGTCCTTAGCTGTTTAAATGAATAAGTTTCACTCAAAAATCTCTATATCTGAACAATCGGTTGTATAACAGCTATTCAGGCTTTGAACCTTTTCCCGCGTAAAATTCTGTGCCCGCAAATTAAAGTAGCCTAACTCAAAATATGGTGAACGGAGTAAACTCAATTTTTTGTCAAAATTCAAACCATTGGACCAATTCGGATTTTTAAAAGGGGAAATAATGGATTTGTAGTGTTAGAGAAGGAATAGTTTTGAACCAGAAATCTTAAAGCAAGGTTAATTGCAAAAAATTGTCTTTTATAACTTAAGTGCTTTTATTGGATGCAATTTTTACGAAAAGCAGAATTAACTCTAGTTAAGTTCTTTTATTGTGTTGAATTTTTACCAATAAGGTTTTTATTTCCATTTAACTCGAGTTAAGTGTTTTTAAGCGTAGACCTACGTTCGAGTCTATAACGACCCGAAACGACCAACAACAACATCACTACGAACAACAACAACAACAACAGCAACAACAACTCACAACTACGAACTCCGCAGTAGGCAAGCTAGAAACAATAACAACATCATACCACCGTCCAGACCTGAGCGACTTAGGGCTGAAAACAACACCCAGCCAGCAGCACCCCTTACCCTCTGCTCGGTGTGCGGGTCCAGAATACCAAGAAATGTGACATCAGTCAAATGCAATTCATGCCTTGGCTGGTGTCACTTTCGAAGGTGCTCTGGACTACGCACAACGAGCGCTTGGACTGCAGCATATACGGCACCATGCTGCACCACAAGGCAGACAACAACACCTGGGGCACAACCCCCAATGGCGCAACAAGCATTTACGCCAGCCGGTAACATGCTGCAGTCCCTAACCCCTAGGGTTAATATTACCCCCCCTCGCAACTTCAAACTTCTGCAGCTAAACTGCAACGGCCTCGCAGGAAAGATCGCAGAGATAACCGATTTTATGGACAGACACGGTGTCCCTATAGCAGCGGTCCAAGAAACAAAGCTTCCACGTAGCTCAACACTAGTCAGCCACGCTGGCTACAACATACACCGGAAGGACCGCGCTCGAGGAAACGGTGGCGGCCTAGCGTTCATAACACACAATACCGTGCAATATCGTCTTATCGACCCAGATATCGACCAAAGGGATACTTCCTTAGAATGTCAGGGAATAGCTATCCAATCTGGCGATGTCGTGCTTGAGATCTTCAATGTATATATACCCCCTGTCACCTGCTGCCCTGCGGGATATCTACCTGACATTAGCATGCTATTGAATGGGGATAACCGCATGGTACTTGGTGACTTTAATGCACACCACGACCTTTGGCACTCGTATCTGCCAATAGATCGGAGGGGGCAATATCTCGCAGAACAGATAGATGATTCGACATTCTGCGCGGTGAACGATGAGGCCCCCACCAGGATTATGGGAAATTGCAGCAGCTCGCCTGACATCACAATAGCTAGCGCAGGTCTGATAAACAGTGTCAACTGGCGACCGACACTAACCCTAGCATCAGACCACCTTCCCATAATCATCTCAATAGAGACACCGACTGACTTTATTACAACAGACATACATCAACTTTAACAAAGCGGACTGGGACAACTACACAAGACACACAGAGAGCATCTTCGGCGCGCTGCCCGCACCTACGGATGTGCTCAGCGGAGAGAAAAAGTTCCGCAAGGTCATTGCCAAGGCTTCTGCACGCTTCATTCCGGCTGGAAGGATCCCTGAGATCCGACCACACTTTCCGGGTGAAGCCTCTGCCTTAGCCCGGGAGCGAGACCACATCCGCCAAACCGACCCGGGAGACCCCCGCATTAAGGACCTCAACAGGGAAATTCGGTCACTGGTGGACAAGCACAAACGGCAGAAGTGGACAGAGCACCTAAGAACCTGCAACCTCTCTAGTGGGGTGAGCAAGCTCTGGAGCACCGTGAAAGCCTTGTCCAACCCGACAAAACATAAGGACAAAGTGTCCATAGCCTTTGGAGGCAATGTAGAGTCGGACCCGAAGAAATGCGCGAACTACTTTAGTCGAAAATTTTTACTGCATCCTCCGGGGGACAAGGCCAAACGTCGAATCTTCAGACGGATGCGCAAACTACCAAACAACGACGCACCCCTTGCTCTCTCACCTACAGAGATTCAGGAAGTCATAAAGAAGGCCAAGGCCTCCAAATCTGTCGGACCAGACGGCATATCCATGTTGATGCTAAAACATTTCGGACAGAATGGAGTAAGATTCCTAACGGAGGTCCTCAATCTGTCTCTGACCAGCCTTGTCATTCCCAATATTTGGAAAATGGCAAGGATGGTCCCTTTACTTAAACCGGGGAAGCCAGCCAATGCAGGAGAATCGTATCGACCGATATCTCTCCTCTCCCCGGTTGTAAAGACGCTTGAGGCCGCCTTACTACCATATATTAACGGACACCTACAACTGGCCACACATCAACATGGATTCCGGAAAACGCACAGCACAACAACAGCTCTAAACGCCATAAACACACAGATAGTTCGCGGCCTTAACCAACGACGCCCCTGCGAGAGAACGGTCCTCGTGGCACTTGACTTGTCGAAAGGGAGGATGGAGGATCTAGACAACTCGAGCCTCCCGCCGAGGCTGAAAAGGTGGATGGCGAACTATCTGAGTGGTCGACAGGCATCGGTTGACTTCAGGAATGGTACCTCAAAACCAAGGAGAATAAAACAGGGAGTTCCACAGGGTGGTGTCCTGTCCCCGTTGCTATTCAACCTATACATCTCCACACTCCCACCTCCACCTGAAGGAGTGCGTATCATATCCTACGCCGATGACTACTCGATTATGGCGTCAGGCACCGACATAAATGACTTATGCTCGAGAATAAACGGTTATCTCTCCGACCTTTCCCACTTCTTCACATCACGCACCCTTGAACTGCAACCCTCTAAGTCCTCCGCGACCCTGTTCACGACATGGACGAAGGAGGTTAGGCTAGAACTTGGCATACGAATAGGGAATATACCCATCCCTACCGTAAACAACCCAAAAATATTGGGTGTTACCTTCGACAGCCTAGCTTCCTTCTCCGCGCATACGACCGCGATCGCGAATAAGGTTCAAAGTCGCAACAAAATCCTCAAATCGCTCGCCGGCAGCACCTGGGGAAAAGACAAAGAAACCCTTATCGCAACATACAAAGCAATCGGCCGGCCGGTCTTGAACTATGCATCACCAATATGGTCGCCGGGGACTTGCAGGACACAATGGAAAAAACTCCAAGCCTGCCAAAATTCGGCATTACGTACCGCCACGGGAAGTCTACTCATGTCGCCGGAACATCACCTACATCACGAGGCACAGGTGCTCCCAGTTGAGGACCATAACATCATGCTTAGCAAACAGTTTCTCCTGGGATGCTACCGCAGAGGGCATCCAAACAACCATCTACTGGAGCCCGAACCTCCCCCCCGGCACATCAAAAAACATCTCTTCAATCTCAACCCAGAGATTGAAAAATACGTAAATCAACCGCTAGACCCCATTACATACAAGCAGGCACTGAAGGAGATACACAACGAAACAGTCTCCACCTTCGTTTCAACTCGCCCCGCATACATAATAATTAGAGACCAACCACCACCAATAGCTGCAGAAGAACTGGAGTTGCCCAGAGAAACCCGAGTTACCCTATCACAATTAAGGTCGGGCTTCTGTAGTAGGCTTAATTCCTACAGGGCCAGAATTGATCCAAACATACCTAACGTATGTCCGGCATGTGGAGAGACGCCGCATGACACACAGCACCTCTTTGCATGTCACCTTAAACCAACCAACTTAACACCCTTGTCCCTCTGGACAAGCCCAAAAGAAGCTGCAACATTCTTGGGCCTCCCGTTAAGTGAAATTGATGACAATTTGTGAGCAGAACTCGTTGGCTAAGCAGGGCTTAGTACCGCTACAACAACAACAACAACCATTTAAGTGGATATAACTAACTAAGTAGTGGAATTAGAAGTCTTAGAGTTTTTGACTTTTAATTTTTGTTTGAAATGAATGAAATAAAATAAAAATCGTTTCGCTAATCATTGTTGTTTGGGCCTGAAAAAAATAATTCATAATCCTACGCCGCGGATCGTTTTCAACCCGAACTGAATTTGCATTTTATTTTACCGAATACTGAAAAAGGCATGGTACTAGGGAAATCACCACAAGAAGCTTGGTTTATCCGGAAATGATTAATGAAGACTTCCAAGCGAGAGGTTCAAAGCTATAACAGCTGGAACCGCCGAAAAAAAGGGCGCGGTAGCACTACTGTTTGATAGAAAACAGCTGGTAATTGTGATGGAATCGACATATACAAAATACATATGTTTATAAACCCAGTGATGAATCTTTATATTTGTTTGTTCTTTTTCGTTCAATTAAGGCATGTCTACAGCACACTCCATATGCGTATGACCAGGAACCAAAAACTTGTGATAAATTTTCTCAATGTTAGTATCACCTTGCATGAAGATTTAAAACATAGTACTAATAAAAGAGTTTTGGTTTTGGCCAGGACAGCAATCGCTATAAAAACAACATATTTAATATTGAATGGTAAACTATTTAAGTGTTTGAATAAGCACGATGCTATTCCATTGCCACCACAATTTGCAAGGGTCTCATGCTACATATAACACGTAGGTTGTCCGGAAACACAGTCATGTACAGTTAAATAAAAAGTGTATAAAGCGTTTATAAAAATATTCAGAAGATCGCAAAAAGGTGTAGGAAGGCATAGGCTAATCAGCACTATCTGACCCCGTGTCCGACTGACTATCGTTAAAAAATGAGTCCTTAATTGAGTCGTCGCTACTATAATCCATATTTAGAAAGTCTTCTTCCTCCATGTTACCAGGATCCATACCTTGTAAAAGGCTACACGATTAAAGTTTAATAACAATAATAACTAGCCGAAGGCCTGAGTTGTCAGTGCTATATAAAAAATATCTGTTAGTTTCTAGCTTTTAAGCTTAACTATCAATATTAATAAATAAATAAAAAAATAACAATAATAATACACTGGCGTTATTAAAACTCTGACGAGTTTTATTGCCGAGCTTCTCTCCCAATTCGAGGTGTGCTTCTTAACTATTGTTTTTCCTACAATTTGTGTGGACCTACAGTTTTATGCGAGCTCCGAACGGCGAATGCTTTTTTGTGAGGCCTTTTCATGGCAGAAATACACTCGGGGGGTATCCCGCCCACTACCGAGAGGTGACCGCTATTTATAAAAACCCAATAATTGGGTTTTAATCAATTAGAAAAATCTAGTTCTTTTAAGGTATAACTTCGTCATTTAAACAGCTAAGGACACGAAAATGCAGCATTTGTACTCATTGACCTTAATCCATTCCCTGAAAATCGTCAAGATCGGGTCACTATAGCATATAGTCCCCGTACAACTAATTTTTCAGATATATGGTTTTGCATGTTTATTTGTTTATAACTCCGAAAATAGTAATTATGCGTGAAAAAGTAACATAAACACTTTCATTCAAAATGAGAATACAAACTATTTTCTCGTATACGATTTCAATGTATCTGCATCAGTTAATACACTTTTGTGCAACCAAAGTTGAAATTTCACCATAGGTATTTTTTTATAGCCCGATAACACATAATATATTATATCCTATTAAATGAATTAGATGGTCTTTACACCGTCTTTTAGAGAATTGAAAGAGTTGTTACGCAGTTCTGAAATGAAGAAAATATACATATGCATGTTTAAGGATTTTATAAGCATTTATAATAAAGTTTTCCTAAAAAACGTTTGTAAACTATTGAAGTATACTTTTGGGCGTTATTTGGTGGACAATTTTATGAAAAATTAACATCAAAAAATTAATCAAATGCGTATAACATCCTTAGGAGCCGAAACAACTCACTTGAGAAGCCCGTACGGAATACTTTATTGGTTATCTATAGAAGCTTTTCATACACTAAATGGAAGTTTTTCCGTGTGAAGTGTGCTTACAATGCATATGTAGTGATGTAGTAAATGAATTATTTGATAATTTTCTGATTTTACCTGATCTGGTAATAACAGTGGTAAATTCGATATTAAGAAAGTTAGATAAGTGGATCACGTTAAAGCAGAACAAAACAGTTTTCTACTATGAGTTTTTATATATTATTATTATGTATTAACCTCCTCAATATCTCGTCTTTTAGATTGGCGAAGAAACATTTCCATTGGGACATATGCGTGATGTTGTACCCCCATTTCCGTTGCCCTATGACGTGCCGTTAACTCCTTATGCGCCAGACGATAAACCTTTCTTGATGGACTATCTGCGCCAGTAAATTTATACATTTATTTTTAATTAAAGCTTAATCTGTTGTTTTTTTTTTTTATAAATTCAAATATCTTTTCTAACATACATATTGATAAACCCATTGATTCTTTTTAATGACCGTTAATATTAGATAAATACGTTATAAAAATGATTATACAAGTGAATAAATGGAGTGAAATTTAAAGCAATAATAATCTACATATGGGCACTTCCAGGTAACTCGCGTTACATCAGAGACAAAAATTTAGCATTTAACGAGTATTTCTCTTTAGTATTAGACTTTGCAGATAATACGACAATTGCATTAAAATCCAGTAATGCTATATTATATGCTCATGTTATTTTGAAAAAATTAACTAAAAAGTCGGTAACTAGCGTTACACTTTTTAGTTCAGAAATTTTAGAGCATTTTTTACATCCCAGACTCTCTGAAGTAACTGTCATTACCTAATTTTAAATGATGGAGTTTTATTAAGAAGGGTTTGAAGTGAGATACTTAAAAAAATTAGGATCCTAACTTATTTCTGATCAAAGATATTCAAGAAAATTACGGTAACTCGCGTTAGATCCGAATTGTACGAAAATAAATGCTTATAAGAGATTAAAGGATGGTTGGAAATGCACCAAAAGCAACCAACATTTGTACCACCAACGTATTATGGCTTCGTAACAGTTTCCTTTTAATTCTAATTACCCAAAATTAAAATTTTAAAATATGTACATACATGTATTTTCCGCTAAAACGCGGTGTATAACTAAATGATGGGATTTGTGAAAAACAAGTTTATATGTCTTATTCCCTCTAATACATATACGAAAAGTTTTATTTAAGAAGAAAATAAAAATAAAAAAAATTGTCCATGGAAATATGTGAATATCATGACATTTCAGTACAAATGGTAACTCGCGTTACAATATAAAAATGCTTATAAAAATGATGTATTGTGGAACGATTTTCCGTCATCCCTTGTCAAGTTTGGTTTGGAGACAAACCGGTTTCGGCTAATATGCGCCATCTTCAATGTCTTCTTTCGTTGTCTCCAAACCAAACTTGACAAGGGATGACGGAAAATCGTTCCACAATACATCATATTCCTACCCTGTCGGAAAAACAAGCAACCAAAAAGTGCTTATAAAAATGTTTACACGTTTGCTACGGCTAAAAAAGTATAAGAATATGAAAGGACATACCAGTTAAACGGATAATATAAAGGTTCAAGAAATTTGAATGAAACCCCACGATTTTAAAGCAAACAAGTAAGGAAGCCTAAGTTCGAGTGGAATCGAACATTAGATACTCAGCTGTATGCTTTCATTGTTTGTTTGCGTTTGATGGAAACACGGTGTACTTTATATAAAGCGAGTGCTGCTTAAATTGGGCGTAGCCACGCCCAATTTTCAATCTTTTTATCAATCATCCAACTAAGCATATGAATATTACTCTTTGTGTAAAATTTCATTCCTTTATGACTTCTAGTTACAAAGATGTCACGTTACAAATTCCCAACGGGTGTTCCAGAAATATCTTTGTTAAAAAATAGGCGTGGTCATAAACCGATTTCAATAAATTTTTGCGTGTCTATTAACACAAGTTATAAAAGTATATAAACCAAGTTTCGTCATAATATCTCAATTATTTGTCGAGTTATGGGCTCCGAAATCTCGTAGATTCCTTTGTTCAAAAAGAGGTGGTGCCACGCCCATTTTCCAAACTTTTTCTGTTTTTTGTTTCCGGTCTATTGTGGAACTCATGTCACCAAATTTCAATGAATTATCTTTATATTTGACAAAGATATCGCTTAAAATGTTTTTATTAGGTCCCTTTATAATACCCATATATAAAAGTGGGCGTGGTCGCCAACCGATTTTGGTAATTTTTCGTGCACACATTTGTATAAGTAAATATATCACGCGTACCGAATTTCATCGATATATCTTTAACGGTTTCTGAGTTATGGCTTATAAAACTTTCAATATTTGCCCCTTAATAAGTGGGCGTGGCACCGCCCATTTTCCAAAATTTTTGTGTTTTTTGTTTTATGTCCATAGTAGGACTCCTGCCACAAAATTTCAGTGATAGATCTTTATATTTGACAGAGATATGGCTTAAAATGTTTTCATTAGGCCCCTTTATAGTTCCCATATATAAAAGTGGGCATGGCCGTCAACCGATTTTGACAATTTTCCGTCAAAACATTTGTCTAAGTAAGTAAATCACGCATACCTAATTTTATCGATATATCTTCAACGGTTTCTGAGTTATGACATATAAAACTTTCAATGTTTGACCCTTAATAAGTGGTCGTGGCACCGCCCATTTCTTCATAAGGGCCTGGCTCAATACGTGGGTGAAATTTCATCGCTCCAGCTATATTAGTGGCTGAGATACCAAATTTCCGATTTTTTCTATATAGGAAAAGTGGGCGTGGTCATGGTCCGATTTCGCCCATTTTCAACACCAACCGTCCCAGTCTCGATACCAACTTGCATTTCAAATTTCGTCAAAATATCTCAATTTTTGCGCGAGTTAGAGTGCGTACGGACGGACGGACATGGCTCAATCGATTTCTCTTTTCACCCTGATCATTTTGATATATATAAGTCCATATCTATCTCGATTATTTCATTCTGTTACAATCCACCGTTATGAAATCAAAACTATAATACTCTGTGTACTAGTACATCTGAGTATAAAAAGCGTGATTTTGGTAATTCGCGTTGCACAAAAAATAGAACATACATATATTTTTATTAATAGGTACGGACCTGTAGGTTTATAATTAAAGAACTTATGAAAAAATGACAAATGTGATGTCATTAGTGAGTGCTATATACCGGAAACTGAGATTTAAAGAAAAAAAAATTAACCTTAACACCTTTTCAAATGAGGTAATATTTAAAAAAAAAATCGTTAATGAATATACCACTTTAAACGTTCTTTGTGAATTTCGTTGAAAATTTCTGAGTTGCTTAAATTCTATAGGACTGAGCAAGGCCGTAGCCAGGATTTCATTTTGGGGGGGATTAACTAAAAAAAAAACATTTCAAATTCAAATTACATACATATCTGCCCAGTTTGCTATGCTATGTGCATGAATAATTAGGTTTCGCTTATCACCCATATTTAATTGTTATTGCAAAATACAATTAATTTCACCAAATTTATCTGTCAAATAAAATTTTCGTCAGCTGATTTTCAGTGCAACCAGCTACCCTGTCAAAGCTTCAGAGGGTAAAAAGTGTGAGTTTTTTACACCACTGAAGTGTACATTTTTAGGAAACGAAAACAGGGTAGCAAGTGAAAAACTTATGTAGTTTTTTTACCTTCATTTTGCAAACGAAAACGGAAAATTGAAGAGTGTAACAAAAATGCGCATTTTTTTGATGAAACGAAATCACCATTAATTTCAATGGTAAAATTTTAAATTAAGCTCTTACCCAATTAAGTTAATTATAAGTTTATGATTTTGTTAACTATTGTAACTTCAATAAACATGAATTATCTGAAGTTGAAAAACTTTGAATTAATGCATTTCTTTTTGATTTTTCATGCATATTTCTCAGTTTTTGTTGCATTTTTTATGTGCATATTTTTTATTTTTTAGTACATGAAATTCCATGCCCTACTGATCACCAAAACCAAAAAAATTGGAGCTAGGAGCGGAGCTAACGAAATAAACTTTTGCTCCGATGTTTGTGAAGTTTAATTGAAATATATAAGGGGCTAGAGGTGTAGAGTAAAACTGTATTGAAATTACCCGTCGTCTATACATGTCATATCTGGAGCAATTCAATTTCCAACTTGAGGCGATTAGCCAATCAGTGAGCAGAAAATCCGTAACATTGTTAGGGAATATTTCTCCCAATTTTTTTTTTTATTTTTCAGTTTATATTGAAATTTGTATGTATTAGCATTTATTATGAATTTGGCAATTTTCAGCTCGATTAAAAGTAATTCAGAATGTATAATTTTTGTTAAAAACTATTCTAAATTAAGCATTATATCAGTGTCGGCCAAAATGCATTTTTCCTATGCCCGAGGCATAGGCTAGCTGCTGCGACGTCAAACACGTATACTCACACGTATACTCTTCTGCCAGCTTCAGAAAAAACGAAAGAGCCAGTAAACTGCTCGTATATCTATGAATAGCTTGGTTCGGCAGCAGCGTTTGGTTCGGCAGCAGCGTTTGGTTCGGCAGCAGCGTATTTCGAAGCTAATTACAACAACACAACACAGTTTGCAGCAACGCTTTACGCACACAAGTGAAAATTACATACTATTGCATTGGACAACACTGCATTATATGATAAGTAGCTGCCATAGAATGAAAACTTGCTTGTGCAAGTTATTTCATTTCATTTTCATTTCGATATTTATTTAAATTAGTACAATAAGATCTTAAACGATCTTTTATAGTACAACAGATGATATACAAACAAGTAACAAAAATAAAAATTAACCAAATAATACATATCTTAAGTTATATTAAAACTAAAATTAAAACTACATTTAAAAATAAACAAAAACAATACAGCCAAATAGTAACTTTTTGAATAAAGATAATAAGCAAAACTCAGCGCCTAACATGTCATTTATTATTTGTTTATATATCACGAAAAAACGAATATATAACGTTTTTGAAGTTGCTCTTATTCATCCTACTACGGATGTTACTAGGAATAGAATTCCATATGCGGATAGCATTGACAAAAAACAGTCCCTGGTTGCCCTAATTATTACAAACACATTGAAAATGCTTGAAAAGGCAATAAAGAGTTGCAATGCAAATAAGCGGAACTACTTTATCGTTAATTTCGTTAAACTTTTATTAACTGTAAATATTGCATGGTAGGCAGTTGAAAGCATATACATTAGGATGGTCCTTAAATGAAGGGGCAAAATGCCCCATATGGTTTCCTAAACTTCAAGCCCTATGTTGATATCTTTTATTATGCACGAAGATATGACACATAAATTTCGGTCCCATTTGGAGAGGGATAAGGAATGTCCCACGGGGGCCGAAATCTCCAAGCGAGACAAGAACTTATACATACATAAGTAAATAGAGTGATTTTAGTAGATTATACAGCTGATATGTATGTGTGTACATATGTATATGTTCATAACATAGGCGTGAATATGTAGTTGAAAGTGGGTGGCATAATTTAATTCGTTCCGGAAACATACAGACTCAAAAATTATGTGCCACTGATGATTCACATTAATAGTGTCGTGAGTCAGAAAGTACCACTGATCTAGTCGGTGCACACCCTTGCATGGAATAAAGAAAAATAAATTAATACGAAAAGAGTATGCGATGCCTTCTCAAAAAGGGGTTAGTTCCGCCGTCGAAGTAGGGAAGCATAAGTAAATATGTATGTATCAGCATGTATGCATGTAAATTTGCGTTTGTGTTTTCACTTGAGAATTTTATATTTTACTTTATGACTCCTTTGATGTCTGCTTTTACCGTTGTTGTTGCTCACATCATCACATTTACTTCCATTCCATTTAATAATTTTGGGCGAAATTAAAATGAAGAACTTTTTTGTGGTTACTACCCTGCAAGCGCCGTGATAATCATTTGACTAATCAATTGATGATCACATGTGATCCATCACTCTCCATCAAGAATTCCTATCACATTATTAAGGGCAATATGAAAAATGTGATGGAGTGAAGAGTATACGTGTGAGTTTGCATCTCGCTCCCACTTATGCGTAATCATATGAGTTTCTATATATAGCTGAACTCTTTCCTCTCTCACTTTATACCCATCAATGTTGATGTAAATACCAGTCACATATGATCCATCAAGCGTGATATATTAATCCGTCAAATATGATCCATCACACTTGATATACGAATCTATCACAGCTGAGCCATCAAATTTGATGCCTGAACCTTTCAAAAATGAGCCACAAACAAATCTATCATAGTCTATATTTATTATATTCATTACACAGATATTATTAACATATGTATATGAAATAAAATTAGATTTTTAACACAAAAAATATACTTTTTACTGCTCGCGGTGATGGCTAAGCTCGACAGTCTTGCATACGCCTCTCTCGAATCCTATGGAGTCGACTTCTTGGAAGACATCTGAAATTGAAGTGAAAATATATATATATATGTAAATGTACATAATAAAGCTGGTTTGACTTAAATATGTATGTACTTATCTTTATTCTTTAAAAAACGATTATTAATTATTATTTTTTATTATTTTTATTGACTATTAAATTATATTTTTAGCACACGAAAGAACGCGTTGAACTAGCTTCCACGAATTTGATTTTTTTTTTAAACGAATTATGAAAAAAGCAACTCTGTCCTCTCACAGATGATAAAAAAGTGTGTCATTGTATTAGTGTGAAACTTTTGCATGTGTTAGTTTCCATCACACGGGTTTTGCTGTATACTAAATATATAAACGCACTACGTACACTAATATATAAACATATTCATACACATGTATTTACACACATACATATGAGTACTTGTTATAACATCCTGAGTTATAATAAGTGAAACACGAATGAAGAATGCCGGTATGCCTTTGTACTCCCCAATCGGAAATGGAGCGCATCAACAGCGCTTTAGAAGCGCTCTGAAGTAGCAATGAAGCACTTCTCTCTCCCTGAAAATAGTGCTGAATTTAACATTGGCATGTCATTATGATGAAGCGCTTCGCTCTCGCTGTCAAAAATGAGCTTTGATGCGCATCAGTAGATGTAAAACTGAAGCGCTTTCCTCACGCTATCAAGAATGTGCTTAGATGCGCACTTGTAGATATAAAAGTGAAGCGCATCCTAACAGCTTCCGTTAACGCGCTTTAAGGCGCATCTGTAGATATAAAAATGAAACGCTTCCTATTCGCGTTCACCTATATGCTTGGCTAACGTTGTGTATTATTTTATTGAATATACTTACTAAAATAAACATAGTTATAAAGTATAAGTTACGATTATATGTATAGAGGATATTATTTGGTTTATTTAAAATTAAATTTCAGTATTACAAACAATTGACTATCTTTAGTTGAAAACCAATTAAGTAAGATATTAAAAATACATAGTAATGTTTCTGTTTCTGCTTAGTACAAATTCAAAAGAGAGCTAAAATTTATATCAAATAAAATATCTAAGTACCTACATAAGTCCACATTAATTGAGTCGTTTTAATTTAGAGACTGTTTTTACTCGTTGAAATCACTTTTTCATCAATTTGTAGCAATGTGTCAACCCCTTTTGCGGTCCACAACGGTACCCTGACATAATCCCAAGGGGCATAATCCCAAATTTTTTATTTGGGATTATGTCACTCCCCCTAGGGTGACATAATCCCAACTTTTTTACTTGGGCTTATGTCACCCTCGGCGTTGTTAATGTTGTTATACAATAATACATTGAGTATATGTATAAGATGAAATATGTATGTACTTAAATACACATGTTCTCAAAAAATTACTTTAAAACTAAAAAATTACATTAAAATTAAATATATTTACATATATACAGACTTTTTTCAATAAAACGATAGGTATATAAATATTTGTGTACATTGTATATATGTCTATAAAAAGAATAAAATTTGGAAGAAAAAATCGCGCGATTTTTGATTCCAAATTTTCGACTGCGGCGCTTTTTTTTTTTAACAGATCGATAGGTATATACCTATGTATGTACATATGTCTATAAAAAGATGAAAATTTGGAAGAAAAATCGCGCGATTTTTGATTTCAAATTTTCGCCTGCGGCGCTTTTTTTTATTTTAGATCGATAGGTATATACATATGTATGTATATACATATGTCTATAAAAAGATGAAAATATATATAAATATGTACATATGTCTATAAAAAATAAAAATTTGGAAGCAAAAATCGCGATTTTGCTTCGCACTAGTACCTACTCGAGTGATTTGGTATTCTGGCTCCCTTTTATTTGGGATTATGTCACTCCCACATAGGTGACATAATCCCAAGTAAAAAAATTGGGATTATGTCACACCATGGTGAGTGACATAATCCCAAATTTTAAAATTGGGGTTATGCCACTTGGGATTAAATCACGGCACCGTCCACAACTGCTACTATAAATCAGAAAGATGCATACATATAGAATTACAGTATAATCGTAAAAAATTCAGTAAAAACGTTTGAAGAATATGTAATTTTTTGGAGTCCATCCCAATTCACCTCTGTTAGTGCTTCTTCACAAAAAAGCATTTCAATGCACTGATTTATAGGTGTTGTTCCTTTACCTTGTTCATTTTACCTTGTTGAGATTACTTCCCCATAGAGTGTCGATGTCTAAACCTATGTACATATATCCCTTGCAACGCCTTTGTCACCAACATATGTATGTATGTATGTGCCCTATGTATAATTTTAAATTAGATCATTTTCATTAAAATCATTATTCTTCAAATTGTTTTACCTCAGCTGCTATCAATATTTTATAGTGGCGTTTGCTATATCCGAGCAAATTTTCACACATTTTAAGGTTTGTTTTAATTTTTTTGTCTCTTATAATTTTTGCGGCACATACTTTTTCAAGAATTATATTTTTTAAGTAATTTTTTTGTCAAATTTGTCTTTTAACTTTGTGCCAACTGGGTTTTAAAAAAAAATCGAAGTGATTCATATTGCCTAGTCAAAGAGCAGAAAAAGAGCGCATTAAAATCAGCACTTTAGGTACAAAAGGGAAGCGCTTCTTATTCGTATATCTTATGGAGCGCATTAAAATTTTCGATTGGGTCTTTACAGAGTTGAAAAACTTTACTAAAAGCAAGCAACTTCTTTTTATCCCTAAAGCACTGTAGTCTTTAGTGATTATGTTTTATTTTCATTATTGTTTGCTACTAATATATGTAAGTACTTAGATGTGAGAGTAAAGGGTGTTAGTTTAAACGGTACCAATAAACTTTTATTTTAACACAAAGTAACAAGTTATGCGTTAATTCTCTTTCGTAATCTTTGAAGTTTTTACAGCAAAGCGTTCTTTAGTGAACAAGCAAATATGGATATATGTATGTATGTACAAATACTGTGTTCATATCGAACACTAGCTTATGTCGAATGGTCAACTTTCAAAATATTCGTAAATTTGTGACTTTTTCTAGCAGGTCGTCTCACAAGATTTTTAGGTGAAATCATTGAGACGGAAGTTGGTGGAAAATCTGAGAAAGAGTTAAAAAAAATACATAATGTTCTCTCTGAAATGTACTTTCAGCGTTTCCAAAACTGACAAATTTTTTCCTTAAGTAGAATTGAGCTACTGTTCCATATAATGCATCTCTGGATTATAAGGCCCCTAGGTTGAAGTATTACAAAGTGATTATTAAGTTTGCCGCAAATGACCAATTCATGTATCTACATCGGCTCGTAGTTAGCCGAGTGTAAGTAGTTATGGACCTAGACTAAATATTTATCGCTGTGACGAAGAAGCAATGCATGTATGCAATGTAGATGAGTGAATGGAGTACTCGGAATTTATGTGTATGTATGAAGCTATATACCTATATATGTAGATTTAAAACGGGGGTGTACAAATGGAACCCGGCTACTAACTGGTGGCTAGGAAAAAATTTGAACCTCGAAGATTTTTAACGCAAGATGCTCAGCTGACTCATCACCCAGAGAGAGAGAGAATGAGATTTCATTGTATTCATAGGATTTAAGCTGGTTTTTCACCGCCCAATGGACATTCAGCCGTGGAGTATTGGAGAGAAAAGTTTTTCGGGCATTGACGATGCGAGTTTTACGCAGACATCGACATTGGCTGCGCTGGCTATGTCATGTCATGACAATGAATGCACATACTCCGGCCAAGAAGGTATTTCTATTGGAACCCACGGCTGGCAACAGAGGAAGAAGCAGATCTCCACAGGTGGAGAATGTCTTGACCTCTCTTGATGTCTCTAATTGGCACAAGTTATCACGAGGAAGAAACGGCCGGTTCCTAACTTCGATTAACTTTAACTCTGGCAACCGATTACTATAAACAATTCTATTTTTAAAAAAAATGTATATTTAAATAATAACTTTTGTACAATTTCGACTTCACATGTAAGTACGTATAAACATATTTATGTATGTATGTATATATGAATGTACATTAGAGTGGCCCTTGCGTCTATGGAAACCTTTTTTTTACTTTTTTGAGACGTTACCCCCTGAAATGGTTTCATGTACGAAGAAAATATTCCCCGTTTAATATTTGCTCGATTCGTCAACGTTAACCCGTGCCACAATATGTTGAAATAATGAACCAAGGGTTATATGGTACGGTGGACATTTATATTGGACGAATTCTCTTATATTTTTGAATTTTAATAGATTACAAGGTGGTTGTTTATTAGACAAATAAATGTTTTATAAACAACGGATACTGGTATTATATATATTGAAAGTATATTACAAAGTTCGCAAAAAATATAATTCCGATTGTCGTTAGAGGGTTAAATAGTTCTAAAAAATTTCACTAGGGGTATAAACAGACAAAAGAACCTAAGAACCACAGTCCAGGGCACTTACGGAGGTGATTTTTGTGACAAAATTTTATTTTGGGACTTTTCTTACTATTTTTTTATATAAGAATTCAACTAATATGGTGTCCAAATGTAGGAAATTGGAAACTTAAACTTCTAAGTGCCACCACGGATGAAATTCTTACAAAATGACTCGAGGAAGATGAATGGGAAACCGACATTGAGGACTTTATCATGAGTAGTGCTGGACCGTCTCGATATTCTATTTCCGAAGCATTTTCAAACGGTAGTTACGCTGACTACGAGTAAAGTGACCATAATACGGACACAAACTTTCCCAATGCCGACAGATAATCACTTTTTCTATGTTTGTAAAAAACTAATTTGTCTCACGTGTGCTAAAAAGGTATGTGTGGCGTTTGCTTCAGTTAAATGACTTCACGAGTTGCACGTTTTAAAGTTATTGTATTGGAAGAAAAGCGTATAGACTATGATATTAAATAAATACATTATTCTTAAGTGAAATGTTGGATTTTTTTTGTTTTAATCCTATGTTGCTTTTTACGTAAGAACCAAAATTTAATGTCATCTACATATATACGTACCAAAATGCACTCAACATTGTAAAAACCTGGTCTCTGAAATGCGGGCTCAGTGTCAGCTCTGAGAAAACGGAAATGGTTCTGTTTACCCGCAAACATAAGATACCTGAATTCAAACCTCCGTCCATAAATGGGAAGGAGATTAAACTCTCTACCGAGGTTAAATACCTTGGTGTTATTCTAGACAGAAAACTAAACTGGAAACGGAACGTAGAAGTACGATCCCAAAAAGCCATGTTAGCACTTTACGCATGTAAATCAGCGATAGGCAAGAGATGGGGACTTAACCCCCAAATCGTCCATTGGCTGTACACAGCGGTAGTGCGACCTATTCTCTTCTATGCAGTCACCATATGGTGGCCAGCACTGGAACTCGAAACCAATAAGAGCAAATTAACTAGAGTGCAGCGAATGGCTTCCATGCTTATTAGCGGAGCCCTTCCCTCCACCCCAACTAAAGCTCTCGAAACCATCCTATTTCTTCTCCCCACGGATATACAGGGGAAACTCATTGCCAGCTGAAACGCGGCAAGGCTCAATGCAACCGAACCCTGGAGGGACACCAGATTCGGGCACGCTCAAATTCTTAGTAACGTCCCCGCCAATTTTCTAAAGCTGGACTATGCAATACCAGCCTTTTGTTGGGATAACAAATTCTCCACAAGAATCCCGGAGAGGAGCGAGTGGAAGAACTTAGGGGATCCCGACCCTAATACACTGCACCTTTACACGGACGGCTCTAAATTGAACAATAGAGTTGGAAGTGGGTTTTTCTGCGAAAAGCTTCATCTGAAAGTAAGTTTGCGCCTACCTGATCACTGCAGCGTCTATCAGGCTGAGCTCATAGCCATATGGGAAGCAGCTCGTCGCCTGACAGATCTGCCAGACATAAATTCTATCAAAATCTTCTCTGACAGCCAAGCTGCCATAAAATCCTTACAGAGTAACAATACTACATCTATAGTTGCAATGAAATGTAGGGAGTCTTTGAACAAACTAGCCGAAAGGTGCGACCTGAACGTCATTTGGGTTCCAGGCCATAGCAACGTTCGGGGCAACTGCATTGCAGATGAGTTAGCAAGGGAAGGCACAAGCTTGCAGGATATCACATCTGCGACATGGGTTGGCCCCCCGCTTAACTCATGCAAGCATTGGTTGAGATCTCGCTCCATTGAACAGGCTAACGCTAGATGGGCCAAGGAGTCAACTTGTGTGATTTCTAGGCAAATCTGGCCTAGACTGCATGAGGCTAGGTCTGTATCGGTGCTGCATCTGAATCGGCTCTCTATAGGTCCGCTGGTGGGACTTCTAACAGGCCATTGTCTTATGGGCACTCACGCCTCTCGCATGGGCCTATATAAAAACGACTTCTGCCGCAGCTGTAGGGACGTGGAGGAAATAGAGAGTGTTGAGCACTATCTATGCCACTGCCCCGCACTGTCGCTATCCAGGTACCGCTTCCTCCATAAACACTTTTTCGAGTGCCTGGCGGAGATGGAAAATGCAAGGACACTAGATTTTCTGCGCTTCATGAAACAAACGCGCTGGTTTAGCTTCACGGGCATCTAATCTTATCATACTTTTGAATCTAATTTTTCCGGAAAGGTTTGTAAATAGGGATAAGGAAGCTAGGGCTCCCGTGTGGTATCACAATGGGCCACCTCGGCCTAAGTGTGTCCCCGCTTTCATGAATTGCGGAGACAGCCACCTCAACCTAACCTAACCTAATGGTGTTCAATTTGTTTTACCGGTTGTTCTACAATTTTTTAAATACATTGCATATATTTGTAAAATTTCTACATTTAAGGAATCTAGATTTGTACATACACATGTTCATATAAGCGTAAAGTACCTGGATGACCGAGCTTATCTCGGGCTGCCATTTTTTCGCAGGTCCTCGCAAGCGAAATAAAAAGTTAAAATAAAAAAAATTAGTGGAAAAATTTAACTTTTCAGAAGTTTGCGCCCGAGACCCCTTGTATACTAAATTTCATAAAAATTGTTGAAGCCATTTGTGAGATCCAGAACTAAAGTAAATCCGACACGCTTGGCCGTGATACCTCTACCTCTTCATGTCCTTCTCCCTCTACTTTTCTTTTTCCTTTCTCTTTATCTTTCATCTCCGTTTCCTTTTCCCTTTTCCTGTCGCTCTCCCTAACCCCTCCTTTTCACCCCCCTATTCGTTCTCCCTTCCCCTCTCCCAATCTCTCTCTCACCCTTTCCCTCTCCCATTCTATATTGGTTTCCTCTTCCTTTCCCATTCCCATTCCATTCGACTTTCTTTTTCCTTTTCATGTTCCCTTTACTTAGGGAACCAGGTTGAGCATTACATCGAAGAGATCTCTATATTGAAGCCATGATTCCTAATTTTCGGAGTCATCTATATTCAAGTCCCCATTAAGACCTTTAATTTGATACCAATATCGCTCAAAAACATTCGAGGGCACCCGGGTCCACCTTTTGACCGATATCCGAGGACCCGGCCTAGGCATTACAATTAAAATCGTTAGATGTCGAAGTCCTCATCAAGACCTTTCATTCGATACCAAGGGCGCTCAGAAACATTCGAGGTCAACCGGGCCCACGTTTAGACCCATATCTGGAGACCCGGCCTAGGCATCACAATTAAAAGAGCTCTAAATTGATGTCCCCATCAAGACTTTTCATTTCATATCAAAATCGCTCAGAGACATTCGAGGGTCATCCGCGTCCACGTTTTGACCCATATCTGGAGACCCGGCCAAGGCGTCACAATTAAAAGAGTTCTAAGTTGATGTCCTCATCAAGACCTTTCATTTGATATCAATCTCGCTCAGAGACATTCGAGGGTCAACCGGATTCACGTTTTGACCCATATCTGGGGACCCGGCCAAGGCATCGCAATTAAAATAGTTCTATGTTGAAGTCCTCATGAAGATCTTTCATTTAATACCCATACCGATCAGAGACATTCGAGGGTCATCCGGGTCCACGCTTTGACCCATATCTGGGGACGCGGCCTAGGCATCACAATTAAAAGAGTTCTATGTTAAAGTCACCATCAAGACCTTTCATTTGATACCCATATTGCTCAGAGACATTCGATGGTCATCCGGGTCCACGTTTGGCCCATATCTCGGGACCCTGCCTAGGCACCACAAATAAAAGCGTTCTATGTTGAAGTCCTCATCAAGACCTTTCATTTGATACCCATATCGCTCAGAGACATTCGAGGGTCATCCAGGTCCACGTTTTGACCCATATCTCGGGACACGGCCTAAGCATCACAATTAAAAGAGTTCTATGTTGAAGTCGTCATCAAAACCTTTCATTTGATACTCATATCGCTCAGAGACATTCGAGGGTCATCCGGGTCCACGTTTTGACCCATATATCGGGATGCGACCTAGGCACCACAATTCTATGTTGAAGTCCTCATCAAGACCTTTGATTTGATACCCATATCGCTCAGAGACATTCGAGGGTCATCCGGGTCCACGTTTTGACCCATATCTCGGGACTTGGCCTAGGCATCACAATTAAAAGAGTTCTGTGTTAAAGTCACTATCAAGACCTTCCATTTAATACCCATATCGCTCAGAGACATTCGAGGGTCATCCGGGTCCACGTTTTGACCCATATCTCGGGACCCGGCCTAGGCATCACAATTAAAAGAGTTCTATGTTAAAGTCACCATCAAGACCTTCCATTTAATACCCATATCGCTCAGAGACATTCGAGGGTCATCCGGGTCGACGTTTTGACCCATATCTTGGGACCCGGCCTAGGCATCACAATTAAAAGAGTTCTATGTTAAAGTCCTCATCAATACCTTTCTTTTGATACCCATATCGCTCAGAGACATTCGAGGTTCATCCGGGTCCACGTTTTGACCCATATCTCGGGACCCGGCCTAGGCATCACAATTGAAAGAGTTCTATGTTGAAGTCCTCATCAAGGCCTTTCATTTGATACTCATATCACTCAGAGACATTCGAGGGTCATCCGGTTCCACGTTTTGACCCATATCTCGGGACCCGGCCTAGGCATCACAATTGAAAGAGTTCTATGTTGAAGTCCTCATCAAGGCCTTTCATTTGATACCCATATCGCTCAGAGACATTCGAGGGTCATCCGGTTCCACGTTTTGACCCATATCTCGGGACTTGGCCTAGGCATCACAATTAAAAGAGTTCTGTGTTAAAGTCACTATCAAGACCTTCCATTTAATACCCATATCGCTCAGAGACATTCGAGGGTCATCCGGGTCCACGTTTTGACCCATATCTCGGGACCCGGCCTAGGCATCACAATTGAAAGAGTTCTATGTTGAAGTCCTCATCAAGGCCTTTCATTTGATACCCATATCGCTCAGAGACATTCGAGGGTCATCCGGTTCCACGTTTTGACCCATATCTCGGGACCCGGCCTAGGCACAACAATTAAAAGAGTTCTATGTTGAAGTCCTCATCAAGACCTTTCATTTGATACCCATATCGCTCAGAGACATTCGAGGGTCATCCGGGTCCACGTTTTGACCCATATCTCCAGACCCGGGATAAAAGTGAGTAAAAAAATTAAATTTTTCGAGATTTTACCCCCGAAGCTCCCTGCATTCCAAATTTCATGAAAATCGTTGGAGCCGTTTTAGTGATCCTGATTATATATATACAAGAATTGCTCGTTTAAAGGTATTAGATAGCAAAACTGTGAAAGCATTGATTTTGATATTTGGCTGCTTTTAATTTTAGCAATATGAAATCAGCACAAAATCAAAATTAGCACAAAATGAAAATCAGGCAAAATCGCTAATTTTGATATTTGGCGTAAATAGCAAAACTGTGAAAGCATTGATTTTGATATTTGGCTGCTATTGATTTTAAGCAATATGAAATCAGTACAAAATGAAAATCAGGCAAAATTGTTTATTTTGAAATCAAGCCGCTTTTGATTTTGAGCAATATGAAATCAGCGCAAAATCAAAATCAGGCAAAATCGTCATTTTAAAAAGCGACGAATATCAAAATCAAGTAAAATCAAACATTTCGCGATTTTTGCTAATTGCGACTTCAGTTTTTTAAACACTGGGTATATGTACATAGAAGGACCAAAGTAGCATTATAGGCCCGTCACATAGCATACGTCAATCCGTCTACGTCGACGTATATGACTGACAGCTCACGTACTTGACGGAGAGGTCGCCACATAGGAAACGTTGACGGATATACACAAATCAGCTGTTTGATTAACCTTTAACTACAGAGGTGGTGGCAAAAACTTAACTCTTTAGAATATTTTGTAATTTCTCTTTTAAGTTGCCCTATTGAAATTCAGTTTTCAGTAACTTCATATCTCCTGATAATTCTTAAAAATTTTGTTTTATGGAGAAATGTTATACAAATGAGTAAAAACTCGAAAAGCAAATTGCAAAAAAAGTGAAATTCAAGAGTAGCTAAAGGTTAACAATCAAAAGCAATCAGCTGACATAGCGACGGATTGACGTATACCAAAAGTTGACTTTTGGGCAACTTCGGTACGTTGCGGCGACGGATCCGTCGTACGTGTGACGACGTACGTTTAAATGCCGACATTTTACTGAGCTGTCAGTCACATACGTCGACGTAGACGGATTGACGTATGCTATGTGTCGGGGCTATAAGTCATTTACAAAAATTTCCTTGTAAAGTCGTTTTAATTTGGATTTCTCACTTATTTTTGGCATATTTTAATATATGTCTTTAATATATGTAGATATAGTTTTAAATAAATTTTGACAATAGCACAGCTGGTGACAAGTTTACGAAAAAAAATTATTAGGTGCGTTCATATAACAGTGTGTGTAAACTGATAGAAATTTACACTTTATAAACTTATACTCTTAAATGAATACCCTTAAAAACGATAAATATTTGAATAAAAAAATGAATCAGAAAAACCAACAAAATTCTGACTTTGATAAGCAAGGGTTTGTTCAATCACTGCAAGTTGCATGTCGTTAGAAGCGTATTTTAATTATCTTTCTAATGTTATGGTCAGCGTTTGACCTCGATTACGATCTACAATCGAGTGGAGCAGCAATGCATGGCGGTCGGCATGATCTAGGGTTGCACTGTGGCTAGTCATTGTCGGCTGGGCGGGGTTCTTGCCTACATTGCTGTCCTGCGCCATAAACAGAAAAAAATTCATATCATGCCTTTTCAAACCAAAACGAGTAAAATCACACTAAAACAACATCCGGTTTAGCCGGATGACACGGACGGACCGTTGAAAAGTTCGAAAATTCAAAATAACCCGAAAAATCCAAATTCAAGAGGCCAGGCATTAGTTAAATTTGAATAAATGGAAACCGAAGAAAATGTCGTTGAAATTTGAATATGAATTTGAATGTACGTTAAAGTCAGACGGACGTTAGCAAAACATTTAAATCGGACGGAAATACTGACAATCGACTGAAAAATTTAAAAATAGATAAGCGGACGTTATATTTAAATAATTGCGGACGGAAGAGAAAAGAAGCATTGCATCAAATTTTAAATTTAAATGTACGTTGAAATCTATGTTCACTAAATTTGAATAGCCACTACAAAAAAAAACTGTCAAAGTGAATTTAAATTTGAATATACATATCGCAAAAAAAAATCGTTAAATTTGAATTTAATTTGAATCAACCGGAAGGACCGGTTATTAACAGGCATCTGAAAATACATAAAAGAAGCTGAAATTTAAAATATATGAACAATCAAAAAAAGTTAAAGGCCGAACTCACAAGGGGGTGGCGTTGCTGATGTTGTTGCAGCGCCGGTGCGTTTTTGTCCCACCCTAATCCATGGTCACTGTCGCACCCGGGTATCAGTGACCCCTTACCTGTAGTGCGCCGCTGGTGTTGTTGCAGCGCTGGTGCTTTACTAGCCCACCCTCATCCATGGTCATCGGTGCACCTATATTTCGATGACCCCGTACCTGAAATCCCTATGCCTTTTTAAATCAGGGTGGTCAACATTCCCATTTAATTACAGATTTTATTCAAAATTCATTATTTATACATGTTCTTAAAAAAAATGCTTATGTATATATATGTGTACATGCCCTACATATTTACTTTCTGATATCTACATCTATATTCATATATTGGGGACATGACCTGGTAATAAAAGTAGATTAAAGTTAACTTAGGAGCTAAATGAAAAAAGAGAAAAAGGAATTGCTAAAAAAAAATTTTTTTTTTTTTTTTTTTTTTTTTTTATATAGGGTATGTATGTATATATATAGTAAAGTGGAGAAGGATTAAGTGAGGGAGATTATTATTAATCAGCTTGTTTTTATGTAATATTATGTGTGGCCTTTAGTAAATATTATTAATATTTATTTTATCGAATTTTGTGATTTACGTTAGTCCGGTTATACTTCCCTACACATTTTCCCGCCTCCTTTTGTATCGCCTGTATTTATTAAATTTCCCCCTTTGTTTTTACTAATGCTCGTACATATGTGAATGCACAGTTATATGTGCCAACGTTAGTCAATTCCTTTTTTTTTTTTTGTTTACTTACATATACTTATATATGCAAATGTAACTATGTAATTCTATAGTAAATATCAGGAAGATACAAAACCATTAAATGATAGCCATTGCAGCGTATTAACGTAAACCCATATTAATTACAAAAAAAAGAATTTAATGGAAATATAATATTACGACAACCTTGGTAAAAAAAAAAAATTACAAATCGCAATTGCGATCACTTTTTCAAAGTAGCAGTTCACTACTTATTGGCAACTGCTATCGATATAGCAAGTAAGCAGTTCACCTATGTGAATCGCAATCGCAAAAGCATTATAAATTTTCTTTTGTTTACACTTTTGAGCAGACCACTTACGTACATATATAGAAATATAAAAAAAATTATTGAATTTACAATTTGTCTTTGAAAAATATTTACGAACAGCGATATTACTGCGGAAACGTTGTTATTGCTATCATTTTGTTAACATAAAAGAAAGACAGGTTATATCGCTCAGAAAACGCAAAATTAATCTCTACCGGTAACTGATGATTTTATACCAGTCCATGCGATCGCAATAGCAGTTTAAAATCACAGTGATTTAAAAATAGCAATCACCGAAATCACAGATATCGAAAAATCGCAGTTTCACTCATCTCTACAAGGCAATCAGAAATACATATGTATGTTATTCTATAAGGGAAGCTACCTATCTATGTTAAAGTGAAGCTTTTAAATACATATTATAATATATATTTATATTTGAACAAATAAAAGTGCACGTCCCTTTTATCTTCACTCACCACCCGTTGTGGTACACCTTTGGTGATGGTGTTACCGATTTGCTGCTACTGCTGTTATTGTTGTTGCTCCATACGTGGTACTGATAGTTATTGCTATTGTTGTTCTTGTGGCACCATCTGTCATACTCTTCGTTGTTGTTGCGGTGGCACAATATGTTGCTTCTGTGGTTGTGACTGTGCACTACGCTTTGCACTTACTGTTGCGGTCGTTACGCTGCGGCACTATTGATGGTACTCACTGTTGTCGTTGTAGCTGTTGCGGAATCACTGGTGGGACTTGGTGGTGGTTGTTGTGATAACAATCGTTGCTGTTGCGGCTATTGTGGCACCGCTGTTGCTCTCATTGTTGCTCCTGTGGTTATGGCTGTGCACCACGCTTTACACGTATTGTTGCGGTCGTTCGCTGCGGCACTGGTTGCTGTTTGCTGTGGTGGCACAATATGTTGCACGTTGTTGTTATGGCTTTGGCGCTATACGTGGTATTTACTGTTGTTGTCGTGCGCCCCGTGGTGCAATTATTGTTACTGATGCTGCACCATTTCTTGCACTTGTTGTTGTTATGGTGATATGTGGATTCGTGATTGCTGCCGTATTGCTGAAACTTGTATTATTGTTGCTGTTACTGTCACCCAGTCTTGTGTCAGACAGTGCAATTAGGCGCACACAAGGCCGCATAACTAAGCAGACGGAGACGTTGAAGAAGAGCAAGCAGCAGGAGATGGAGCTACAGCCGTTCATCCAGCACTCAGGGAACCGACGAATGAATAAGGTGTGCTGTTGTGTAGGTATCCCGCGGATGTTGCTGCTGTTAGCAAAACGTTTACGCACAAAGTAAGGATGCCTGCAACGCAACTGATGGATGTTTAACGTCTGTTGTTGCTGTGGAAGTAGTGGCGCAAAAGTGAAATGCTCGCTAAAAGAAATTTTTCCCCCTTTTTTTGTATTTCGTAAATCTTCCTCTTTTTGTTTTTATTTATTTTCCAAAACTTGTGGCTTTCAATTTGTTAGCCAAACCTCTTATGTGCGACCGAGCACTACCACGTTCACTTGCTGATTCCCTACCACCACGAAAAAGAAACCGCCTCGCTTGATTGCCACTACCCAACTGACTACTGCTGTCCTAAAAAAATTTTCAATTACCCAGCGTGCCTACACTTCCCCTTTTTTTTCTGTATTCATCCGGAAGAGTCCCGTTTCTCTTTCGTATAGCCTGCAGTGGTGTAGTGACGTGTGCATAATAGTGGCGTGACTTTACGGTTACCCGAATGTCTATATCATGGTATGACGCTAGCAATGACACACCAGGGTGGAATGCGATTGCCATGTTACACAAAAAAATACCAAAACTTTCGGAATAAATGCCTCAATCATTTTTCCCATGAAACTATCTCAAAATAATCGATTATATTCGTGCCCTAGTAAATTTGCTACTGTAAAATTCTATTAGTGTACATTGGGAATATCAGTAAACATTGTTGTCTTACGCTCAAATTATAAAAATGGTAGGAGACAGGAAAATCTGATTAATGAAACAACAGTACAAATGTGTGGTAATTAATTATTTAATGTTCTGCGAATAAAAAAAAAGTTTAAAGTTGTATAGGGCGAATAAGAACATTTTATAATATGTGCATTTGAAAGTACTAAGTATCCGAATAACCATGTGTTACGCATTTTCACAGTACGAAGTGTTCATGGCAACCCTGGAAGAACCAGTTTGTCCATCACCAATACATGTGCATCTCCCGCCATTGGAACGATTGTGAAGATTCGGAGGGGAAATTTCTCATTCATCATTTAATATTTGCTCGATTGGTCAACGTTAACCCGTGCCACAATATGTTGAAATAATGAACCAAGGGTTATATGGTACGGTGGACATTTATATTGGACGAATTCTCTTATATTTTTGAATTTTAATAGATTACAAGGTGGTTGTTTATTAGACAAATAAATGTTTTATAAACAACGGATACTGGTATTATATATATTGAAAGTATATTACAAAGTTCGCAAAAAATATAATTCCGATTGTCGTTAGAGGGTTAAATAGTTCTAAAAAATTTCACTAGGGGTATAAACAGACAAAAGAACCTAAAGCGCTGGTTATAATAGCCGGTACGGGACGGAAGCCGTACCGATATAGAACGGTGACAAACTTAAGGCAGTTATAATAATGCGTTAACTGCCGTCTTTGACATTTGCCACAGCTGTAAATATTGTGCTTTATTTACCAATTTAAAACAGAAAACTTTCAATTTGTTGGTGATTTCATGACGACGCACGCCGTTATTAAGTCTTTCCTCGAATTCGGTCATTTTTATTTTATAAAATGTTTAAATAAATTGTTTGATAACATACCGTCTGTTTGTCACAGCAAAGAGAACTGTCAAATTGCCGTAAGAATACGGAAGAAATCTAAAATCAACAGATGCTTACGGTTCTCGCCGTTTTCTACCGTTCATTGTAATCAATCACATGCCTTTCACATACAATAGATATAAAAGTGACAACTCCATCCGTTGCGTTACGGCTATTATAACCAGCGAGTAAGAACCACAGTCCAGGGTACTTACGGAGGTGATTTTTGTGACAAAATTTTATTTTGGGACTTTTCTTACTATTTTTTTATATAAGAATTCAACTAATATGGTGTCCAAATGTAGGAAATTGGAAACTTAAACTTCTAAGTGCCACCACGGATGAAATTCTTACAAAATGACTCGAGGAAGATGAATGGGAAACCGACATTGAGGACTTTATCATGAGTAGTGCTGGACCGTCTCGATATTCTATTTCCGAAGCATTTTCAAACGGTAGTTACGCTGACTACGAGTAAAGTGACCATAATACGGACACAAACTTTCCCAATGCCGACAGATAATCACTTTTTCTATGTTTGTAAAAAACTAATTTGTCTCACGTGTGCTAAAAAGGTATGTGTGGCGTTTGCTTCAGTTAAATGACTTCACGAGTTGCACGTTTTAAAGTTATTGTATTGGAAGAAAAGCGTATAGACTATGATATTAAATAAATACATTATTCTTAAGTGAAATGTTGGATTTTTTTTGTTTTAATCCTATGTTGCTTTTTACGTAAGAACCAAAATTTAATGTCATCTACATATATACGTACCAAAATGCACTCAACATTGTAAAAACCTGGTCTCTGAAATGCGGGCTCAGTGTCAGCTCTGAGAAAACGGAAATGGTTCTGTTTACCCGCAAACATAAGATACCTGAATTCAAACCTCCGTCCATAAATGGGAAGGAGATTAAACTCTCTACCGAGGTTAAATACCTTGGTGTTATTCTAGACAGAAAACTAAACTGGAAACGGAACGTAGAAGTACGATCCCAAAAAGCCATGTTAGCACTTTACGCATGTAAATCAGCGATAGGCAAGAGATGGGGACTTAACCCCCAAATCGTCCATTGGCTGTACACAGCGGTAGTGCGACCTATTCTCTTCTATGCAGTCACCATATGGTGGCCAGCACTGGAACTCGAAACCAATAAGAGCAAATTAACTAGAGTGCAGCGAATGGCTTCCATGCTTATTAGCGGAGCCCTTCCCTCCACCCCAACTAAAGCTCTCGAAACCATCCTATTTCTTCTCCCCACGGATATACAGGGGAAACTCATTGCCAGCTGAAACGCGGCAAGGCTCAATGCAACCGAACCCTGGAGGGACACCAGATTCGGGCACGCTCAAATTCTTAGTAACGTCCCCGCCAATTTTCTAAAGCTGGACTATGCAATACCAGCCTTTTGTTGGGATAACAAATTCTCCACAAGAATCCCGGAGAGGAGCGAGTGGAAGAACTTAGGGGATCCCGACCCTAATACACTGCACCTTTACACGGACGGCTCTAAATTGAACAATAGAGTTGGAAGTGGGTTTTTCTGCGAAAAGCTTCATCTGAAAGTAAGTTTGCGCCTACCTGATCACTGCAGCGTCTATCAGGCTGAGCTCATAGCCATATGGGAAGCAGCTCGTCGCCTGACAGATCTGCCAGACATAAATTCTATCAAAATCTTCTCTGACAGCCAAGCTGCCATAAAATCCTTACAGAGTAACAATACTACATCTATAGTTGCAATGAAATGTAGGGAGTCTTTGAACAAACTAGCCGAAAGGTGCGACCTGAACGTCATTTGGGTTCCAGGCCATAGCAACGTTCGGGGCAACTGCATTGCAGATGAGTTAGCAAGGGAAGGCACAAGCTTGCAGGATATCACATCTGCGACATGGGTTGGCCCCCCGCTTAACTCATGCAAGCATTGGTTGAGATCTCGCTCCATTGAACAGGCTAACGCTAGATGGGCCAAGGAGTCAACTTGTGTGATTTCTAGGCAAATCTGGCCTAGACTGCATGAGGCTAGGTCTGTATCGGTGCTGCATCTGAATCGGCTCTCTATAGGTCCGCTGGTGGGACTTCTAACAGGCCATTGTCTTATGGGCACTCACGCCTCTCGCATGGGCCTATATAAAAACGACTTCTGCCGCAGCTGTAGGGACGTGGAGGAAATAGAGAGTGTTGAGCACTATCTATGCCACTGCCCCGCACTGTCGCTATCCAGGTACCGCTTCCTCCATAAACACTTTTTCGAGTGCCTGGCGGAGATGGAAAATGCAAGGACACTAGATTTTCTGCGCTTCATGAAACAAACGCGCTGGTTTAGCTTCACGGGCATCTAATCTTATCATACTTTTGAATCTAATTTTTCCGGAAAGGTTTGTAAATAGGGATAAGGAAGCTAGGGCTCCCGTGTGGTATCACAATGGGCCACCTCGGCCTAAGTGTGTCCCCGCTTTCATGAATTGCGGAGACAGCCACCTCAACCTAACCTAACCTAATGGTGTTCAATTTGTTTTACCGGTTGTTCTACAATTTTTTAAATACATTGCATATATTTGTAAAATTTCTACATTTAAGGAATCTAGATTTGTACATACACATGTGTTCATATAAGCGTAAAGTACCTGGATGACCGAGCTTATCTCGGGCTGCCATTTTTTCGCAGGTCCTCGCAAGCGAAATAAAAAGTTAAAATAAAAAAAATTAGTGGAAAAATTTAACTTTTCAGAAGTTTGCGCCCGAGACCCCTTGTATACTAAATTTCATAAAAATTGTTGAAGCCATTTGTGAGATCCAGAACTAAAGTAAATCCGACACGCTTGGCCGTGATACCTCTACCTCTTCATGTCCTTCTCCCTCTACTTTTCTTTTTCCTTTCTCTTTATCTTTCATCTCCGTTTCCTTTTCCCTTTTCCTGTCGCTCTCCCTAACCCCTCCTTTTCACCCCCCTATTCGTTCTCCCTTCCCCTCTCCCAATCTCTCTCTCACCCTTTCCCTCTCCCATTCTATATTGGTTTCCTCTTCCTTTCCCATTCCCATTCCATTCGACTTTCTTTTTCCTTTTCATGTTCCCTTTACTTAGGGAACCAGGTTGAGCATTACATCGAAGAGATCTCTATATTGAAGCCATGATTCCTAATTTTCGGAGTCATCTATATTCAAGTCCCCATTAAGACCTTTAATTTGATACCAATATCGCTCAAAAACATTCGAGGGCACCCGGGTCCACCTTTTGACCGATATCCGAGGACCCGGCCTAGGCATTACAATTAAAATCGTTAGATGTCGAAGTCCTCATCAAGACCTTTCATTCGATACCAAGGGCGCTCAGAAACATTCGAGGTCAACCGGGCCCACGTTTAGACCCATATCTGGAGACCCGGCCTAGGCATCACAATTAAAAGAGCTCTAAATTGATGTCCCCATCAAGACTTTTCATTTCATATCAAAATCGCTCAGAGACATTCGAGGGTCATCCGCGTCCACGTTTTGACCCATATCTGGAGACCCGGCCAAGGCGTCACAATTAAAAGAGTTCTAAGTTGATGTCCTCATCAAGACCTTTCATTTGATATCAATCTCGCTCAGAGACATTCGAGGGTCAACCGGATTCACGTTTTGACCCATATCTGGGGACCCGGCCAAGGCATCGCAATTAAAATAGTTCTATGTTGAAGTCCTCATGAAGATCTTTCATTTAATACCCATACCGATCAGAGACATTCGAGGGTCATCCGGGTCCACGCTTTGACCCATATCTGGGGACGCGGCCTAGGCATCACAATTAAAAGAGTTCTATGTTAAAGTCACCATCAAGACCTTTCATTTGATACCCATATTGCTCAGAGACATTCGATGGTCATCCGGGTCCACGTTTGGCCCATATCTCGGGACCCTGCCTAGGCACCACAAATAAAAGCGTTCTATGTTGAAGTCCTCATCAAGACCTTTCATTTGATACCCATATCGCTCAGAGACATTCGAGGGTCATCCAGGTCCACGTTTTGACCCATATCTCGGGACACGGCCTAAGCATCACAATTAAAAGAGTTCTATGTTGAAGTCGTCATCAAAACCTTTCATTTGATACTCATATCGCTCAGAGACATTCGAGGGTCATCCGGGTCCACGTTTTGACCCATATATCGGGATGCGACCTAGGCACCACAATTCTATGTTGAAGTCCTCATCAAGACCTTTGATTTGATACCCATATCGCTCAGAGACATTCGAGGGTCATCCGGGTCCACGTTTTGACCCATATCTCGGGACCCGGCCTAGGCATCACAATTAAAAGAGTTCTGTGTTAAAGTCACTATCAAGACCTTCCATTTAATACCCATATCCCTCAGAGACATTCGAGGGTCATCCGGGTCCACGTTTTGACCCATATCTCGGGACCCGGCCTAGGCATCACAATTAAAAGAGTTCTATGTTAAAGTCACCATCAAGACCTTCCATTTAATACCCATATCGCTCAGAGACATTCGAGGGTCATCCGGGTCGACGTTTTGACCCATATCTTGGGACCCGGCCTAGGCATCACAATTAAAAGAGTTCTATGTTAAAGTCCTCATCAATACCTTTCTTTTGATACCCATATCGCTCAGAGATATTCGAGGTTCATCCGGGTCCACGTTTTGACCCATATCTCGGGACCCGGCCTAGGCATCACAATTGAAAGAGTTCTATGTTGAAGTCCTCATCAAGGCCTTTCATTTGATACCCATATCGCTCAGAGACATTCGAGGGTCATCCGGGTCCACGTTTTGACCCATATCTCGGGACCCGGCCTAGGCACAACAATTAAAAGAGTTCTATGTTGAAGTCCTCATCAAGACCTTTCATTTGATACCCATATCGCTCAGAGACATTCGAGGGTTATCCGGGTCCACGTTTTGACCCATATCTCCAGACCCGGGATAAAAGTGAGTAAAAAAATTAAATTTTTCGAGATTTTATCCCCGAAGCTCCCTGCATTCCAAATTTCATGAAAATCGTTGGAGCCGTTTTAGAGATCCTGATTATATATATACAAGAATTGCTCGTTTAAAGGTATTAGATAGCAAAACTGTGAAAGCATTGATTTTGATATTTGGCTGCTTTTAATTTTAGCAATATGAAATCAGTACAAAATCAAAATTAGCACAAAATGAAAATCAGGCAAAATCGCTAATTTTGATAATTGGCGTAAATAGCAAAACTGTGAAAGCATTGATTTTGATATTTGGCTGCTATTGATTTTAAGCAATATGAAATCAGTACAAAATGAAAATCAGGCAAAATTTTTTATTTTGAAATCAGGCCGCTTTTGATTTTGAGCAATATGAAATCAGCGCAAAATCAAAATCAGGCAAAATCGTCATTTTAAAAAGCGACGAATATCAAAATCAAGTAAAATCAAACATTTCGCGATTTTTGCTAATTGCGACTTCAGTTTTTTAAACACTGGGTATATGTACATAGAAGGACCAAAGTAGCATTATAGGCCCGTCACATAGCATACGTCAATCCGTCTACGTCGACGTATATGACTGACAGCTCACGTACTTGACGGAGAGGTCGCCACATAGGAAACGTTGACGGATATACACAAATCAGCTGTTTGATTAACCTTTAACTACAGAGGTGGTGGCAAAAACTTAACTCTTTAGAATATTTTGTAATTTCTCTTTTAAGTTGCCCTATTGAAATTCAGTTTTCAGTAACTTCATATCTCCTGATAATTCTTAAAAATTTTGTTTTATGGAGAAATGTTATACAAATGAGTAAAAACTCGAAAAGCAAATTGCAAAAAAAGTTAAATTCAAGAGTAGCTAAAGGTTAACAATCAAAAGCAATCAGCTGACATAGCGACGGATTGACGTATACCAAAAGTTGACTTTTGGGCAACTTCGGTACGTTGCGGCGACGGATCCGTCGTACGTGTGACGACGTACGTTTAAATGCCGACATTTTACTGAGCTGTCAGTCACATACGTCGACGTAGACGGATTGACGTATGCTATGTGTCGGGGCTATAAGTCATTTACAAAAATTTCCTTGTAAAGTCGTTTTAATTTGGATTTCTCACTTATTTTTGGCATATTTTAATATATGTCTTTAATATATGTAGATATAGTTTTAAATAAATTTTGACAATAGCACAGCTGATGACAAGTTTACGAAAAAAAATTATTAGGTGCGTTCATATAACAGTGTGTGTAAACTGATAGAAATTTACACTTTATAAACTTATACTCTTAAATGAATACCCTTAAAAACGATAAATATTTGAATAAAAAAATGAATCAGAAAAACCAACAAAATTCTGACTTTGATAAGCAAGGGTTTGTTCAATCACTGCAAGTTGCATGTCGTTAGAAGCGTATTTTAATTATCTTTCTAATGTTATGGTCAGCGTTTGACCTCGATTACGATCTACAATCGAGTGGAGCAGCAATGCATGGCGGTCGGCATGATCTAGGGTTGCACTGTGGCTAGTCATTGTCGGCTGGGCGGGGTTCTTGCCTACATTGCTGTCCTGCGCCATAAACAGAAAAAAATTCATATCATGCCTTTTCAAACCAAAACGAGTAAAATCACACTAAAACAACATCCGGTTTAGCCGGATGACACGGACGGACCGTTGAAAAGTTCGAAAATTCAAAATAACCCGAAAAATCCAAATTCAAGAGGCCAGGCATTAGTTAAATTTGAATAAATGGAAACCGAAGAAAATGTCGTTGAAATTTGAATATGAATTTGAATGTACGTTAAAGTCAGACGGACGTTAGCAAAACATTTAAACCGAAATTTAAATCGGACGGAAATACTGACAATCGACTGAAAAATTTAAAAATAGATAAGCGGACGTTATATTTAAATAATTGCGGACGGAAGAGAAAAGAAGCATTGCATCAAATTTTAAATTTAAATGTACGTTGAAATCTATGTTCACTAAATTTGAATAGCCACTACAAAAAAAAACTGTCAAAGTGAATTTAAATTTGAATATACATATCGCAAAAAAAAATCGTTAAATTTGAATTTAATTTGAATCAACCGGAAGGACCGGTTATTAACAGGCATCTGAAAATACATAAAAGAAGCTGAAATTTAAAATATATGAACAATCAAAAAAAGTTAAAGGCCGAACTCACAAGGGGGTGGCGTTGCTGATGTTGTTGCAGCGCCGGTGCGTTTTTGTCCCACCCTAATCCATGGTCACTGTCGCACCCGGGTATCAGTGACCCCTTACCTGTAGTGCGCCGCTGGTGTTGTTGCAGCGCTGGTGCTTTACTAGCCCACCCTCATCCATGGTCATCGGTGCACCTATATTTCGATGACCCCGTACCTGAAATCCCTATGCCTTTTTAAATCAGGGTGGTCAACATTCCCATTTAATTACAGATTTTATTCAAAATTCATTATTTATACATGTTCTTAAAAAAAATGCTTATGTATATATATGTGTACATGCCCTACATATTTACTTTCTGATATCTACATCTATATTCATATATTGGGGACATGACCTGGTAATAAAAGTAGATTAAAGTTAACTTAGGAGCTAAATGAAAAAAGAGAAAAAGGAATTGCTAAAAAAAAATTTTGTATGTATATATATAGTAAAGTGGAGAAGGATTAAGTGAGGGAGATTATTATTAATCAGCTTGTTTTTATGTAATATTATGTGTGGCCTTTAGTAAATATTATTAATATTTATTTTATCGAATTTTGTGATTTACGTTAGTCCGGTTATACTTCCCTACACATTTTCCCGCCTCCTTTTGTATCGCCTGTATTTATTAAATTTCCCCCTTTGTTTTTACTAATGCTCGTACATATGTGAATGCACAGTTATATGTGCCAACGTTAGTCAATTCCTTTTTTTTTTTTTGTTTACTTACATATACTTATATATGCAAATGTAACTATGTAATTCTATAGTAAATATCAGGAAGATACAAAACCATTAAATGATAGCCATTGCAGCGTATTAACGTAAACCCATATTAATTACAAAAAAAAGAATTTAATGGAAATATAATATTACGACAACCTTGGTAATTACGCCAATTCAAGGCAATAGTGATGAGCGATATATCGCAACCGGTGATTTTTTTCACTGTGAAAAAAAAAAAATTACAAATCGCAATTGCGATCACTTTTTCAAAGTAGCAGTTCACTACTTATTGGCAACTGCTATCGATATAGCAAGTAAGCAGTTCACCTATGTGAATCGCAATCGCAAAAGCATTATAAATTTTCTTTTGTTTACACTTTTGAGCAGACCACTTACGTACATATATAGAAATATAAAAAAAAATATTGAATTTACAATTTGTCTTTGAAAAATATTTACGAACAGCGATATTACTGCGGAAACGTTGTTATTGCTATCATTTTGTTAACATAAAAGAAAGACAGGTTATATCGCTCAGAAAACGCAAAATTAATCTCTACCGGTAACTGATGATTTTATACCAGTCCATGCGATCGCAATAGCAGTTTAAAATCACAGTGATTTAAAAATAGCAATCACCGAAATCACAGATATCGAAAAATCGCAGTTTCACTCATCTCTACAAGGCAATCAGAAATACATATGTTATTCTATAAGGGAAGCTACCTATCTATGTTAAAGTGAAGCTTTTAAATACATATTATAATATATATTTATATTTGAACAAATAAAAGTGCACGTCCCTTTTATCTTCACTCACCACCCGTTGTGGTACACCTTTGGTGATGGTGTTACCGATTTGCTGCTACTGCTGTTATTGTTGTTGCTCCATACGTGGTACTGATAGTTATTGCTATTGTTGTTCTTGTGGCACCATCTGTCATACTCTTCGTTGTTGTTGCGGTGGCACAATATGTTGCTTCTGTGGTTGTGACTGTGCACTACGCTTTGCACTTACTGTTGCGGTCGTTACGCTGCGGCACTATTGATGGTACTCACTGTTGTCGTTGTAGCTGTTGCGGAATCACTGGTGGGACTTGGTGGTGGTTGCTGTGATAACAATCGTTGCTGTTGCGGCTATTGTGGCACCGCTGTTGCTCTCATTGTTGCTCCTGTGGTTATGGCTGTGCACCACGCTTTACACGTATTGTTGCGGTCGTTCGCTGCGGCACTGGTTGCTGTTTGCTGTGGTGGCACAATATGTTGCACGTTGTTGTTATGGCTTTGGCGCTATACGTGGTATTTACTGTTGTTGTCGTGCGCCCCGTGGTGCAATTATTGTTACTGATGCTGCACCATTTCTTGCACTTGTTGTTGTTATGGTGATATGTGGATTCGTGATTGCTGCCGTATTGCTGAAACTTGTATTATTGTTGCTGTTACTGTCACCCAGACTTGTGTCAGACAGTGCAATTAGGCGCACACAAGGCCGCATAACTAAGCAGACGGAGACGTTGAAGAAGAGCAAGCAGCAGGAGATGGAGCTACAGCCGTTCATCCAGCACTCAGGGAACCGACGAATGAATAAGGTGTGCTGTTGTGTAGGTATCCCGCGGATGTTGCTGCTGCTGTTAGCAAAACGTTTACGCACAAAGTAAGGATGCCGGCAACGCAACTGATGGATGTTTAACGTCTGTTGTTGCTGTGGAAGTAGTGGCGCAAAAGTGAAATGCTCGCTAAAAGAAATTTTTCCCTTTTTTTGTATTTCGTAAATCTTCCTCTTTTTGTTTTTATTTATTTTCCAAAACTTGTGGCTTTCAATTTGTTAGCCAAACCTCTTATGTGCGACCGAGCACTACCACGTTCACTTGCTGATTCCCTACCACCACGAAAAAGAAACCGCCTCGCTTGATTGCCACTACCCAACTGACTACTGCTGTCCTAAAAAAATTTTCAATTACCCAGCGTGCCTACACTTCCCCTTTTTTTTCTGTATTCATCTGGAAGAGTCCCGTTTCGTTTTCGTATAGCCTGCAGAGGTGTAGTGACGTGTGCATAATAGTGGCGTGACTTTACGGTTACCCGAATGTCTATATCATGGTATGACGCTAGCAATGACACACCAAGGTGGAATGCGATTGCCATGTTACACAAAAAAATACCAAAACTTTCGGAATAAATGCCTCAATCATTTTTCCCATGAAACTATCTCAAAATAATCGATTATATTCGTGCCCTAGTAAATTTGCTACTGTAAAATTCTATTAGTGTACATTGGGAATATCAGTAAACATTGTTGTCTTACGCTCAAATTATAAAAATGGTAGGAGACAGGAAAATCTGATTAATGAAACAACAGTACAAATGTGTGGTAATTAATTATTTAATGTTCTGCGAATAAAAAAAAGTTTAAAGTTGTATAGGGCGAATAAGAACATTTTATAATATGTGCATTTGAAAGTACTAAGTATCCGAATAACCATGTGTTACGCATTTTCACAGTACGAAGTGTTCATGGCAACCCTGGAAGAACCAGTTTGTCCATCACCAATACATGTGCATCTCCCGCCATTGGAACGATTGTGAAGATTCGGAGGGGAAATTTCTCATGATGCCTACTCGTAGAGGTCGGCTCGATAGCTTGCCAGATTTGAAGAAAAATTTATGTGCGATCTATAAAGCTCGGGTTCTAAAAAAAAAATGAAGCAATACCATATAATCATCTCGAAGAATAAAAAAAAATCAATGTAAATTTCGGATAAACCCACTCACTTAAAATTTGTTTAAACACTTAGTGGAGGAAAAGGGGAATTAATTACAGGATTTGAGCAAAGAAAAATTTCGCATTTGGAATGTCTAGTAACTGAATGAGAAAATAAGAATCGTTATTATTGCTAGAACACCATAATTGGTAAAAGAAATTACTCGAACAGGAAAGTTACTGACGGCTAAGAAAAAAAAATTGTAAGCTGTTCTATCGAAACCACCCCTATAATACAACCTCATTCTCCTTCACATGCGACCAAGGCTAATTTATAGAAGGTTAACCTACTAAACAGCTGATTGCAAACTTTTTCCTATTTTTTTTCTTTTTTTTTCTTCATATTGTGGTGCTTATGTCAAAACTTATGTCAATTTTGATCTTGCCGCAATATGATTTCTACAATGGCGGGCTATGATTTTGACAGAAGCATCACAGAATACACAACCAATTTACATGGAGTGTGTATGTATGTATGTCCGTATATAGTACTGCAAAACCCTTCTATAATTGAACCATGCATGCGACGACCTTTCATATTTGCCCACGCGTCACCAATACATGTACACGTTTTTTCTCTCTCATGCCAACATGTCGCCATCATTAGTTTTGTTCGTTTACGGATATTTTTTGATGTTTTTCGAAAACTTTTAAAAACAAACACTTTGTCGCCGTTTTTTTACGCCAAATCTCCAACAGAAGAGAACCAACTGAGAGAGAAAACTGACATTTCATTTTGTGAGAACAAAGAACGTAAATTATATAAGAAGGGAATGTTCGTTATTTTGGACGAGTTCGATAAAATCGGCTCTGAAATTTCAATCCAGTATGCGCGAGTTGCCTCACACTATTTTTCGCGTCGCGAATTCACTTGACTTTTTTATTTTGGTTTTTCGACGCGAATAAGTATCTAATAAGAACGAATAAGAATAGAAAATAGAAATCTCTGACTTATGGGCCCGTCAGAATGAATACTTTTCCGGCAATCCAGCAGCGTTTAACTGACACATACTTCAATTTCATATATTTGTTACGGCAAAGTTGAAGTACTGATTGTGTCGATCTTCATTCAAATACATGTAATTCCACTCTGCTGTCAGTTAAACGGATTGCTGGATTGACGGAAAAGTATTCATTCTGACGCCCCTATTATGCATGCATACATTTGGCATACATATGTACATATGTATGTATGTATGGACATGCAAATATGTGTACATATGTACATATATACGTATGCAAAATTAATTCGGCGCTTCTTTTTATTTTTGATGTGCGCCTGGTGCATCAAAATTATGAATCAAGGTTTGTTTGGGACTTCTTCCCTCAAACACTACGCCTTCCCTACCTCTTCGTCCTCAAGAAGCCTAACTTCAAATAAGTTTAATAAGTTTCAGGATTTTAGATTCACCTCCATAAAATATGCGATTAATCCCGAAAGGGCTTGTCCCGGTATAAATGTAGGCAAATTTTTTCAAAAGTAAAACTTATTACATTATATTATATTATATTATTTTTTATTATATTATATTATATTATATTATATTATATTATATTATATTATATTATATTATATTATATTATATTATATTATATTATATTATATTATATTATATTATATTATATTATATTATATTATATTATATTATATTATATTATATTATATTATATTATATTATATTATATTATATTATATTATATTATATTATATTATATTATATTATATTATATTATATTATTTAAAACTTATTGTATAATCTTTATTTAAATCTTCATGACTGATTTATAAAAATATTAGGAGAAAATACTTAATTTTAATTTAAAAGATTTCACTACAAGATGGAAACGAAACGAATAAACTTTGTTCTAATATACATATACATATAACAATTAACCATTTTTAGAAATTTTCATAACAAAAAATAGCCTTATAGCTTTGAATGAAGGAGATTAAACTACATTTGCATCCTTCGGGATGTAAGCGATTGATCCCGAACACGTCCCGAATTAATCGCATTTATTTCATACAAAATGTTAAATTCGAGTCTTTTTCAAGATGATAAGTAGATTCTATGGTGTCCGAAGCAGTGATGCCAAGTGTAGGGAAAAGAGGCTACATGTAGGGAAATTCGACCTCAAATTTGCAGTGTAGGGAAAAAAGGACAGATTTTCAAAAATTTGCTAAATGTAGGGAATTTTTGAAGTTAAAAATTTTCATTTCCTTTACAACGAATTAATTTTTTCTAAGAACCTAAAATTTTTTAATAACTACAAATAAAATGTTTTTTGCATGCTTGTATGCAATATTTAAAAATTATACTTTGTTCTGATCTGGGAATATATTCTTTTACCTGCTTACAGGGCAAAAGTTTTTTTTCGTTAGCTTCGCAAACTAATACTACGTTTATACGTTGGAAAATTCATGAAATCATTTCATGAATTTTCGCTGCATAAACGAATTTTCATGAATTTATTTGTTCACGAAAATTATTCATGAATTTCGCCATCATTTCATGAAAATATGAAGTACACGTCCAGCAACGCCAAACCAATAGCTGTTCATTCAGTCAAGGCAGATTTAACAGGTAGGCTCGGGGGAATTCAAAAATGTCCAATGTATTTTGTTATTGTAATTGGTAGTGTAATGTCAAAATTATATTTCGCCGTGGTTAAATTCTGACTTCGCTTGTGACTCGCGCATTCCCATTGGCCATGATGTGAGTTCGCTTAGATTTTGACATTACACACTACCTTTGTAAATAAAAAAAAGTCGTTTCAGAATTCTCCACCGAGTCTACCTGGTAAATTTGCCTTGGCAGCTGATGTCGTTAGAACGTTGCCACTTTTTAAAAACCTGAATTTCATGAGTTCATAAATGCTGCATAAACGAGACCATTTTCGAATTCATGAAATTAAGAGTTCACGAATTCTGCCGTATAAACGTAGTAATAAAAACCCCTAACCCAGGGTTGTTGTTGCTCTTGCGGTACTAAGTCCTGCTTAGCCGACGAGTTCTGTTCACAAATTTTAATCAATTTCACTTAACGGAAGGCCCAAGAATATTGCAGCTTCTTTTGGGCTTGTCCAGAGGGACAAAGGTGTTAAGTTAGTTGCAAAGAAGTGCTATGTGCTATCCGGCGACCATATAGGCGATGCATAGTTCAAGACCGGCCGGCCGATTGCTTTGTATGTTGCGATAAGAGTTTCTTTGTCTTTTCCCCAGGTGTTTCCGGCTAGAGATTTGAGGATTTTGTTGCGACTTTGAACCTTATTTGCGATCGCGGTCGTATGCGCGGAGAAGGAAGCTAGGCTGTCGAAGGTAACACGGGGACAGGACACCACCCTGTGGAACTCCCCGTTTTTATTCTTCTTGGTTTTGAGGTACCATTCCTGAAGTCAACCGATGCATGGGTGGCACGGTTGACTGTGTCGAAGGCTTTTGACAAGTCGAGTGCCACGAGACTCGTTCTCTCGCAGGGGTGTCGTTGGTTGAGACCGCCTAATTATGGCGTTTAGAGCTGTTGTTGTACTGTGCGTTTTCCGGAATCCATGTTGATGTGTGGCAAGTTGTAGATGTCCGTTTATATATGGTAGTAATGCGGCCTCAAGTATCTTTACTACTGGGAGATATCGGTTGATAGGATTCTCCTGCATTGGCTGGTTTCTCCGGGGACCATACTTGCCATCTTCCAAATATTGGGGAGGACAAGGGTGGTCAGAGACAAATAGAGGACCTCCGTTAGGAACCTTACTCCATTCTGTCCGAGATGTTTTAGCATTAACATGGATATGGCGTCTCGTCCGACTGATTTTGAGGCTTTGGCCTTCTTTATGACTTCCTCAATCTCCGTAGCGGAGAGAGCAAGGGATGCGTCGTTGTTTATAATCCAGGGTGTTATGCGCTTCCGTACCCATTAAATGGTTTGCAGTCAGGGGTAACCGACACTTTTTCAAGCCAAAAAGCAGGCAATCCATGAAATTTTTTTGGAGTCCACTAAAATATTTTATAAGCTGACTCAAAATTTTATTAAAAAAATGAAATAAGGATTGATTAGGTCACCTCACGTAACATTGCCAGTCGATGATATATACATATATTGGACCTTAATGTCTTGAGCTTCTAAATACTCTTCCGAAATCACCTTCTGAGCGAATAAGATATAAGGAAATTTTTCATTTTCTTGAACATGAAAAGAAAGTTCTTGAAAATATACTTAGAAACATAAAAATTTCTATGTATGCATACGTTGAATAAAAACTTTATTTCCATCAATTTTGTATGTGTTTATTTCAATATAGAGAAAATGCGGCGTAGGGAAATTAGTAGGGAAAAATTTTGTTAGCGTAGGGAAAAGTAGGGAATTTTTTTGCATGCCGTAGGGATTTTTGGTCCAAGAATATTGGCATCACTGGTCCGAAGAGCTTTGTTGTCAGATTTCTGACAAAATGTAGGGTTCTTACCGAGGGGAGGTTTACGGCATTCGTTTATGAATGAACGTGGTTTTTTACAACTTTATTCATGAATGAATTATAATAATAAATAAATAAATAAATAAAACTCTGTTGCAACATTTCTTCTTTCCATCATAAAATTCGACAAATTTTAATATTTGCCATCGAAAATATTTTTTATAAGAAAGAATTTTTGATTTCATACGGATCCACACAGGCTAAGAAAATACGAATTATTCCCGTCCAACTATTAGGCAAACAGGAATTAGTAGCAAGCAGCTGCTACCATTGTCAAAATATACAAGTCTCCCAGCTCATCGAAAATCGATAACAAAAAAAGACGATATGTTATCGGAAAATGTCAAAATCGGGGACAGATTGGTATGGCGGCGACTTCCGGGGGTACAGATTGGTATGGCGGCCGGATGTGGTTGTTGTAAGAAAAGGTACCATAATGACATGGTCGTAGCAATCAAGACAGAAACGCAAATCCGGAATTGGGAATTGAAAAAACCAATTCATAATTCCGAAAAGATATTAAGGCTGAGTTCCCAAAACGCAATTCCCGAAGAGAGCGTAAACACCAGCTATTCCACGAATAACATGTGCAAGAATGTAAAATCTACAACCTACAAAACAGAAAGAAGAAGAGCAACTTATATTGCATTCACGATCGTCATTGGGCCATAACAACAACTTCAAAATCAGCTGAGCACAGCTGTTTGACCTGTTTTAAACACATCTCAGAGTCATTTCACTTGGATCCATTCACAATGGCTGCTACCATGTCATGTCTTTGCCAGTTGGATATAGAAACTTACGTACATGCATACATAAATAATCATAGGTTTGCCAAAGAAGTAAGATCGTCATCATTAGAACCAAAAATGCAAAGCATTTACGAATATACCCAACAGCGAAAATGTAGATTATAGAATAGATGATGTTTGCATATATGTACATATACAAACCTCACAAACAAAACCAAACTCAAAAAATAACAAAATTAATATTTGTGAACTCTATACACTTCTTTATGCACATTGTAAATCAGTTTGCATTGTGTACAAATTGTGGTATTGGTCGTTCAAAAGGTGTAATGTGTTAGGCATCTTGGCATTGGGTATATGTCACTAGAACAGAACAGCGAAGAAGCAGATATGTGTGGTGATACAAAAACAAAAGCAGGCAATCGAAGCCCATGTTATTTGTCAACATCGCGAAAAAAAACCGCTGACACCAATACAATTAAAATTGTCTGTATACATATGTGGCCTACGTAAGATTGTGTGCGTAGCTCTATCCCTGCAAAAAATGCGATCACTCCGGGATACATCCGGGACAACTCGCAAGGGAGCATGCGATTACTACCCATTTGTATCTCTTTATATGGGTTGAAGTGTTCTCTTTTGTTTGAGCATGTCCTATGAAGAGACTAATTGTACCCAGTTTGTACCCGAACGGGTAGCAAAAGCGCACAATTGTACCCGTTTTGTACCCGAACAGGTAGCAAATGCGACACATCCATTTGTGCGACTAATTGTACCCGTTTGATACCCTTTCGGGTACAATTCGTCTACAATTAGTATACATATGTACCCGTTCGGGTACAATTGGGAACAATTGTAGACTAATTGTACCCGAAAGAGAGCGCTCCCGGACAAATCTTTTTAGAGACTCGTCGCACACTTTTTTACAGGGATCGCATTTTCTTCTTTGTGCAGCCAGAATGCCCTGTGCGCATAATCAGCATTTGGAAAGACACAAAATAAAAATGGAAATCATAATTATTTGATATATTGCGAAATTTAAACACCATAAATTCTGATTTCGATAACATCCATTGTTAGAATGTTCAAAAAATGTATATGATCAATAAATTTGCATATTGTCATAAACAATATATGTATAACAACAGGCAATGTATAGAGATATACATGTTATTATTAATTATATATATATTGTAGAACCACTTAAAACATATATTTAGTTCTTATTTAAATAATACTTAATATAAATAATAAGCTAAATATTTTGATTTTGAACATATGTTATGGCTCTTCAAATTTCGCATTGGGTAGGAAAGCAAATGACAAAGACAAAATTGAAACAAAAATGGCGTTAACTTTATTTCGCCACGAAATTACGGATGAAAGAATCAAAACAGAAATTCAACCTGGATTGAAATTTCAGCCAATTTCGTAATTTACTCGCTACATTTTTCGTGAGCGGATTCTCCCTTCTTATACAATTTACGTTCTTTGGTGAGAAGCTGTTGAATTCTGTTGGACAAATTTTTGCCAACAGCAATTTTCCAACAGGAAAACAGCTGATCAAACAACAGCTGACTTGAATTTTTGCAAGTAACAAGATTTGCAAAATAAACAATTAATTATAAAATTGGAAAAATACACTAAATTGGCAACAAATATGGATAAATTAAATATGCAAAATAAGTTACATACTTTTTGCGAAGTATTTATATGCATATTATGTACCTTAGTAAATTGTAATCTCCTTTGCGGGAATATATATTAACGGGGCGGCTGTGGTGCAGTGGGGAGTGTTGTGGCCACTGTGGTGTGGCGGACAGTGGCTAGTCTGCTATACCAGAGGTCATGGGTTGGATTCCCAGCCTGGATAGAGGGAAAATTTGTATATAATGATCCACGATCCGATAACAATTAATTTTCCAGAGGGTAGGGGTGGTCTCACAGATCACAAAAAACAAAGTACTACCCTCCGGACGCTTATAGTTCAGGAGACATTCCTTGTTAAATTAATGTATGTATGTGTAGAACATCTTTCTGCGTTGGCGGCTTTTGGCCGCGCTTCAATAAAATTACCCTCAGCCGGCAGAATTCTCTTTCTGGATTAATATCCATGGAGTAATCCACAGTTGTTTTGTATAGAACACCTTTTGCCTTCAGCCGCGCTTTACAAAAATAACCCTCAGCCGGGAGAATTCTATTTCTGGAGAACTTTAATATTATAATTTAATAATAGTTGAAAGTGTTAACATAAGATCAATTATCATCTACAGAATATTTCCTGAAAATTTCACTGAGCCTGGATAGACAACAAATTCTAACTAAAACCCAATTATCCGGATTTTAAAAATAGCAGCCACTCTAGGCAGTGGGTGGCACACCCTCCGAGAATAGTTCTGCAGTGGGTTGGCTTCAGTATAATGCGCCCGCCGTATTTATTTTCAAACCACTGGAACTTTCGGGAAATCTTCTAGGGATGTTAATTTTACTAATTATAACACTCCCGATGGCTCCGCAGATATAATTCGAGAAAGGAAATTTTGCTGGCTGGGGCTATTTTTTTTAAAGCGCGGCCAAATGCCGCCAACGCAAAAGTTTGTTCTACTCAAAAGTACTGTGGATCGGTCCGTAGAGGATTATTTTTTTAAAGCATGGCCAGGGCCGGGTGCATTAAATTGAAATCTCTTCTGCGGGGCAGCAGACGCGAAGACATACTGCGGTGGAAAACAGTATGGACACGGGTACAAAGAAAAGCAATTGTTAGTGTGATAATTATTACAATGAAATCCTATTTATTAGATAGTAACAGCGAACCCCAGCGGGTTAGGGGGTCTAGAATATACCCGTTGTAAGGAATGCCTGTCGTAAGACGCGACTAAAATCCACCGGCCTAGAAGATTGATTATGGCCAGAAAAAATCGTTCGCACGACAGTCGGGCTAGTGTCAGAAGGGACTAGTACCCGAGCGTACCGGATTTATCCGGCAAAGGACTGTCACATCCCCTACACTCCCCAAAACCTTCGGGGAGTGTCTTGGTGGCTACAACAACATGAAGTTAATTGTGTTGCAGATACATAGATATGTGCATATATCTCCACTGTTTTCAGGCAGAATTGTAACTCCATTAGCATTTATATAGAACAAACAGTGCCGATTTATTGTAAAAGAGAGTTCCGGATGCATTTCCGAACTTCAAAAAACCTTTTTGCGAGCCTATGCGAACGATTTTTATAGATTGAGGAGGTTATCGCGAGGTGACAAAAGACTGACCAAAACGAAACCCAAAATGAATCAAAAGAAATTAAATAAGAAAAAAACTATGTTTTATTTTATTATTTTTATGTTATATGTACATATATACATAATTAACAGCAATAATTTCCACCAATTTTATTATCATTTTAATTTTAATCCTTTTTATCCTTTGAATTTGGGGCTTGTGAATGTAAATAAAAATCAGCTGTTTGCCAAAGCTGTTGAACTCTGCAAATTTTGTGTTCGTTTACCTCTTACGATATTTTTCTCTTGTGAGAGGATAGGTGACATTTTTCTCCAACACCTGGCTGTTGGAGGCTGCTGAGTAAATGCTGTTGGAGAAAGTACGCGAACAAAGCTATTAATTGGAAGTTACTGGAATCTACAAAAAAACTACTAAAATAGTGGTGCTGCCACATAAACAGAATTGAGCAACCGAGATTAACCCGTTTATGATCGATATCAGCATTGATATCGATAGCAAACCATAACAGGCCTGCTTCGCTTCGAAGGCCTGACGAGGGAGCGAACAGGAAAATGGTTTGCCTGTAAGGTTGTTGCGATAATACTCAACTGTTAACTACGTGGGGCACGACTCACCCCTAGATAAGAGTCTCAAATTCTACCACAGCTAACCGGGCAACAGAGGCTCCATCAGGTGATATCAAAGAAAACATATGGCTATATGAACATGTCCGATCTAATACTGTATGTAAATCCGAGATTAATTGAAAGTCAGGTATAATAAAAAAATTCATTTGGTAAAAAAAAAACCAAAATGCGTAAGTCCGGTGTTGCGGTGGTTCTCTATTGGCTTAGGCCAGAGAAGCCTACCCCCCTAGGAGCCCTCCTCCTAGGTGCCGATCTTGGTCGGTCTTAACAACCTGCCCCCCCCGGCTGATCCAACCCCGCACGCTGGACCCAGGACAGGCGGTCTTGAAAAAGACCCTTGGTCCGCTGGTTTCTCGCCCCCCGGAATGGGCTTTACGAAAAAAATTAAATTATTTTGTTTCCTATTTTAAGGCTTCGCGGCCTTAGACATTTTTTTACAGGAGAACGCGTCTAAACTCCGAATACAATCACCCTATCAGCTGGTCTATGGTCCCTAACCTCTCGAAGCTGGACAAAAAAAATTTTAACAGGAAAATCATCAAAACTCCGTTTGAATAGACATTTTTATATTGGAGAACTCGTCAAAACTCCGTAAGGTTAGGCATTTGATATAGGAGAACTTGCCAAAACTCCATAAAACTAGGCATTTTGATTTGGGAGAACCCGTCAAAACTCCGTATAAGCAGACCAATTAGAATATGGACTGCTAGATGGTCCACGGTTCCCGGTGGGAGCGCTTGTGATCCACCTATTATTATAACTGCTCGGGGAGAATACTGGGCGAATTGTCCCCGACCGCCAAGACGCCCAGCGGAGTCTTATTGAGTACGAATATCAGAAGCATGGAATCGTCCTATTAATCTCCCTGTTAAGTCTTCTAAGTCATACAGTGCATTGCCAACTTTTCCACGAACTCGACACTTAATATATTTTGGCAGGAATTTCGCGTTTATGCCCTGTTTGAAGTTACTCAAGGCAAAATTTCTTCTAAATACCTCTTGACCTTCCCTATAATTCACAAGCCTAGAGCGCTTATTGTAAACCTGCTTGACTTTCTCATTTGCCTGTGCTAAGTTTCTACGGATTTGCTCGTGGATTCCTGATAACTTGTCAGCTTTACTTACTATCGGTACACTATCTTCTTTGAGGCTATCCAATTTCTCTAATAACTTATACGCGGACCATATAATGCAAAGTACGGAGAGCACTGAATTGACGTATGAAAATCACTTCTTAAAACTGATAGAATTTCGGGTATATGTTTGTCCCAGTCCGTATGATCCTGCTTATCTTTTAGGAAAATTCTTATCTTGGAAACTATCTCTCTATTCACGCGTTCGAACGCATTAGCTTGTGGGGAATACACTCCTGTTCTAACATGCGTCACACCGTACTTCTCAAAGAACGCTTTCATTTCTTTTGAGATGAATTGTTTCCCAATATCGCTGTGGATATATTCTGGGACCCCTATGGCTGGAAAAATCTCTGTACTGAAGTGGTTCATTACATTGATAGTTGTCGCTCTCTGCATTGGCTTCAGCCACACATACTTTGAAAAATGGTCTAAAATAATAAAAAGAAACTGGTTCCTACGTTTGGATCTCGGATAAGGTCCTAAGAAGTCGCAATATAAGCGCTGAAAAGGTCTCTCTGTAACAAAAGCGCTTCCTATAGGTGGTCTTGACTGCTGATTCGTTGTTTTTACGGCCTTGCAAGTATCACAATCCTTTACATAATCTCTAACGTCCCTAGCTTGTTGTGGCCAGAAGTATTTCCACCTAACCCGTTCCAAGGTCTTCTGCCAACCTCCGTGATAACTCCTAATCGCGTCATGTGCCATTCGTATTGCTTCCTCCCTGAGTCCTTGGGGCAACCACAACCGCCATAACGAGTCTTCTTCACCCTCCACACCCTTCCGAAACTTAACTCTTTTAAAAATCAAACCGTCTCGGACACATAAATCCGGGAGAGCCTCACCGTTTACTGTAATTGTTCTGATAAGATCCAGATACTCATTGGCTCTAAATTCGGATGAGTCTAAGTCTATTTCGTAAGGCGCGGGAGATGAAGTCAACTCGTCAACGTCAAAACGCGACAGAGCGTCTGGTACTACATTCAGAGCCCCCTTACGGTGCTGCATTTCGAAATCATATCTCTGTAGTAACAGTGACCATCTAGCTAACCTACCACTAAAGTCCTTTTGCGTCATCAACCATTTAAGGCTTGAGTGGTCAGTGATTATACGAAATGGCAGCCCTTCAACGTAGGGTCTGAAACGCTTGACGCTGACAATTGCGGCGAGGCATTCGAGCTCGGTGACTGTATAGTTGCGTTGAGCATTATTTAATTTTTTTGAAACGAAAGCTATTGGATGCTCTGCACCATTATCATCGACCTGGAATAACACGCCTCCTACTCCTATTTTGGAAGCATCACATTGTATGACAAATTCTCTGGAAAAATCAGGTTGAGCTAAGACTGGAGCGGAACTCAGAGCTACTTTAAGTTTTTCGAAGGCTTCTATTGCTTCTGGAGTGAGTTGGAAAGGACCAGGTGACTTACGTAAACAATCTGTCAAAGGGCCTGCTAAATCAGCGAAATTGGTAATAAATGCCCTATACCAATTTTCCATACCCACGAACCTGCGAACCTGTCGAGGAGATTTGGGAATGGGGAAATTTTGCATTGCCTCTATTTTTTCTGGATTCACTTTCAAACACCCACTGCCAATAACATACCCCAAGTAACGAATTTCTCTCTGGCAAAATTTACTTTTACTCACATTGATTGTAAGGCCTGCACTTTTCAAGCACCTCGCAACATCTGCTAAAAGTTTGATGTGATCGTCAAAATCCGCACTACATACCAACAGGTCGTCCAAATAAACAAACACATGTTCTCGCATACACGAGGGAATTGCTTTGTCCATGAGTCGACTCATTGTTTGCGGCGCGTTACACAGCGCAAAGGGCATGACTTTGTAATGGTACAAGGGTTTACCTGGCACCGCAAACGCTGTCTTCTCTTTTGACGACTCAGTTAGTTTAATTTGGAAGAACGCGTCTTTTAAGTCGATACCACTAATAAAGTGCGTATCCTTTAAACGACTCAATAACCCGTTGATATGCGGCAGCGGATATGAGTCTTTCTTCGTGACTGCGTTTACCTTCCTAGAATCAATGCAGAGCCTAACCTTACCAGGTTTCCGTACTAACACAACTGGACTACACCATGGCGAATTCGACTCTTCGATGACTCCCATTTTCAATAATCTATCTATTTCACTGTAGGCTTCAGCCTGCCTTGGTGGCGAAAGAGGAAAATGTTTGCTTTTAATTGGGACTGCGTCACCCGTGTCAATGTCGTGCTCCACCAGCTGTGTTTGCCCTAGGCCTAATTTTTCAAACGACGGAAACATATCAATAACTTTTTGCAAATCGTACTTCTGGGATGGAGTCAAATCATGAAAATTGGGACCTTCTTCTCTATCTTCCTTTGCTTCTAGACAAGATACACTTGGAAATATTTCGGGAGCTAGAGCAAATGCTTTCCAAAAATCTACCCCGAAATAGGCTTCCTGGAGAAGCGAAGGAACAAGGTAAAAAGATATAGATTTTGTTATATTTTTGAAAGTGACAGGCAATGAACTGCAGCCTATTATCTTCCGTTTGTCGCCGCCTGCCGTATATATGCATTCGTTCATTTCACGATATTTAAGATGGTTCTCTTCTAGAAATTTCAAACAGTCCTTACCCAGAATAGAGACATTGGCTCCTGAATCCAATAACCCCACAAGTGATCCATTTCCTATCCTCACCCTAATCATTGGTCTTTCATCGTCTGTAAGGACGAGTGTGGTGCTTTCCAAAAGCTTTCGCAGCTGGACACGTTTACTATATCTCTCCCTACACTGCAAAATTCTTTCGGGTGGATATGGTTGGGAATCATTTGTGAAAATATTTGACCTCAGCAATTGATAGTTTTGTTCTCTTTCTTCTAAACTGGGTCGGAAAATGGTCTGACAACTAACTTCTCTAACTGAAGCCTTCAAAATACGAATTGGTCGAGCATTGGTTTGTGACGAAGTCGGGCTATCTGAATCTGAACTATTTGAGTTATCCGTACTATCAGGGAAAGTTACTATTGGTGTTTGTTGACTACTTGCGGAACTGGCCGAAAATGGACTAGGCTCAGTACTCGCGACGATCTGCTGGGTATTGACTGAAGTAGGGGCTATAGTCCCGAACGAGTTTCCCCCTCTCTTTTCTCGCTCGGATAACGGTTTCCCTGACCACGGTGGTCGTTGGGACACTTCGGAGTCAACACTCCTCTCTGACCGCATTTGAAACAAAACTGAGATTTAATGGGCTCCTCACAGTAAATATAAGAATGACGCATTGCCTGGCAGTTCCAACATTTAATCCCTGAGTAGTCTGGCTTACCCATTCGACGATAATTCAACGCTTCTACCTGCGGATCTACTATATAATCTTCGTTTTCAACCCTACATTCCGGAGCTATGGCACGTGCTTCGTTTACGTTTGGCCTATGGTAATTTGACACCAAGCTTCTGCTCTCTTTCAATACTTGCTCACCTCTTCGAGCCACATCGCGAAGGTCATGCAAACTTCTCGCATTCGCGTTAAACAGCATTAACTTCAAATTACCATTAACGTTGCGTTTGATGATATCAATTAGCAAGGCCTCAGACATGGGCTCTCTAAGCCTCGCGTTTAATTCCAGAATGTCCGTGTGGAAAACGTCATATGTCTCATTTGGTTTTTGTTTGCGCACTGATATTTCCACCATCAGCTCATGGTCCGTCTTCAGGGTGCCGAATTCCCGTTTTAAGGAGTAACTCAAAAATAGATAAGTTGCATTAGAATTTTGTTTGGTAAATAACCAATACCATTCTTCGGCACGGCCTGACAAGAAAAGGTGAAAACTGGCCATAAGCTGATCTTCCGTACACTGCGTGCGCTCACGCAAGGTGTCCAATTTAAACAAAAAATCTGAAACACTACCAGTACCGTCATAAGATATCTTCCAGTCTTGTGGTTTCACAACCGTATTACTAGGTGTGGGAACAATTGAGTTGTTAACAAAAGTCTGCGCTTGGTTCGATTGCTGTCTAACATCATCCCTAGTATCACGTCTAGCATCACTCCTAACAAAATCCGCCGCCGTTCGAGAGGCTGCGACTACAGCGTTCAGGGTATTCACGTTTTCCCTAATAGCTCTCATCTCATGGCGCAGCTCTTCTTGTGACGTTTGGAATAATTGGTGTAGAACGTGTACCCACGAATTCAAGGGAGACACTTCGGGATGGGTCTCTTGGTTGGAAGCCCTATCATTGTAAACGTTTGGTTGTAACCGAACTTGTGGTAAAGCGCTAGCCTCATCTACAGTATTTGTCGCGCATTGCTCGGGCGGATCCTGCATATTCCTAATAAGACTGTCTAGATCAAGGATATTTGCACTAGCCGGTCTATCATATTTTCCCGAAGGGTCATTATTTGGGACATCCCTGAATGGATCTACTGTTGTCCGGCTGACTATTGGGGAATGCATTACTAAAGGTCGGCTCGCTGGGGGTTTCGGAGTTGCACCTCTACTTCCTCCTCCTCTATAATATCCCCCGCTACCTCTGTTTTTAGAACCACTACCTCTAGTCGAACTCCTAGTTTGCATCCCTTCAGCCGACTGCTGAGTGTTTTGAGACATTTTCAAAAAAAAATCGTACGTTTGAGCGCTTCAAAAAAAAACAAGGCACGCTTGAACGGTTGTATGAAATCTAAAGCAATTAACTGCTTGAATAAGTCACGTTTGGTGTCAAAGCTCTAATGCAAATATTTGTACAATTACCGAAATTTAAATCTCTATCTCGATTCAAAATTATGTCGCATCCAAAAGAAAATAACAAACTTTGGTTTTTGTGTTTGATCAAGCTTTCAGCAAATATTTATAACGAATATTTGCTTTTTAAATCTCCATGCCGGTAAAAAAATTATGTCACATCCGAAAAAGTAATAAAACTTTAGTTGTCGTGTTTGGTGGAAAAATCAAGCAATAATTGTAATGATTATTTGCGAAAAAAAAATTATCTTAAATTTTAACTAACAATATCGATTCAAAATAACTTCACTTCGCTTATCAAAAAAAATATTTGTATAAATAAACGTGTTCATATACGTGAATATGTAAATGTAAAAAGATATGCTATGCAAAATATGTATATATATATGTTCGTTATTCAATGGGAATGCTGACCTCCCATCATAAAAGGCACAGGTTACAGAATAAAAAAAAATATAAACCCCTTGAAAAATAAAAACACAAAAAAATTAGGACGATGTGTGCCAACTGGTCTCCAGCGCACCAACCGCAATGCAGGGTTGCTCGGAAGCTAAATCCCTGAGACAGGCTGGCTAACAAAAAGGTAGTTAGCAATAACAAAAAAAAATTAAAATTTTGCGAAATACCAACCTATCTCCGCCGCAATGAAAGGAACGGTTTCAATCCGCTATCCCCAGACTTGCGGAGATAGACAATACATCCTTCGGTCTCAGCTCAGCTCATCGCCATGAAGTGGTGCTAAATGTTCCAAGGCACCCAACTCAGGCATGAGATGAACTGAGGCCTGCATCGCATAACAAAAGAAAGACAGAACAAAAGAAATTTGCAACTATACCCTCCTAATCTCCGCCGCAATGAAAGGAACAGCTAGAGGCTGCTTTCCCCAGACTTGCGGAGATGAAAAGTGCTAACTCAGGTCTCAGACCAACCCATCGCAATGAAAGTGGCGCTAGGTGCAACCAACTCAGACGCGGGATGGCTGAGGCCTAAATTGCAAATAAAAAAAATCACGAAAACAAAAAAAATAAAAGGACGAATTTTCCTCATGACCAACACCCTTGGCTCCGCCGCAATGAAAGGCACGGTTTGAAGCCGCTACCCCAGACTTGCGAAGAAGGATTGCTAGCTTAGAATCCAGCCAACTCCGACGCGAGATAAGCTGGGCCCCGAAAGAAAAAAAAATCCGATACACAAAACTGCACAAAAGACATATTCGGCAAAAGAAGGTTTATGGAAATAAATACTGAATCTAGCGGACATGCCCCTCGGACGACAGTGAAAACAAATTTAAATTACAAAAAAAAAATACGTGCGTTAAACACTGCCTCTCCGGGTAAAATGCAAAAAAAAAACGGACAATGTGACGTAAAGTCTCGTGGAGCCTTGAGCCACTAACAACAATGCCTCTCCAATCAGCCTGATCAATCTCATCATCCCGCCGCAACGCAGTGGCGGCTACTGAGGCTGCCAATCTGGGACTTGCGGAATAATGAAACTTCACTGAACGACCAGAAAACCACCGAAGCCAGTACCCCAGGGTACCACGTTGGGCGCCATCTGTTATGGTACAGCTTTCGATTACGATCTGCGTTTTGTGGCGCCCTATGCCACCAACAGCGATGACCTCCTTGGACAACCTGATCAGCCCCACCATCTCGCCGCAACGCAGTGGCGGCGCAGGGCCTGCCCATCTGGAACTTGCGAGATAGTAAGGCGTCACTGGCTGACCAAAAAGCCATCGAGTCAGCACGTTGGGCGCCATCTGTTATGGTCAGCGTTTGACCTCGATTACGATCTACAATCGAGTGGAGCAGCAATGCATGGCGGTCGGCATGATCTAGGGTTGCACTGTGGCTAGTCATTGTCGGCTGGGCGGGGTTCTTGCCTACATTACTGTCCTGCGCCATAAACAGAAAAAAATTCATATCATGCCTTTTCAAACCAAAACGAGTAAAATCACACTAAAACAACATCCGGTTTAGCCGGATGCCACGGACGGACCTTTGAAAAGTTCGAAAATTCAAAATAACCCGAAAAATCCAAATTCAAGAGGCCAGGCATCAGTTAAATTTAAATAAATGCAAACCGAAGGAAAATGTCGTTGAAATTTGAATATGAATTTGAATGTACGTTAAAGTCAGACGGACGTTAGCAAAACATTTAAACCGAAATTTAAATCGGACGGAAATACTGACAATCGACGGAAAAATTTAAAAATAGATAAGCGGACGTTATATTTAAATAATTGCGGACGGAAGAGAAAAGAAGCATTGCATCAAATTTTAAATTTAAATGTACGTTGAAATCTATGTGCACTAAATTTGAATAATATAATACAATGGCGCTATTATAACTCTGACGAGTTTTATGGCCGAGCTTCTCTCCCAATTCGAGGTGTGCTCCTTTTTGTTTTTCCTACTAATTGGGTGGACCTACAGTTTTATGCCGGCTCCGAACGGCGAATGCATTTTTTGTGAGAAGCTTTTTCATGGCAGAAATACTCTCGGAGGGTATGCCGCCCACTGCCGAGAGGTGACCGCTGCTCTTAAAAAACCCAATAATTGGATTTTTACTAATTAGAAAAATTTGTTTGGCTCGGACCGTGTTTTGAACCCGAGACCTCTGGCATAGCAGGCGAGCACTCTACCCACTGCACCACAGCGACTAAATTTGAATAGCCACTACAAAAAAAAACTGTCAAAGTGAATTTAAATTTGAATATACATATCGCAAAAAAAATCGTTAAATTTGAATTTAATTTGAATCAACCGGAAGGACCGGTTATTAACAGGCATCTGAAAATACATAAAAGAAGCTGAAATTTAAAATATATGAACAATCAAAAAAAAGTTAAAGGCCGAACTCACAAGGGGGTGGCGTTGCTGATGTTGTTGCAGCGCCGGTGCGTTTTTGTCCCACCCTAATCCATGGTCACTGTCGCACCCGGGTATCAGTGACCCCTTACCTGTAGTGCGCCGCTGGTGTTGTTGCAGCGCTGGTGCTTTACTAGCCCACCCTCATCCATGGTCATCGGTGCACCTATATTTCGATGACCCCGTACCTGAAATCCCTATGCTTTTAAATCAGGGTGGTCAACATTCCCATTTAATTACAGATTTTATTCAAAATTCATTATTTATACATGTTCTTAAAAAAAAATGCTTATGTATATATATGTGTACATGCCCTACATATTTACTTTCTGATATCTACATCTATATTCATATATTGGGGACATGACCTGGTAATAAAAGTAGATTAAAGTTAACTTAGGAGCTAAATGAAAAAAGAGAAAAAGGAATTGCTAAAAAAAAATTTTTTTTTTTTTTTTTTTTTTTATATAGGGTATGTATGTATATATATAGTAAAGTGGAGAAGGATTAAGTGAGGGAGATTATTATTAATCAGCTTGTTTTTATGTAATATTATGTGTGGCCTTTAGTAAATATTATTAATATTTATTTTATCGAATTTTGTGATTTACGTTAGTCCGGTTATACTTCCCTACACATTTTCCCGCCTCCTTTTGTATCGCCTGTATTTATTAAATTTCCCCCTTTGTTTTTACTAATGCTCGTACATATGTGAATGCACAGTTATATGTGCTAACGTTAGTCAATTCCTTTTTTTTTTTGTTTACTTACATATACTTATATATGCAAATGTAACTATGTAATTCTATAGTAAATATCAGGAAGATACAAAATCATTAAATGATAGCCATTGCAGCGTATTAACGTAAACCCATATTAATTACAAAAGAAAAGAATTTAATGGAAATATAATATTACGACAACCTTGGTAATTACGCCAATTCAAGGCAATAGTGATGAGCGATATATCGCAACCGGTGATTTTTTTCACTGTGAAAAAAAAAAAAATTACAAATCGCAATTGCGATCACTTTTTCAAAGTAGCAGTTCACTACTTATTGGCAACTGCTATCGATATAGCAAGTAAGCAGTTCACCTATGTGAATCGCAATCGCAAAAGCATTATAAATTTTCTTTTGTTTACACTTTTGAGCAGACCACTTACGTACATATATAGAAATATAAAAAAAAATTATTGAATTTACAATTTGTCTTTGAAAAATATTTACGAACAGCGATATTACTGCGGAAACGTTGTTATTGCTATCATTTTGTTAACATAAAAGAAAGACAGGTTATATCGCTCAGAAAACGCAAAATTAATCTCTACCGGTAACTGATGATTTTATACCAGTCCATGCGATCGCAATAGCAGTTTAAAATCACAGTGATTTAAAAATAGCAATCACCGAAATCACAGATATCGAAAAATCGCAGTTTCACTCATCTCTACAAGGCAATCAGAAATACATATGTTATTCTATAAGGGAAGCTACCTATCTATGTTAAAGTGAAGCTTTTAAATACATAATATAATATATATTTATATTTGAACAAATAAAAGTGCACGTCCCTTTTATCTTCACTCACCACCCGTTGTGGTACACCTTTGGTGATGGTGTTACCGATTTGCTGCTACTGCTGTTATTGTTGTTGCTCCATACGTGGTACTGATAGTTATTGCTATTGTTGTTCTTGTGGCACCATCTGTCATACTCTTCGTTGTTGTTGCGGTGGCACAATATGTTGCTTCTGTGGTTGTGACTGTGCACTACGCTTTGCACTTACTGTTGCGGTCGTTACGCTGCGGCACTATTGATGGTACTCACTGTTGTCGTTGTAGCTGTTGCGGCATCACTGGTGGGACTTGGTGGTGGTTGTTGTGATAACAATCGTTGCTGTTGCGGCTATTGTGGCACCGCTGTTGCTCTCATTGTTGCTCCTGTGGTTATGGCTGTGCACCACGCTTTACACGTATTGTTGCGGTCGTTCGCTGCGGCACTGGTTGCTGTTTGCTGTGGTGGCACAATATGTTGCACGTTGTTGTTATGGCTTTGGCGCTATACGTGGTATTTACTGTTGTTGTCGTGCGCCCCGTGGTGCAATTATTGTTACTGATGCTGCACCATTTCTTGCACTTGTTGTTGTTATGGTGATATGTGGATTCGTGATTGCTGCCGTATTGCTGAAACTTGTATTATTGTTGCTGTTACTGTCACCCAGTCTTGTGTCAGACAGTGCAATTAGGCGCACACAAGGCCGCATAACTAAGCAGACGGAGACGTTGAAGAAGAGCAAGCAGCAGGAGATGGAGCTACAGCCGTTCATCCAGCACTCAGGGAACCGACTAATGAATAAGGTGTGCTGTTGTGTAGGTATCCCGCGGATGTTGCTGCTGCTGTTAGCAAAACGTTTACGCACAAAGTAAGGATGCCGGCAACGCAACTGATGGATGTTTAACGTCTGTTGTTGCTGTGGAAGTAGTGGCGCAAAAGTGAAATGCTCGCTAAAAGAAATTTTTCCCCCTTTTTTTGTATTTCGTAAATCTTCCTCTTTTTGTTTTTATTTATTTTCCAAAACTTGTGGCTTTCAATTTGTTAGCCAAACCTCTTATGTGCGACCGAGCACTACCACGTTCACTTGCTGATTCCCTACCACCACGAAAAAGAAACCGCCTCGCTTGATTGCCACTAGCCAACTGACTACTGCTGTCCTAAAAAAATTTTCAATTACCCAGCGTGCCTACACTTCCCCTTTTTTTTCTGTATTCATCTGGAAGAGTCCCGTTTCGTTTTCGTATAGCCTGCAGTGGTGTAGTGACGTGTGCATAATAGTGGCGTGACTTTACGGTTACCCGAATGTCTATATCATGGTATGACGCTAGCAATGACACACCAAGGTGGAATGCGATTGCCATGTTACACAAAAAAATACCAAAACTTTCGGAATAAATGCCTCAATCATTTTTCCCATGAAACTATCTCAAAATAATCGATTATATTCGTGCCCTAGTAAATTTGCTACTGTAAAATTCTATTAGTGTACATTGGGAATATCAGTAAACATTGTTGTCTTACGCTCAAATTATAAAAATGGTAGGAGACAGGAAAATCTGATTAATGAAACAACAGTACAAATGTGTGGTAATTAATTATTTAATGTTCTGCGAATAAAAAAAAAGTTTAAAGTTGTATAGGGCGAATAAGAACATTTTATAATATGTGCATTTGAAAGTACTAAGTATCCGAATAACCATGTGTTACGCATTTTCACAGTACGAAGTGTTCATGGCAACCCTGGAAGAACCAGTTTGTCCATCACCAATACATGTGCATCTCCCGCCATTGGAACGATTGTGAAGATTCGGAGGGGAAATTTCTCATGATGCCTACTCGTAGAGGTCGGCTCGATAGCTTGCCAGATTTGAAGAAAAATTTATGTGCGATCTATAAAGCTCGGGTTCTAAAAAAAAAATGAAGCAATACCATATAATCATCTCGAAGAATAAAAAAAAATCAATGTAAATTTCGGATAAACCCACTCACTTAAAATTTGTTTAAACACTTAGTGGAGGAAAAGGGGAATTAATTACAGGATTTGAGCAAAGAAAAATTTCGCATTTGGAATGTCTAGTAACTGAATGAGAAAATAAGAATCGTTATTATTGCTAGAACACCATAATTGGTAAATGAAATTACTCGAACAGGAAAGTTACTGACGGCTAAGAAAAAAAAATTGTAAGCTGTTCTATCGAAACCACCCCTATAATACAACCTCATTCTCCTTCACATGCGACCAAGGCTAATTTATAGAAGGTTAACCTACTAAACAGCTGATTACAAACTTTTTCCTATTTTTTTTCTTTTTTTTCTTCATATTGTGGTGCTTATGTCAAAACTTATGTCAATTTTGATCTTGCCGCAATATGATTTCTACAATGGCGGGCTATGATTTTGACAGAAGCATCACAGAATACACAACCAATTTACATGGAGTGTGTATGTATGTATGTCCGTATATAGTACTGCAAAACCCTTCTATAATTGAACCATGCATGCGACGACCTTTCATATTTGCCCACGCGTCACCAATACATGTTCACCTTTTTTTTTCTTTCATGCCAACATGTCGCCATCATTAATTGGAAGTTACTGGAATCTACAAAAAAACTACTAAAATAGTGGTGCTGCCACACAAACAGAATTGAGCAACCGAGATTAACCCGTTTATGATCGATATCAGCATTGATATCGATAGCAAACCATAACACTAACAAGGTACTGCTTGCGGTTATCGTACTTGCAACCTTAGCGAAAAATAGGTTTGAATGTAGTGATACCCAAAACTGCAAAAATTTACCGTTATCTCGAAAACTAACCATATATAATATATTATAATATATAATAATATAATATAATAATAATATAATAATACAATGGCGCTATTATAACTCTGACGAGTTTTAATGGCCGAGCTTCTCTCCCAATTCGAGGTGTGCTCCTTTTTGTTTTTCCTACTAATTGGGTGGACCTACTGTTTTATGCCGGCTCCGAACGGCGAATGCATTTTATGTGAGAAGCTTTTTCATGGCAGAAATACTCTCGGAGGGTATGCCGCCCACTGCCGAGAGGTGACCGCTGCTCTTAAAAAACCCAATAATTGGATTTTTACTAATTAGAAAAATTGTTTTGGTGTTTGGCTCGGACCGTGGTTTGAACCCGAGACCTCTGGCATAGCAGGCGAGCACTCTACCCACTGCACCACAGCGGCCACACACTAAAACTAACCATACACAATATAAAGAAAACAATTTTTGAGATCAGGAAGACCGGACCAACTCCCCTATACCTGAAACTCTTGGAATTATTTCAAATTAATAATTTTAGAGTAGTGTAATGTTACTAAGCTGAAGAGGGGAATCGTTCAATCACATTTTGCATTTAAACGGTAAGAGTCCCCATCTTTTTTTCTTCGGAGTTCAGCTTATGATGCATCATTACATCTACAATATTTTTTCCGAATTTTTCCTAGGCGGAGAACATTGATAACAACAAATATCCTTAAAAAGGATACAGAAAATTTTTTTTTTAATTTAAACTATTTAAAAATATACATAATTACCTAACATGTGGCGTAGTTCGCGTTACATTTAATTCTACCGTCGGTTAACAATAAATTTTTTTAAAGAAGTTGATGTAAAACTTTTTTGGCGAATAACTATTGCAAAAATGTTCATTTTGCAAAAATATTTCGGGGACTAATTCTTGACACAGAGAGCTAGTGATGGGCGAGTCCGAGATGTTTTATTCGATTCTCTCGATTGTTGAAACATCTCGAATGCTCTCGATGGTTTTCATTCGCATTCGAGTCAAGTCGAAAATGGCCGTCAGTCGAAACAATCGCTAAAACATCTCGGACTCGCCAACGATTCCTCTCGTTTTCAAAGCAACCCTACAACATCTCGGACTCGCTGCAAAAAATACATAATACATATTTGTTTTTGCCGCTTGAATATTAAAATTGCTTTACAAAACATACAGAGTGGTACAAATCTATTGTCGTTGTTGCTACTCGTAAAATTCATTTGTTTCATAAGCGTCTCACTTCAGAAAATTTATTAATGTTTAAATAATTAATTATTATTATTATGCACGATACTCTTTAGTTGTGATTGCAATAATGCAGCGTCTATGTATAGCATATTTTTCAATTTGGTTAATTTATTTATGTATTTGCCTCACTTCCATTAAAAATCCTACTGTCTTTATCAACAAACCTCATTCAGTTTATTTTATCAACTAAAACCTATCATCAAAACAACAGCCGGCCCGCCGACTCGGAACAATCCCAAAAACATCTCGCTTGTGTAGTCGAGATGTCATCGAAACAACCTACGACTCGCCGACTCGGAACAATCGCAAAAACATCTCGCTTGTGCAGTCGAGATGTCATCGAAACTACCTCCGACTCGCCGACTCGGAACAATCGCAAAAACATCTCGATTGTGTAGTCGAGGAGCGAGTCAACTTTTGACTCGATTGTGATTTTGCAATGATGGCGATTCTCTCGATTGTCTAAACATCTCGGACTCGCCCATCACTACAGAGAGCTATCGATTAAGACGCGAATCATAAAAATCTAAGAAAAAAAATTTGTTGTGCTGATTTGAAAAATTCTGACCCCAAATTTAAATTTCATGCAATTTGAAAATAATTTAATAAAGGATTGTATGGCTATACTGTCATAATCTGAAGAGAAATTTCTTTATGCTCAGAAAATCATGGTATTGAAAATTATAGGAATCGGATGATAACTACAATAATATTTATGTGTTGGACGATTAAAGTCTCATAGAAATGAATTAAAGTCACTTAGCTGCATTCATTAACTCACCAATTACTTCAAACAATTATAAGCGGTTTGGCTTAGGGAAAATGTATTTAATTACATACATACATGCATAGTACATATCCATAAGTAGTATATATTTATGTTAAGTCTTTTGTTTAATGGCTTATGTATACATATGTGCATATGTACATAACTGAAACAATTTCCCTAAACCATGACATTAAATGCTTATAAACCTCAACGTTTAAATTTCGGCTGTTAGTTTAAAGCTGAGATGGCTTTAGTTCATTTCATTTCTTAGGTTAATGTTTGTTAAATATTCTTGTGTGCATATAATAATAAAAGAAAGTAATAATAACCAGTAGGGAAAGTGTTCCAAACTAAAAATTAATTATTTTTATTCAAAGACACAAAAGTGCTTGAACAAACTGAAACTACATAGAGAGAAGGAAAATGTACAAATTCCCGTATAAGATCGAAGATATAGAGCCAAAGTTAAATGCAGAGTTACTGCAGTATTTTAAGGGTATGATGATTTTTAATACTACAGGAGACAATAGCACACAAGAGACTATTAGAGCGCTTTCACATTACTCGGTGCGGTATCGGATCGACATTTTTGGTTTTTACTGAAAGTATACCGAGAGCTTACTGACCACATGTATTTCAATTGGCACTTTCACATTAGTGTTGCATACATGAAATCGGAGCGGATTAATTTCGGTATACCGCAACGCGGTAAGACCGGTCAGTAAAATTTGAGGAATTACTGCAGACATTTTTGCGGCGTAATAAAAGAAGAAGAACAAAGTCAGTAAAAAACTCGTTTCGGCTATAAATGTAGCAAGTTATAATGTCTTCGTCTTCGCTAGAATACATTATTGTTATTATTGAGTGATTTGTTGAATATAAAAATTTTGTTTTGCAAATTTCGTTGTTTGTTTTCCTATTTTCTGCCGATTACGCACCGAAAGTATTCCCACAAGTGTGAAAAACACAGCAACGCGGAATCGTTTCGGTAAGCTGAAAATACCGAGCAAAAAATGTCGATCCGATGTCGTACCGAGTAATGTGAAAAGGCCCTTAATCACACACTATATATCGTCGTACCATACGAAAACTAGCACATTTAGGGCCGTTTACTCAAGCTCCGGTTAAGCACTTAACCACAGATTTTTGTCCGGTTAAGCAATTTATTTGACAGCTCACCATACAATTTACGTCAAACTAACCAGCGGTTAAATTAATCAGATGTTGAGTAAACGGCCCTTAAACTACGACTTACGAATTTCTACAGAGGGCTTTTTAAATATCTCTTTGAAAAGTAGGCGTGGTTTTAAACCGATTTCGCTAAATTTTTACACATGTATTACCAAAACTGGCGAAAGGGTGTGTACCAAGTTTCGTCATAATATCTCAATTATTTGGCAAGGTATGGGCTCGATTCTGTAAAGCGAATTGGGCTGCAAGTCCAAAAATACAGACATACATACATACTTTCACGTTTATTTAAAAGATTAAATTTAGTATTTACGAACTTTGCAAGCTGAGAACTTATTATTGCTGTTAAATTTTCTGTTGAAACTGCAATTTATTAGTGATCACTTTTGCTCCAAAGTGTTTTAGCAAATGATTACCTCAAACCATCCTCAAGATCTATTGGTGAAATCTGTCCAGTAGTTTTCGAGTTTATAGCAGACAGACAGATGCGGCGAAAGATTATTTTATAATATGCATGACAAAAACACATACTAACTATTCTCTTTTTCAATTTCCGCCATATCGTTTTATTAATTGAAGGTGAACGAACTGGCTTCGTTCAGGTCGGCCCAGAAAAATATTTTTTCCATCATAAATACAAACTAGAAGCAGATAAATATTATAACTTTCAAGCTCGTTCTGATGATACCTGGATCGTGACACTTCCACGTTCTGGCACCACATGGACACAGGAATTGGTGTGGCTTGTCGCGAATAAATTAGATTTTCATACAGCCAAAAGCCAGCCCCTCACCGAAAGATTTCCATTTTTTGAGTAAGTTAATAAATTGATGAGAATTTTCGCCGCATGCACTCAAATAAATTTTGGTATAAATTTTAAACGACACGACCGAAGAATTATTAAAATTTAAACTTTGAAAAGTTTAAAAGATTTTTAAACTTTTAAGGTTTAGATTTTATTCCAAATTAAAATTTATTTTAAGACTTTCAAAAGTTTAAAATTTAAACCTTTTTTTGGTTTAAATTAAAAAAACATGTCTGCTCCCAAATCCTCTTCATGCTTTTCCCTATTGTATCTTCTTTCCTATCCTTTTTTCTCCTTTTCTTCCATATTGTTCTCCCCCCAACATCCCCTTAATCCTTTTCCATATTGTGTCTTTTTCCTATCCTCTTCTTCTCCTTTTCTTCCTTCTTGATTTTATCACTATCCTTAGGTTTTCCTTGAACATCCATCCGGAACTTAAAAAAGATCTGCTGTGCGAGAATCTGAGAAATAAGAAAAATCGAGAGTTTATTGAGTATCTTTCGGAGCCAGGCTACAAAACCCTGGACGCATGGCCCCACAACAAAAGACGTTTTATAAAAACTCACTTTCCATTCTCATTAATGCCTCCAAGTGTGATGGAAACAAATTGCAAGGTATTTTGTGAAAATTAAACGAAAAAATCAATATAGTATGTATTTAATTTAAAAAAAATCAAATAGATCATCTATGTGATTCGCAATCCTGAGGATGTAGCAGTTTCCTACTATCACTTGAATCGGTTGTACCGCACACAGGACTATACCGGCGACTTTGCACGGTATTGGAATTATTTTTCACGTGGTTTGAGTAAGTGTTTTAGCTAAGATTCCGTTATTTTAAAAATTTTAAACGCATTCACATACATAAATATGTATGTATGTATGTATATACATGTATGGTTGTATTCTAGACACATGGCTACCTTATTATAGTCACATCAAAGAAGCGTTTGCTCTTCGCCATATGACAAATATTCTTTTTCTTAACTACGAAGAAATGGTAACGAACTTGAGAGGTGTTATTTTAAAGGTGGCCTCATTTTTAGACCGCACAGTTAGTATTGAGGGTTTGATGCAGCTCACGGAATATTTAGACATTAAAAACTTTCGACACAATCCCGCTGTAAATGGTAAAGAAATGGCTGATATTGGCATGCTCCATTTGGGCGAAGCCGGATTTGTACGCAAAGGTGGGAATGGAGAACGTGAAGAATTGTTGAATGATACGGAACTAAGAAAAAGTGTGGAACAATGGATGAAAAGTAAAGAAAAAGAATAAGCATAAAGGGGTGACATATTGGTACGGTGGGTGAAGATTTTATTAGAAAATTTCTTAATCATGTTACACAAATTTGCAGTTTGAATAAACATACAGTGGTGTGTGATGAAATAAAGCCAAAGAGGGATTTAGTTTCTTTGACATTTTTACTGAAAAAAAGTATGAAGAACACTCGTACGTCTTGCATTTAGAAAAAAAAAAACCAAAATTTATTTCAATTTTGTATTTTATATTTTTGTACATAGTCAAGCTTTTTGAAAGCAAAACAAAACTAGCTGTAATGAAAATAAAATTTTGGAAAAGTAAATAAATTATGGCATAGTTAATGTTCCAATAACTCATAAACAAAAATGCAAAACCGTTTTTACCACGAGAGAAATTTGCATTTTTACAGATATGGAGTTATGCCGAGTATCCAATTGGAAAAATGTAAACACTGAAATGATCATAAGAAAAAATAGGAAAGCTCAAATCAAGTTTTTTTACTTAAAATATGCAAATGTTTAAAGTCAGACCACTACAAATTAAAAAGCTGTATTATAAACTCCATTTGCTAATATGCACTTGCCTCATTTTCATTCAAAAGATATTTGGTTTGAAACTGTAATTGTTTTTCCTTCACGTGCGAAGATTTTGTCTCAAACTGAAGCGAGTCACAACAAATTTTTAATTTTTTCTTTATTCTTTATAATTATATATTTATTTATTATTATGCTTTATTATTATATTTATTTATTATAGCTTTCTTTGCAATTTTTCACGTGCAACCCATAAAAAGCCTTAATAATTTATTTTTCTGGCATCCTAGTAAGCAAAAAATCCAATTGCATTCACGGGGGGCTTAGACCCGAATGTACCCCACCCTTAAACTTGCCACTGGATGTGCTCACAAACATTACGTAGCATAATTTTAGGCATTTGATTTTCTCCTAGTACCCGAGCTCTATTTATCATAAAATGTTCCTACAAAACAATTGTGTGAAAACTATTGAAACATACTTTTGGGCATTATTTAGAAGAAAATCGTATGAAAAACTAATTAAATACGTATAAAATCCTTAAAACTGCATATATTTATTTTGCATTGAATGCAATTCAGTAATTTCCAGTGTGATACTCACTTCATCCGCGATGTTTACTGCTCAAGCGTCAAAACGAAATGAGGTTGTTGTTGTTGCTTTCAATCCAATGTTCGTGAACCACGCCACTAACGACGAACATGTGCGCGAGCGGTTGGCCAAATATCAAAAAATTTTGATTTTTGCTAACATGTTGGCGAACCACGCCACTAACGAGAAAAATGCACCTGACCACGAGCATGTTGGCGAGCATGTTCGTCGTCTGTGGCCAGCTTAACAGGTGTTAATTCTAAGGAAATCGTGCAGCAAATAATACATGCATAAATAAAGACCATGCAATTGGCTTACTTAAATCTGAGTTGAATAACTTATAGTACATTCAGATTGACTTCATTTAACGTGATAAATGAACAAACCTTGTTCGTTAAACGAGACCGTTCAGACTGCAGTTCTGTGTTTACTTTTGACAGCTGGTTGTTTTCATTTTAAAACCGTAAACTAACTTTAGAAATGGTTCGGCACGGAAAATTTTTCGTAATTTTTAAAATAATAATTTTCTTAGCAGACCTTTTTAAAATATTGGAGGAGATATACTCAAATGCTATAATTAAGCGCCTACGAGAGTGTCGAAGAGTGGTAGAAAATGCTTTTGGTCAATTAAAAGCAAGATTTTGAAATGTAATCGCCCCATACCTGTATTATAGCACTCTCGAATGAGGCGGACCACTTAAATTTTTTTCTTTTCACGTATTCCATTTTTAAATTATTTGCGAACAACGGCGTTTGTTTCTACACTTCGTTTTTTTTTTGACACTTGCCGATTTTCGACCTGTTCGTTTAGAAACTTGGGTATGTTCCCTGTAAGTAACGACATTTTTGCTAATGCAACACTGCGCGAAACTGGGTTTTGAACGTGTTAAATTATTTATCTAGTTTCAATTCCAACAACAATTTCCGTGCAATTTATCACGTTCAAGAACTGGGTTTGCCCATTTATCAGGTTGTAGGCCATTTAACACGTTAAATGAAGTCAATCTGAATGTACTATAACGCGCTTGGGTTACATCTGCTGTTGGTAAGCTTTGCTGTGATGGCTGCATGCATAAAAATTGTTTGTCACCGGCTACCGCTCAGCCCTCTACCGATCGTCACGATCAGCAGTTAGTTGCGATAGCCAATGCATTAAATGCTACAATGCACATTGGTCCCAAATCCAAAATTTTTGGCATAAACCCAATTTTTAAACTTTTAAGTGTTCAAAAAAGGCATGCATTTTCCAATAGTACATATACTATTGCACCTAAAAACCAGTTTAATTCAATACATCTGGCTACCATTAGTTTCTGAGTTTTTTCGTATTTTTTGGAATAATATAATAATATCGTATAATATTGGAAAATTAAGCTTGATTGAAAACAAGTGCACATTTTTATGGATAACGTAGGTATATTATGTTAAAAAACATTTATAATTTTTGTGTTTCGTAGACAAAAAGTTGTATAACTACACAATTCTTCACAAAAGTAAAGACGTTATATTATTAAGTAAAGTGTATTTAATAAAGCCATGGAAAAATATTATTGCCGTTTATTGCCGTTTTTAAAAAAATCGATATTTTTCCAGTGAACTTCTATCTCAGCAATTCCGCGCTAATATAGTATGATGTCGCTGTCTTAATCACAAAAAGTGAGTTGCGGACGTTACTTATTATACTATTTCGTAATCTGCTATGAAACACGCAAGTTTTAACGGGTCTTGCGTTAAGAAACCCCTCAAAAAAGTATTTCGACACACCCTATTAGTGGCTAATTTTTTCGAAATTTAAATTCGTTTATTTATTTGAAATTTATCTTAACATACATAAATATATAGAACTCTGTATTAAATTACGCTAATTTTGACACCTATTGCGATATAGCAGAGAACTTATAAAACCAGAGAAGAACCACGAATGGACAAACGTGTGAATTGCTAATAACGCACAATTTTACGCGGAGGAACTCACCACTGCCACTTAACAGTACTAAATTCTGTAGCAGAGTAATAACATAGATGAGAACCGAGCTGTAGAAACGAATGTTATTTAATTTTTGCACTTCTGCTATTATAAATAAAGCGATTTGCATAATTTGAATAATTTTCATAGTAATTTTCGCTATTTTCAAAAAAAAATTTCATAGAATATCATAAAAAAAATTATGAAAACCGAAAAAATAAATTTCAGAAATATGACCATGTCACGGTGGGGCTCGATCCCCGGACTTTGATTTTTCAACTGATCGATCATTTGATTCAGTTGATACATACCTACCTACATTCATTTGCGAAAAATTGTTGGTAGTTAAGTAGGTATGTATTTTGGTATATTATATGCCGTGTTGGTGAATAATTAAATAAAGAAAAACATACATATGTATGTATGTATGTATGTATGTATGTTACCGTACCCTGCAAAAATCATTGGATTATATGCTCCATTTGTGGTAGGTTGGAGTACTTTCAAGGTGACCACTAACATAGCCCAAACGACCGATTAATGTATCTGGATCGGTTCGTAGTTAGCCGAACATAGCAAAAACCAAATGCTTATCGCGACGACGACGATATGTGTATACATACATACATAACTACATACATACATACATACATATGTTTGAACGCATACACGTTATTCGTCGTCGTCGCATAAACGTTTGGTTTTTGTTGTTATGTTCGGCTAACCGTTAGGTACTCCATCAATTAATCCAATGTAGGTACTCCATGGATTAGTTTGATTGTTATGCGGGATTGGAGTATATACTCCATTGCAATGACATGCAATGTTAAATGGACCATATTTTTTGTATGAAATGTGGCAAGTTATGGAGTAATCTGTTGGTCCATAGCGAGCACTCCATGGATTAGTGAATGGAGTACTCAGAATTTTTACAGGGTAGGCACAAACAACAACAAACAAAATCGTTTGGATGGTTCCGGAGCCTATAAGCTACAATTATTAATTTACATACATAAATATGTACATATGTACATGTATTATTTTACCATTTGCACCGGGATTCGAACCAATCGAATTCAATGTATTTTAACTTTTGATGTTAGGTAGGTATATGCCGGAAATCGAACGTGGAAACTTTAGTTTGGAAGGCGAGTACACTATTCACTATATAACTACGATCCCATCATTAAAAATGTCATATAAAACCTTTTTTATACACATACATACCTAGGTACATACATACATATGTACATATGCATTATCGTAAGGGACATTTATTCAAACACACTCATATTGAGAGCTATGTTGTCGTAAGGGACAAAATTATGATTTTTTCGCATACTGAACTTTTTTTCAAGATAGGTTCAGTACCTACAGTAAAAAAAAACAAAAAAATGCTCTCCTGAAAAGTTTGATTTTGTCCCTTACGATAAAGTCGCACAAAGGGGTCGATATGTACATACATACATATTTACATATGTACCTACATGCACGTGTTTATGCCCATTTGCTCATCTGTACGTAAACACGTATGTACTACATATGTATCTAATTTCACATTACCCTACTATGTATGTATGTATGTATCTACATATCTTGCTACAAATAATTGCATACATACATATGTATATTTCAACCTACATATAAAGCCATATACAAACTTCTTAAGCCGCGCGTAAAAACATATGTAATATCCAACAACAGCGAGTATCCACCAACCCTATGAAAACACAACAATAAAATTTTTCATTCATAAATGCATACTTAAGATCAAATGAAATGTGGCAACGTCGCCTTTGTGCGAAACGCCATCGATTTCAATAATTTTCTGTCCAACTCATCTTAAAATACATTTGTGGGCAAGGTGTAAAAGTGTCAAGGGACGAGCGACATTCTATTTTGTTTTTGTACAGCTCCACAAAAGTCAATCACACGCCATGTCATTTCGACGGTCGCGTCTGCATACAAACATTCATATGTACATGTGTCCTTACATACCGACGAGCTCATACTCTGCTCGCCCTTCTGCATTTCGCTGTTGCCCACACAACATAGCACAAAATTTGACAAGACAGGTTTTTCTCATAAATCGCAGAATTTTAAAGTTGACCTCGCGAGGGAAAAGGCGCTCAACCGGCCATAGTTCTTTACAGCAGGTTCGAATCCTACTGCAATACATGTAAATTGGCAGTAATTAGAGGGGCGCACGTGTAAATCGCGGCCTTATCACTATATAAACTCCCGACAGCCCTTCGGTTGATCGCCACGAAGAAGTAAAATTTTGTACAAAAACAAAAACACATCAGAATCACTGTTGACAGTTCGTAGGCCAGATTATTGCATGTGGCTGCGCTTGTTCTTATAAGTGCGCAGGTGTTGAACCATTGCTATTGTCTGCAAGGTTCATCACTTTGCAATTACCCGCATGTCCACTGACTTGATGTCGAAGTCATTTGGAGTAGAAATTTGGCAAAATTGCCGCGAGTTGTGAAAAGTTGTGGACAGCAAAGAAACGTAGAGGGGCATGTGAAGCCATTTGTAGGTATGTATGGATGCTAGCGCCTTCTTTTAGGCTGCCCCTTATCACTTTGCCCTCTTGCCCATGAATTTCTTTGAAGTCGAGTCGGACTAGAAAAATTGAAAATGTTCGCCGATTTGAGCGAAGGCGACGTTGCCACATTTCATTTGATCTTATGCATTTATGAATGAAAATGTTTTTGTTGTATTTTGATACATATGTAGGTTTGGGTTTGGAGAGTAGTTTTTGTTCTTGGATAACACACATGCTTGTACCTATGTAAATATGTATGTATGTATGTATGCTTTTACACGAAAGTAGAGAAATATAAAATGCCGACGGCAAATGGAATTAAGCTATTGTTTTTATTTTCACATACCATATGTTATGTGTGTACTATTTATGTACATATGTACACACATACGTACATACCTAGATACATATCGTTGGTTTCGTGAGCAAATGTGCTAAGTCCACTTTTTATCAAAACTGAGATTGGTTAAACTAAAAATACATCGTCTGCCAAAAAAAGGTTATCATAATGTCCGTTTTTCACGTTGTAATGCAGTGTTATCCAAATGTCTAAGTGCATAAAAAATTATTTTTCTTAAAACCTACATATGTATGTATGTAGGTACGTCATCAAAATATTTAAATTTTACTACGTACAGGTGAGTACATATAATAATTTGTGAGAAAATGTGGTAAGTCCACTTAAAAAAAAAAGAAATAGGTACATAATAGGTAGAAAGCAAATGTGCTCAGTCCCAAAGAAGCTCATAACTTTGTATGTACAAGCTTTGTTTTAAAATGAGCCGATAACTGGTATATTAGTAGGTACGACCGTCTGAGGAAGAAATTTGCATTTTCAGATTTTTAAAAAAAGTTGGGAGGTTTTTTGCCTCTCCTGAAAAGTTACAATAAATGGACTTAGCACATTTGCTCACGAAGCCAACCACCGTGAGCATATTTTTGGATTTTTTATTTTTATTTTCGTATTTTTTTAATTTTTATTTTGGTTTTTTTTTTCATTTTTTGCAAAAATTTCTTTGAAAATGTGGCAAACCATGGAAATTAGCCCCACTTGAGGAAATAGAAATAAAATTTGCTAACATGAATGTAGGTATAAACAGAGAACTTAAATAATAAATGGACTTTGCCCATTTGCTCACGAAGCCAACCACCGTGAGCATATTTTTTAATTTTTATTTTCGTATTTTTTTAATTTTTATTTTTGGTTTCGTTTTTTTTCTCATTTTTTGCAAAAATTTCTTGGAAATTTTGAATGTATAAACGTTTCCTACTTAATTTTCTCAACCCATGCTAAATAATATCAAATGCTCAATTTCCTCTGCTAAAAACAGAATTCTGTTGTTTAGCCCGAAGAACTCACCATTAATTTTTAGCATGGTGAGTTCCTTATTATGTTGTCCTCCTCACTCTTTTCGTGGAAATGGACCTTCTCTGGTTTTATAAGTTCTCTGGTTTATTCTTTGCATTCATACAACCAGTAATGCCGCTGTCACTCCAATTGGAAGATTTCACTCCGATTTTGACCTCCTCACTCCGCCACTCCCTCTTGGACTAAATCACTCCCACTTTTTCATGTATGAAATAATTCAGAAATTTTGAATCAACTTTCAATTTTGTATGTATAAAATTACAATCTGGTAGCGTTATTGTTTACGTCTTATAATTCTGCCGCAGTGGCAACTTTTCACTGATCTTTGTTTTGTGCGCGCTTCCATGGAAAATTTCAAATCAATTGCTCTAAAATGAATAGATGAGTTAAAATTTATAAAAACACATTAGCTGGTTTTTACATTTTTTTGTTTTCATCAGAAAAGTTTGCCCTGGACCAAATGCAAAAAAAGGTACATTGACAGGTAAGTTATATTTCTAAAGGATACTTTTCCATATTTCATAACCTCATATTCTCTTTCCAGCTATTTTATCAAAGAAGAAAATTCCCCTGCTGCTACAACACAGAAATTGGCCTATGATGTAGCTGTTGCAAATGACCATACTTATGTATACGATTTGGATCCTGTGGCTGCTGCCGTCTGTACGAGCGACTTCGATGCTGCTATTTCTGCTATAGTTTCCGATGATTGTAGTGCTGCTGCTATGAATGATTTGCACACCACAGACGGTGACTTCGATGCTGCTATAGTTTCGGGTGATTGTAGTGCTGCTGCTATGAATTATTTTCACACCATATGTATGGTAAATAATTGTAGTGCCGCTGTTTTCTGCGATTTTCACACCAAAGACAGTGAAAATAAAGCCGTACAAACAAAAATTCATCGATAAATGGAAGATGAAATTTAGTTGGTTAGAAAACAAAGATGAGAAAAGCTTCTGTAAAATTTGTGTAAAATTGTTGGGAAATAATATTTCTGATTTGGAAAGGTATGGCAATTCTGATGGTCATAAAAGGGCAGAATTGTCTTTACAAAAACACAAAATACATAATTTATTTAAAAAAAAAAAAAACATATCCTACTTATATATACATACTTGTACTTTTATATCTAAGACATTTATCTAATGCATAACATGCACTAATTTATGTATACAAAAGTTTATAAACAAATGTGCTATGAATAAAAACACAATTTTAATTTAATTAAATTCATTTCTAATAAATACATATGTCCTTTAATTCGAAAACAAAATTTTGCGTTTGCTTTCCCATATTTACATTTCTTGTTGATTTCCTTATTTTTGACATCCCTCCGCAATTTCACTCCGCTCTTTCGTCCGTCACTCCGAAACACTCCGCTATATGTCAATTTTCACTCCGCTCATAAATTTTGGAACGGCATCGCTGCATACAACATTTGCTCGCTGCCGACGTAGTACAACTTGTAGTTGTACACAGGGATGCCACTTTTGGGCTTTTCCTACCAAAACTGGTAGGCTTTATACCTTTTGGTAGGTTGGTAGGACGATTTCAATTTTGGTAGGTTTTTGCTCCGTTCAACTAACATCATTGATTTGCCACAACACTGTTGAGAAAACGTGTCTTTTCAGTAGAGCTTTGTCACAAAACTCTGCTAAATAGAAACGTTTTCTTAGTGCTTCTATACTTTCCGGATACTCATTGACTTTGTCCGAATATACATACATATCTCTTCTCAGCCGTCCCCACATTGGCCTCTAGCTGGCATAACAACAGACCACTGCCTCATGAGCATCCATGGAACGCGCACAAACAATTTCTGTCGCATCTGCAGGGATGATGAAGTATAATGCGTAGGGCACTACCTATACTCTTGCCCCGCGCTGTCCAACTCCAGGCACGCTTGCCTCCACAAACACAGCTGGAGGAGATTGAAAACAGAAAGGCATCTGATATTTTACGCTATGCGAAGCAAACCAGGTTGTTCGTATACATGGTGTGTAATGAATAGCTCCACGTGGTATCACAACAAGTCATCAGACCTACGTAGGTAGTAAATGTGTTTGCTGTACCAAGTGGAAACAATGCCCGCTATTTCCTTCGATAAATTTTCTAACATTTCCTTGAGGATCAGTTGCTTGCCCTCATTATTTCTCAAATGTTATTCCACAAAATGTAAATCCTGATTTCCTCCAACCTGTCCGAGTATGGCTTTGTTCAGAAACTCAGTTTGAAGCGCAACCTGCATTTGTTGTACAAGCATAAAAGTAAATTTTTCAAAAAAAAAAATAATAATAAACTTTTTTATTTTAAGCGGTAAAAAAACAAGTGTCCGGTTACTGCGGGGTGGTCGGTTACTGGCACAGTTTCCCTAGATGAATTTGTTGAATATGGTTAAATCTCATATTTAAAAAAAAAAAAAAAAAAATTGGTAGGCTCGACGTCATTTTGGTAGGTTTTTGGTAGGAAAAAAAATTTCTTAGTGGCATCCCTGGTTGTACACTTTTGTTTTATTCTGCTGCATAATCACTGTATGACAGGGATGGGCACACAAACACATTCAAACAATCTCCGAAAATTAGTGTGTATTGGTCAGCGTTGCCGTTTTAGCCATTTTGTGGCTAGATTTAGCCACCGCCGTGTTTTTTTAGCCACCAAAATTTCGGTTTTGCCACTAGCCACGTTTTTAGCCACCGCTTGTAATGAACCATAATTTTCCACATAGGAAGGATGTGGTAACGCTAATTCAATTCAGCGATTATCACAAATCGATTTACAAAAGTGTTAAAAAAAAAAACAAGTAACGCAACTATCGAAAAATGCCAGTTGATACTCGCTAGTGGAATAGTAGGCTGTCGATGAAAGTCCGTATAAGGATCTAACTGACTTTTTATATTGTTTGCTACTTCTACCACTTAGCAACGTCGAACTGGAAAGAACCTTTTCCCTAACGAATAAGATATGCCTTAAAGAATGTAAAACAATGTTGTAATGAATTTGAAATAACAGAAGATCTCATTAAATTAATGAAGAAAGAATTAATTTATGAAGAGAAAGAGTCAATTAGTGATGACGACGTAATGATAGATATTGAATGTGATATCAAATTTTTTTTTGATATAGTTAAGTACATACTATTTATGTATGCATATTTTTAAACAAATTTATGATTTTTTCCTTATATTGTATGCAATACTTTTGTGCCTGAATTTGACAAATAAATTTAAAACATGTTAATTTGAAACAAAATTTTTTAGCCACCATTTTTAGCCACGAACCAAATTTTTTAGCCATTTTTAGCCACAAATTAAATCAAATCTAGCCACCACGAAAATTTTCCAACGGCAACGCTGGTATTGGTGCGCCTACTGTAGGCCAAAGTGGAAAACGACAAACAATAATCAGTCTGCATCATTGTGAATGGATACAAGTGACTTGACTCTGGGATGTGTGTTAAAAAGGTCGAACAGCTGTGCTCAGCTGATTTCAGGGTTGCTGTTATGGCCCAATAACGATGGTGAAAGCAATAGAAGTTGCTCTTCTTCTTTTTGTTTTGTAGGTTGTTGATTTTACATTCTTGCACATGTTATTCGTGGAATAGATGGCGTTTACGCTATCACCGGGAATTGCGTTTTAGGAACTCAGCCTTAAATTCTTTTCGGAATTATGAATTGGTTTTTTCAATTCCCAATTCCGGAATTGCGTTTCTGTCTTGATTGCTACGACCTTGTCATTATGGTCCCTTTTCTTACAACAACCACATCCGGCCGCCATACCAATCTGTACCCCCGGAAGTCGCCGCCATACCAATCTGTCCCCGATTTTGATATTTTTCGATGACTTATCGTCTTTTTTTTTTATCGAATTTCGACTACGCATCCCAGAGCCATTTCACTGTATGCTATACACCAGAGATCCCCAAAACTCTAACTGCAACAGTGTTAGTAACTGCAGCAGTATTAGTGAAAAACGACTAGTTGAGTGCCCAGCTACTACCGTCGCATCGTTCAGTAGCTTGCGGGCAAGCAAAAAGACAACAACGTGCACGCATATATTTTTCGCTTTTATGCGCTGCTATACCACGTCGCACAATGAAAACGAAGTATGCGTGTACGTTCGTATGAAAACGAAGTATGCGTGTACGTTGTTATCTTTTTGCTTGCCCGCAAGCAACTGAATCGTCGCACGGTCGTAGATGGTCACCTAACTTTTGCGCTCTTAGAGCCCGTGCACAATTGACTTCTACCTCGCTTTGCTTCAGAGTTTTGCTTTGACAGTTTCGTTCAGCATGTGCTTTTCAAAGGGATATGTTCACAATTGAGGTGAAGCGAGTAAAGCAAGGTATAAAGTTAGCCATCTTTCAACTTTTTTACACTTTGACAAACATCTCCCCTTGTGTGTGTGTGTGTATGTTTGTATAGCTACACTTAATTTACCGATTTCGCGCAATTTCGTGAGAAGTGAACAGAGAAAAGTAAAAAATAACATTCGAATAAGCAGAAAAAAGCTAATTCCCCAAATATTTTACCAAAAATCAGGTTTATAAATTAAAGCAAAGAAGTGAGGTGGAAATTGTCAAAGTGTTAATTGTAGCAAGCATCTGAAATTTCGCTTTGCTTTAAGGTTTTTTCTATCAAAGTTGGAGCAGACAAAGCCAATTGTGCACGGGCTCTTACTGCGACAAAACGAGAGAGTATAACAATCTGTGTGAGTTGAGCGTTGCACCTCAGTGCTATGAAACGAAGACCCCTGCTATACACCAGAGATCCCCAAAACTCTAACTGCAACAGTGTTAGTAACTGCAGCAGTATTAGTGAAAAACGACTAGTTGAGTGCCCAGCTACTACCGTCGCATCGTTCAGTAGCTTGCGGGCAAGCAAAAAGACAACAACGTGCACGCATATATTTTTCGCTTTTATGCGCTGCTATACCACGTCGCACAATGAAAACGAAGTATGCGTGTACGTTCGTATGAAAACGAAGTATGCGTGTACGTTGTTATCTTTTTGCTTGCCCGCAAGCAACTGAATCGTCGCACGGTCGTAGATGGTCACCTAACTTTTGCGCTCTTAGAGCCCGTGCACAATTGACTTCTACCTCGCTTTGCTTCAGAGTTTTGCTTTGACAGTTTCGTTCAGCATGTGCTTTTCAAAGGGATATGTTCACAATTGAGGTGAAGCGAGTAAAGCAAGGTATAAAGTTAGCCATCTTTCAACTTTTTTACACTTTGACAAACATCTCCCCTTGTGTGTGTGTGTGTATGTTTGTATAGCTACACTTAATTTACCGATTTCGCGCAATTTCGTGAGAAGTGAACAGAGAAAAGTAAAAAATAACATTCGAATAAGCAGAAAAAAGCTAATTCCCCAAATATTTTACCAAAAATCAGGTTTATAAATTAAAGCAAAGAAGTGAGGTGGAAATTGTCAAAGTGTTAATTGTAGCAAGCATCTGAAATTTCGCTTTGCTTTAAGGTTTTTTCTATCAAAGTTGGAGCAGACAAAGCCAATTGTGCACGGGCTCTTACTGCGACAAAACGAGAGAGTATAACAATCTGTGTGAGTTGAGCGTTGCACCTCAGTGCTATGAAACGAAGACCCCTGCTATACACTATGGTCTGCATGCAGATGTTGAGCGAGCAGGGTCATGCTGCGCACGCTTTGCGAAATTATGAAACAACGTAGGTACGTATACAAAACCATACGTTTGTATGTATGTTATATGCAAACTCTTGATAGTTTTGTTTGTTGTCTGGCTTCTGCAAATAAAACAAAAGAATTTCAAGCGACGACCACTTGCTTTCACGACAGTCGAAGGCAAATTAATTCTTTTTGCTAAGCGACGATCGCCTGGTCCCATCGTAAGCGCTCGTTTTACGCTCTTTATTTGTCTGTATTAGTGACAATGGGTGAGAATACGTGTGAATCGCAAACAGCTGCTCTGCCCGCGGGCAAGAGGCTGCGCATCGCTGCTGTATGAATATAACCATGCAGCTGTTTATTATATACTCGTATCGCTCATTTGCTGCATTTGCACTTTTCAAAATACACAACTTTTCAGAAAGGGCAATTTTGAGATTCAACCGCCATATGGTGCGCAAGTAAATGCAACATTTGGTTTGTATCTGAAGCGCTTAGTTTTCAACAAATCAAAGAATTTTTTACTCAAATGAAGTATGATATAACTAACTATTCTGCAGCATTAACTCAAAAATCACGTTTTCTGATTTATGCCGGTCCTGCAGCAAATGAGCGATATGTAAACACCAAGGTTTAGCAGCTTATGTACAGTAAATGACGTGAAAGATTCAAATTTAATTGATTTTAAAAATTTAAAAATCAAGTAGGCAAGAAATCCTGATTAATATTATTAAGAGAATCTTGATTTTCATTAGAAACTCCTCTTAATTGGAATAAGCAGATGATCTTATCAATCTGAAATGATTGATACCTGAATTTAAACACATTACTTTCTGAAAATAAATAGCACACTGTTTTTTTAAACTGTTTTTTATTTAATTATACAAGTTTTACTATAATTATAATATGATCAAGTACTTACATATATATTAAGTATAAGAATATACTTTACATATTTACGCAATACCGCAAGCATTCTAGTGAATCAAATCAGGGTTGGGCATGATTCAACTAATTTTCAGTGCACTCAGCCTGCAACTACCAATCAAACATGAGAGGTAGTTAAATATCTGGTTTGATTTAGGCGTAGTTTTTGACTCGACTCCCAATTTTCGTTTTGCTGACATTGAAACTAAGCATTGTGGGTGATTATTTGCAAAAAAATTGACATTTGCTTTTGATATCGTGTGTGTTAGGTACATATTCCACAAAATAACAAGATTTTCTATATTTTTCAATTTCTTTATCTATATACGCACGTTTTTTTTTTTTTTTTTTTTTTAACATCCAATATATTTTGCCAACTGTATAAATAAAATACATCTAACAATTTTGTGGTTCGTTAAAAGTAATTAGTAATTAATAATGACTTAATAAACATGGTGGGCATGTATGGATTGCTCTCAGTAGCGCATCCATTTATTATAGTGCATCAGCAAAGATCTGTAAATGATTTTCTTTTGAGGCGTACGAAATTGGTTGGTCTTGCCGTCAGGGCTAGAACGAGTGGGTTGGGGTGAGCTAATATTCTCATTTTGTATGATGCAGCATACTTTCTGATTTCTTGAGAGATAGTAGGTATCTTTAGGTCACGATGTAGTTGGTCGTTCGTGACGTAGTAGGGCGCATTTACAATCATTCTAATGGTTTTCGATTGGAATCTTTGGAGAATCTCTATATTTGAGTTTGCTGCGGTTCCCCATAGCTGTATGCCATAGGTCCAGATGGGTTTTAAAATAGCTGAGTAGAGCAGGAGTTTGTTGTCGATTGATAGTTGGGAGTTTCGATTCATGAGCCAATAAAGATTTCTAAGTTTTATACCAAGAGCTTTTCGTTTGGTGAATATGTGGGTTCTCCATGTTAGTTTTCTGTCGAGATGCATACCCAGGTACTTTGTTACGTCACTTTGCGGTATATCAATGCCATTGAGTTTTACGGGTGGGCAAGTGTTGCGTCTAGTGGTAAACGTCACTTGAACAGATTTTGATTCATTTGACTTTATCCGCCAGTCTTTCAGCCAATGGGTAATTTTATTTAAACTTCTTTGAAGCTTGAGTGAGGCGACGTTAGGGTTGAGGTCTGAAGCCAGTACAGCAGTGTCATCGGCAAAAGTGCCGATAGTGACTCCTTCTGCTATTGGGAGGTCGTATGTGTAAAGTAGGTACAGTATTGGGCCCATTACACTACCTTGCGGGACGCCTGCTAAGCTCTCGTAAAGCTCAGACTGCTCTGCTCCTTCTTTGACGAAAAAGTAACGATTTTTTAGATAAGATTTTATAAATAGAAAGTAGCTTGTAGGGAGAGTATTTTTTATTTTATAGAGCAGGCCGTCGTGCCATACGCGATCAAAAGCTTGGGATATATCTAGAAAGGCAGCTGTACAGTATTTTTTTTGCTCAAAGGCAGAGTAGATTTTCTCGGTAAGTCTATGTACTTGTTCAATTGTTCCGTGTCCTCTTCTGAAGCCAAATTGGTGATTAGGTATAATGTTACGCTCTTCTATTTTGGGTAGGAGTCTTTTAAGGAAGAGCACTTCCAAGACTTTTGAGACAATGGGCAGCAGACTAATGGGTCTGTAAGACGCTGCCGTATCAGGGGGCTTTCCTGGTTTCAGAATCATTTTCATCTGAGCGACTTTCCATTGTGGGGGTATGAATGCAGTTATTAGTACTGCATTAAAAAGTTGGGTGAGAAATTTTATGCCTTCGTAAGGTAAGTGTTTTAGTACATTGCCATTAATAATATCGTACCCAGGGGCTTTCTTTGGGTTGAGCATCGCTATTACGGTTTTTACCTCCGATATTGCGAATCGTTTTATGGGGAGGTCCATTTGATAGGGATGACTCAGAGTATTTTTCACTTCTGTTGTTGTGCTTAGTGGGGGTTCAATATCATGTGGGGTGAATACTGATTTTAGGTGGCGTGCAAAAGTATTTGCTTTCTCTGCGTCACTTTTCGCCCATTCGTTATTTTCCATTCGTATTGGAGAATTGTAGAAAATCGGCCTTTTTAGCTTACTAGCAGCTTTCCAAAGGGAGTAATCAGTTGCAGCTGTTGCATCAATATTACTGAGATATTGTTGAACTTGTCTGTTGTGTTCAATTTTGAGGATGTTTTTGAGTTCTTTGGTGAGAGCATTCAATCTTTTCTTGTCGTCGGGGTGACGGGTTTGTTGCCATTTTTTCCTTGCGAGTCGTTTTTCTTTGAGCTTAGCTTGTATGTTGTGGGTAACGCTTGTCCTTTTTTGTCTGATGAGGGTGGGAGTTGATTTCCATGCAGCTTGTTGGATGCAGCTGTTAAAATGTTCGACTGCTGCCTCTATATCTTCAGCAGATTTCAGGGCTAATTTGAAGTCAAGATTAGACGTGATGATGTGTCGGAAGTATTCCCAATCAGTCTTCCGATTGTAAAGGCTGCATTGTTCCGCTGCCGGTGTAAAATTTTTATCAATTGTTACCAGGATTGGAGAGTGGTCGGAAGACAATTCAAAGCAAGATTTGCAATTTATATCTGAGGAATTCACGCCTTTCACCACGCAGAAATCGATTAAGTCGGGTATTTTATTTTTATCTGTTGGCCAATAAGTGGGAGTTCCAGTAGAGAATGGAGTTAAACTGAGATTGCTAATAGCATTATATAGTTGTCTTCCTTTAGGGGTAATGAGACGAGAGCCCCAGAACGTGTGTTTGGCATTGTAATCGCCCCCAGCTAGAAATCGATTTCCAAGAGTTTTGAAGAAATTTTCATATTCTGCAGTGCTGATAGAGTGCCTCGGCGGGCTATAGATAGCAGAGAGTGTAAGCTGGCCGCTCGGGTCTTCAATGACAATATTTGTGGCTTGTATAGCATTTGTACGGAATGAATTCGTGCTGTAATGTTTAATACTTTTCCGTATCAAGATACCTGAGCCTCCATGAGCGTTGTTACTGGGGTGTTTTGTGTGGTAAAACTTGTAGTTGGGTACTTCAAAGTAGCTTTTGTCAGTAAAGTGGGTCTCAGATATGAGGAGTATATCTATATCGTGGGTCTGAAGTAAAGTTTTAACTTCAAGTAAGTGTTTGGATAGGCCATTGGCATTCCAAATGATAATTTTCAACGGGTTGAAGATGCACAGTTTTTAGTCGTGAGGGTGACGAGGAGGCTCATCATTGATGTCATTTGTTGCATGACTTGTTTCAGTAAGTCTATCATTTCTCGCATTTCGTTAGTGTTTTGCGTTGGGGTGTGGGTTTCATTACTATTTGGAATGGCATTATTAGGGTTCGAGCGGGGTGTTACGCCTTTCTTTGCTGCTTGAGCATATGTGGCTGGGTATTGGTCAATTTCAATTGGGGTTTCAATCTGCATTGGGGTTTGAATTGGCTGTTGTGGTTTCTCTTGGGGCTGTGCAGGAGCTTTTTTCCTCAGAGTTGGGTATTTGGCGCTTTGGATGTTTTTGTATACCATACAGCCTTTATAATTTGCTGGATGGTTGCCTTCACATAGAGCGCATTTGACATCTTCAGATCTTGTCTTTCGCTTGCAATCAGCGGAGAGGTGGTTTCCAGCACATTTTATACATACTGATTTTCGACGACAGTAGGACTTTGTGTGGCCATATTGCTGACAGTTGGCGCATTGCGGTATTTCACGCTTCGGGTGTGGGGGCTCGAAAGCAATTCTTGAGTGCAGGAGACTTTTAATTTGATATATCTCCTTGTTATTGGAGGCGGGTTTGAGTTCAATGATAAACATTGGGAGAGGATTTTTTGTGACTCTGTGTTTTATGTTCCAAATGTTTGTGACTGAGTGACCGAGATCTTTTAGAGAATCCACAATTTCTTTTGTGTCTATTGAGGAGTGCATGTTTCTGAGAACAACTCTGAAGGTACGTTCTTGTTTTGTTTTATAAGTGTGGAACTCTGTGCCCTTCTGTTCCAGTTGTGACACTATGGTTTTGTAAGCATCCAGGGATGATGCTTGTACTTTTACTTGATCCTTGCCTGTGAGCTTTAGATCATAGGAGTTTGGAGCAACTTCTTGTAGTAAACTCATTAGGGGGGGAATGTTTAGAACTTTGTCTATAAATATTGGCGGCGGCTTGGGTATTTTTTCAGTTGGTTGGTTAGTTTCCTCAACTTCAAGGGAGGCAAATCTGTTTTCATTTTCATTTTCATTTGGTAGGCGGCTTCCAAGCCAGTAATAATTATCAAGTTTAGCCTGTTTTTTAGAGGCAGTATTTTTACTTGGGCTTTCGCGTTGGCGTTTGGGATTGACGATCTTCCATTGGTCGGTTGGGGTAGCAGTTGTCAAGTTTCCTGCAGTTTGGGGTTTCTGGGCTTGTTGTTGTTGGGCATAGAGAATTTCCAGTTGCCTTTGGAGGGTTTCGATCTGCTGTTGTACGTTTGGTACGTTGGTACTAGGCAGGCGGGATGGGGTTAGATGTTGGGACATTTGTTGGGGTGTACCCAGGGATCTCGGTGTTTGGTGCTGTAGTTGCACTTGGGCTTGTTGGGCATCTCGCACTTCGACTTGTTGGGAACCTCCTACTTTAGGAGGAGTATGGTTGAGGGGCATCTCGCTGGTGCAAACGAATATTTTAGTCTATATTCATTTGCACCCGGCTGCGCTTGTAATATGTACAACTTTTTATGATTGTAATACAATGTGGTTGCAGCTTTTTACAGCTCTGATACTTATGTATAAACTTTACACGAATGGTTTGTGTCCACACTAATTCACCACTTAGTGGTGAAAAAGAGGTTTGTGGTGGAGTTTTGTGTGTGGGAGCTTTTGCTATTGTGCGATCAATGCAACAACAATATGCACAATCACTCAGCAATAACACTTAATTTACGCTTTAGAGTTTAAATAAAGCAGTTTTATATTAATTTGATAGCACACTAAATTGCGACACTTTTTCCGACACTTTTTCACAATATTATTGAGTTAAATTGATCAATTATATATTTTTTTTAGCACAAAAGTACGGAGGAAAAAATTTTTGACAACTTCACAGCGCGACCAGTGTGACCAGAATGAATATACGCACGTAAGTCAATTTCGGTTCAACGCATATGGAAAATTTTGTTATGGTTTGCTATCGATATCAATCCTGATATCGATCATAAACGGGTTAATTTCGGTTGCTTAATTTTGTCTGTGTGGCAGCACCACTATTTCAGTAGTTTTTTAGTAGTTCCCAATAACTTCCAGTGAATGATGGCGACATGTTGGCATGAGAGAGAAAAGCATGTACATGTATTGGTGACGCGTGGCCAAACATGAAAGGTCGTCGCATGCATGGTTCAATTATAGAAGGTTTTTGCAGTACTATATACGGACATACATACATACACACTCCATGTAAAATTGGTTGTGTATTCTGTGATGCTTCTGTCAAAATCATAGCCGCCATTGTAGAAATCACATTGCGTCAAGATCAAATTGTCATAAGTTTTGACACAAGCACCACAATGTGGAAAAAAAAATATAGGGAAAAGTCTGCAATCAGCTGTTTAGTAGGTTAACCTTCTATAAATTAGCCTTGGCCGCAAGTGAAGGAGAATGAGGTTGTATTATAGGGGTGGTTTTTTTTGCGTCAGTAACTTTCCTGTTCGAGTAATTTCATTTACCAATTATGGTGTTCTAGCAATAATAACGATTCGTATTTTCTCATTCAGTTACTAGATATTTCAAATGCGAAATTTTTCTTTGCTCAAATCCTGTAATTAATTCCCCTTTTCCTCCATTAAGTGTTTAAACAAAATTTAAGTGAGTGGGTTTATCCGAAATTTACATAGATTTTTTTTATTCTTCGAGATGATTATATGGTATTGCTTCATTTTTTTTTAGAACCCGAGCTTTATAGATCGCACATAAATTTTTCTTCAAATCTGGCAAGCTATCGAGCCGACCTCTATGAGTAGGCATCATGAGAAATTTCCCCTCCGAATCTTCACAATCGTTCCAATGGCGGGAGATGCACAAGTATTGGTGATGGACAAACTGGTTCTTCCAGGGTTGCCATGAACACTTCGTAATGTGAAAATACGTAACACGTGATTATTCGGTGACTTGGTACTTTCAAATGCATATTTTATAAAATATTCTCATGCGCTCCATACAATTTTAAAATTTTACATAGTTCTCAGAAAATTAATTACTATTGTTTCATCAACCAGATTTTCCTGTCCTACCGATTTCATAATTTGAGCGTAGGACAACAATGGGCCATATTGATAAGATTAAGGCAAATGCTTTTGCTGGAAATTGCAGAAATTTGACATAAATTTGTATGAACCAAATTTCAAAATTTGAGTAAAATATCTGAGATCTTAAACAAATGCAGATGCTTGGCTCTTGTTAATATGACCCAATGTCCATTATATTCCCAATGCACACTAATAGGATTTTACAGTAGCAAATTTTCTAGGGCACGAATACAATCGATTATTTTGAAATAGTTTCATGGGAAAAATGCTTGAGGCATTTTATTCCGAAAGTTTTGGTAAATTTTTTTTGTGTGTCATGGCAACCGTATTCTATCTCGCTTGTGTCATTGTTGGCGTCATACCATGATGTAGACATTCGGGTAACCGTAAAGTCACGCCACTATTATGCACACGTCACTACATTGTTATACGGCACTACGTTGTTATACGATAGGAAACGGGACCCTTCCAAACAAATACAGAAAAAGGGGAAGGTGAGCGTTTAGCTAGGCACGCTTGAACAGAAAAATTTTAGTACAGAGTCAGTTAGTTGGTGGATAGTCGTAGAGTTTTGAACGTGTCAGGTGGTTAATTTCCATATGAAAACACAGTTAACAAATTTTTTTTAACTTTTAAGTTCATTTTCATCATATGAAACTCGACAACCGGCCGCATGTGATGGGGTTCTGCCACCTTGCGAAATACACTTGGATAGTGTAAAGATTTGCATTGTGTTTGTGTCTATTGCATTGGAATGCAATTGTAATTCTACAAAAAAAAAAACAAAAAATAGAAAAAACCTACTGCAAATTTCTTGGCCAAGGTCTATGGAATGGGAAAAAGTGTGGCAGACTGGAGAAATACATGTTAAGTAAACATTTAATATATAACTAATTGTGGAGCGTGGCAAAAAATTAGACAAAAGCAATAGAGAAAATAATTGATAGTGCGATAAACGAAAAAACTGCATAACTGAAAATGACAAAAGAGTGCTGAAAGTAAGTGTTGAGATACTTAATCGACGCAAAAAAGTGGTTTGTCAACTTGTAGCGTCCCTTCTAGTTGTCCTTACATAAAGCTTTTAAATGCATTTCACGCCGTTGCTGTTACAAACCATTGCAACGATAGTGCATTGAAACACGTACATACATCCATACATACTAAACAAAAAAAAAATAAACAAATATTGCTTAAAAATAGGAAAAGAAAAATTGAATTTGGACAAACAAAACAAAACAAAGAAAATGGCAAACCTAAAATTAATTCAAAAACACACCAAAAGAGAAACGCCGTTTTTAACATTGAAACTGTGCACACAAAAAAGAAGCGCAAAAATAAATTAAACACCAAAAACGGATGACGGCTGAACCGATTATTGCAACAACAGCGTTACAAATCGACACTGAACAACGTGGCAATACAGCTGCTGACAGCAAGACAACAAACCGAACAACAACAACAACAACAACTGCAAACACAATTGCAACTTTGACAGCAAGCGCAGCAGGAGCAGCAGCAGCAGCAGTGGTCTTCAACAACCGGTGGCAGCATCAGCAGCAGATCGGTGGCACCACCACTAAAGGTGCACCGCAACGGGTGGTGAGTCAGGCAGGCGTCGGAGGTATCCGTATATATGTATGTACATAATTTATATTTAATTAAATCATAAAAAAAAAAATGAGGAAAAAAATTATGATTAAATAAAATTTTTTTTTTGCATGTCACTATTGTTAGGGACACACGCGTGGTATAGTAATAATATTCTGATCTATACAGCATACATATATGTCACAACCACATTGTAGCTTATTGAGCCTTTCGTAGTATACACTCTAAGAAAATTTTGTTTATTTTTACTTATTAAATAGTTGGTTAATTTTTATCACGAGATTACTATCTAGAAATTTTGCGCCTTATTCGGTGAATTTTCAGTCAAAAAAATAAAATAAATAGATAAATGGTTAAACCTATGCAAATGGTTAACGAATTCGAGTACTTCGTGTGTGAACTTTGGCACCGATAATGTTCCCTTACACATCTAATGGACAGGTTCACCGATTAAAGCGTGTAAAACAATTTCCTTTTTCACATCAATTTGAGTACATCAGAAAATACGCAAATTTTGTTGTAAATCTGCTAAGACTAGGTGAAAATAAACATAAATATTCGCCAAATTGATTGTACATTTTTTTTACAATTTATTTTCTGAGTGTAGCTAATAAGCAACGAACTTACCTATACACATATGTACGTGCATAAGTCTGTTTTCTGGTTGTGTTGCCGATCAGCCTTACCTAAGCTCCTTCGAGTATACAAAATATAGTGTAACCCATAAGTTGCTATTTAGCTACGCTAGTATTCCACTTATAACTTACTCTTAGCGATTAATATTAAATTACATTAGTATGCTGTAATGGCGGTTTGGATTTTTTTTTTTTGATATATTTATATGTCCATGTATAATTAAACACACACCTATACAAGTGTACGCATAAAAAAAAAAAAAAAAAAAATAAATAAATAAAGAAAATAAAGAAGATAGGAAGAAATATAATAGATAAGGCAAAAGGGGCAGGGAGATCCGTGTAGGAAAATATAACCAAAGGGAAACGTAACTACTCACTCAATAAAATAAATGCAAATAATTACTACAGGCCACTAATAATATAACATAAGACCCTTAACAGAACAGTTCCATCACTGACTCCTCCCGTTATATTTATTACATGCAACGCAATTTGATGATACTACCCATTCCTTGTACATGTATATATATATATATATATATATATATATATATATATTTAAGGGTATAGGCGTAGCAACTATGATACGTATGCTTAGAATTACATTAGCATTATAAGACGATGAACTCCTAATAAAGATGTTGTAAAATGGGAATGTTGACCACCTTAATTTAAAAAGGCATAGAGATTTTCAGATACGGGGTCATCGAATTTAAGGTGCACCGATGGCCATGGATGAGGGTGGGTCGAAAAGCACCAGCGCTGCAACAACACCGGCGGCGCACCACAGGTAAGGGGTCACTGATACCCGGGTGCGACAGTGACCATGGATTAGGGTGGGACAAAAACGCACCGGCGCTGCAACAACATCAGCAACGCCACCCCCTTGTGAGTTCGGCCTTTAACTTTTTTTTTGATTGTTCATATATTTTAAATTTCAGCTTCTTTTATGTATTTTCAGATGCCTGTTAATAACCGGTCCTTCCGGTTGATTCAAATTAAATTCAAATTTAACGATTTTTTTTTCGCGATATATATGTATATTCAAATTCAAATTCACTTTGACAGTTTTTTTTGATTTCAACGTGTATTCAAATTTAAATTTCTAAATCTTTTCTCTTCCGTCCGCGATTATTTAAATATAACGTCCGATTATCTATTTTCAAATTTTTCCGTCGATTGTCAGTATTTCCGTCCGATTTAAATTTCGGTTTAAATGTTTTGCTAACGTCCGTCTGACTTTAACGTACATATGTACGTTCAAAATTCATATTCAAATTTTAACGACATTTTCCCTCGGTTTGCATTTATTTAAATTTAACTGATGCCTGGCCTCTTGAATTTGATTTTTTTTCGGGTTATCTTTTGAATTTTTGAATTTTTCAACGGTCCGTCCGTGGCATCCGGCTAAAACCGGATGTTGTTTTCGTTTGATTTTACTCGTTTTGGTTTGAAAAGGCATGATATGAATTTTTTCTGTTTATGGCGCAGGACAGCAATGTAGGCAAGAACCCCGCCCAGCCGACAATGACTAGCCACAGTGCAACCCTAGATCATGCCGACCGCCATGCATTGCTGCTCCACTCGATTGTAGATCGTAATCGAGTTCAAACGCGTATCCATAACAGATGGCGCCCAACGTGCTGACTCGATGGCTTTTTGGTCAGCCAGTGACGTCTTACTATCTCGCAAGTCCCAGATGGGCAGGCCCTGCGCCGCCACTGCGTTGCGGCGAGATGGTGAGACTGATCAGGTTGTCCAAGGAGATCATCGCTGGTGGCATAGGGCGCCACAAAGCGCAAAACGCACGCGATAGTCGAAAGCTAACCATAACAGATGGCGCCCAACGTGCTGACTCGATGGCTTTTGGTCAGCCAGTGACGCCTTACTATCTCGCAAGTCCCAGATGGGCAGGCCCTGCGCCGCCACTGCGTTGCGGCGAGATGGTGAGACTGATCAGGTTGTCCAAGGAGATCATCGCTGTTGGTGGCATAGGGCGCCACAAAGCGCAAAACGCACGCGATAGTCGAAAGCTAACCATAACAGATGGCGCCCAACGTGCTGACTCTATGGCTTTTTGGTCAGCCAGTGACGTCTTACTATCTCGCAGGTCCCAGATGGGCAGGCCCTGCGCCGCCACTGTGTTGCGGCGAGATGGTGAGACTGATCAGGTTGTCCAAAGAGATCATCGCTGTTGGTGGCATAGGGCGCCACAAAGCGCAGATCGTAATCGAGGTCAAGTGCGAACCATAACAGATGGCGCCCAACGTGGTGTCCTGGGGTACTGGCTTCAGTGGTTTCCTGGTCGTTCAGTGAAGTTTCATTATTCCGCAAGTCCCAGATTGGCAGCCTCAGTAGCCGCCACTGCGTTGCGGCGGGATGATGAGATTGATCGGGATGATTGGAAATCATTGGTGTTAGTGGCTCAGGGCTCCACGAGACTTTACGTCACCCAGTCTGTTTTTTTTTCTTTTTGCATTTCACCCGGAGAGGCAGTGTTTAACGCACTTAATTTTTTTTGTAGTTTAAATATTAAATTTGGTTTCACTGTCGTCCGAGGGGCATGTCCGCTAGATTCAGTAATTATTTTTTTTTTATGTAAATTTCTTTTGCCGAATATGTCTTTTGTGCAGTTTTGTGTATCGGATTTTTTTTTCTTTTGGGCCCAGCTTATCTCGCGTCGGAGTTGGCTGGATCCTAAGCTAGCAATCCTTCTTCGCAAGTCTGGGGTAGCGGCTTCAAACCGTGCCTTTCATTGCGGCGGAGCCAAGGATGTTGGCCATGAGGAAAATTCGTCCTTTTATTTTTTTTGTTTTCGTGATTTTTTTTTTTCTGAGTTGGTTGCACCTAGCGCCACTTTCATTGCGATGGGTTGGTCTGAGACCTGAGTTAGTACTTTTCATCTCCGCAAGTCTGGGGAATGCAGCCTCTAGCTGTTCCTTTCATTGGAGATTAGGAGGGTATAATTGCAAATTTCTTTTGTTCTGTCTTTTTTTTTGTTATGCGATGCAGGCCTCAGTTCATCTCATGCCTGAGTTGGGTGCCTTGGAACATTTAGCACCACTTCATGGCGATGAGCTGAGCTGAGACCCAAGGATGTATTGTCTATCTCCGCAAGTCTGGGGAAAGCGGATTGAAACCGTTCCTTTCATTGTGGTGGAGATAGGTTAGTATTTCGCAAAATTTAAATTTTTTTTGTTATTGCTAACTATCTTTAGTTAGCCAGCCTGTCTCAGGGATTTAGCTTCCGAGTAACCCTGCATTGCGGTTGGTGCGCTGGAGACCAGTTGGCACACACTGTCTTAATTTTTTTTGTGTTTTCTTTTCAAGGGGGTTTATAATTTTTTTTTTCATTCTGTAACCTGTGCCTTTATAATGGGAGGTCAGCATTCCCATTGAGTAACGAATACATATATATTTTGCCTTATATATCTTTTTACATGTACATATTTACGTATGTGAACACGTTTATTTATACAAATATTTTTTTTTGATAAGCGAAGTCATTTTGATCCGATATTGTTAGTTAAAATTTAAGATAATTTTTACAATCGCAAATAATTGTTACAAACATTTGCCAGATTTTTTTTTTCACCAAACGCGACAACATATCATATTTTCCTGGATGTGACATAATTTTGTACCGGCACAGGATTTAAATAGCAATTAATCGTTACCAATATTTGCTGAAAGTTTCACCAAACACAAAACCAAAGTTTTGTTAATTTCTTTTGGATGCGACATAATTTTTAATCGAGATAGAGATTTAAATTTCGTTAATTGTATAAATATTTGCATTTGGACCTTAACACCAAACGTGATTTTATTTAGGCAGTTAATTGCTTAAGATCTCATACGACCATTCAAGCGTGCCTTGTTTTTTTTGAAGCGCTCATACGTTCGATTTTGTTTAAATGTCCCAAAAGTGTCAGCAGTCGACTGAACGGACGCAAACGAGGAAATCTGTAAAAACTTAGCGCAGGCAAATGATAGAGCCAAGCAGATCTACAATAAGCGTTATAGGCTGGTAACTATAGGGAACGTCAAGAGGTATTTCGAAGAAATTTTGCCTTGAGTAACTTCAAACAGGGCATAAACCCGAAATTCCTGCCAAAATATATTAAGTGTCGAGTTCGTGGAAAAGTGGGCAATGCACTGTATGACTTAGAAGACTTAACAGGGAGATTAATGGGACGATTCCATGCTTCTGATATTCGTCCTCAATAAGACTCCGCTGGGCGTCTTGGCGGTCGGGGACAATTCGCCCAGTATTCTCCCCGAGCAGTTATAACAATAGGTGGATCACAAGCGCTCCCACCGGGAACCGTGGACCATCTAGCAGTCCATATTCCAATTGGTCTGCTTATACGGAGTTTTGACGAGTTCTCCCAAATTAAAATGTCTAGGTTTATGGAGTTTTGGCGAGTTCTCCTATATCAAATGCCTAACCTTACGGAGTTTTGACGAGTTCTCCAATACAAAAATGTCTATTCAAACGGAGTTCTGATGATTTTCCTGTTAAAGTTTTTTTTTTGTCCAGCTTCGAGAGGTTAGGGACCATAGACCAGCTGATAGGGTGATTGCATTCGGAGTTTAGACGCGTTCTCCTGTAAAAAAATGTCTAAGGCCGCGAAGCCTTAAAATAGGAAACAAAATAATTTAATTTTTTTTGTAAAGCCCATTCCGGGGGGCGAGAAACCAGCGGACCAAGGGTCTTTTTCAAGACCGCCTGTCCTGGGTCCAGCGTGCGGGGTTGGATCAGCCGGGGGGGACAGGTTGTTAAGACCGACCAAGATCGGCACCTAGGAGGAGGGCTCCTAGGGGGGGTAGGCTTCTCTGGCCTAAGCCAATAGAGAATCACCGCAACACCGGACTTACGCGTTTTGGGTTTTTTTTACCAAATGAATTTTTTTATTATACCTGACTTTCAATTATTCTCGGATTTTCATACACTACTAGATTGCACGTTCATATAGCATACGTTTTTTTTGGTATCACCTGATGGAGCCTCTGTTGCCCGGTTAGCTGTGGTAGAATTTGAGACTCTTATCTAGGGGTGAGTCGTGCCCCACGTAGTCAACAGTTGAGTATTATCGCAACAACCTTACAGGCAAACCATTTTTCCTGTTCGCTCCCTCGTCAGGTCTTCGAAGCGAAGCAGGCCTGTTATGGTTTGCTATCGATATCAATCCTGATATCGATCATAAACGGGTTAATTTCGGTTGCTTAATTTTGTCTGTGTGGCAGCACCACTATTTCAGTAGTTTTTTAGTAGTTCCCAATAACTTCCAGTGAATGATGGCGACATGTTGGCATGAGAGAGAAAAGCATGTACATGTATTGGTGACGCGTGGCCAAACATGAAAGGTCGTCGCATGCATGGTTCAATTATAGAAGGTTTTTGCAGTACTATATACGGACATACATACATACACACTCCATGTAAAATTGGTTGTGTATTCTGTGATGCTTCTGTCAAAATCATAGCCGCCATTGTAGAAATCACATTGCGTCAAGATCAAATTGTCATAAGTTTTGACACAAGCACCACAATGTGGAAAAAAAAATATAGGGAAAAGTCTGCAATCAGCTGTTTAGTAGGTTAACCTTCTATAAATTAGCCTTGGCCGCAAGTGAAGGAGAATGAGGTTGTATTATAGGGGTGGTTTTTTTTGCGTCAGTAACTTTCCTGTTCGAGTAATTTCATTTACCAATTATGGTGTTCTAGCAATAATAACGATTCGTATTTTCTCATTCAGTTACTAGATATTTCAAATGCGAAATTTTTCTTTGCTCAAATCCTGTAATTAATTCCCCTTTTCCTCCATTAAGTGTTTAAATAAAATTTAAGTGAGTGGGTTTATCCGAAATTTACATTGATTTTTTTTATTCTTCGAGATGATTATATGGTACTGCTTCATTTTTTTTTAGAACCCGAGCTTTATAGATCGCACATAAATTTTTCTTCAAATCTGGCAAGCTATCGAGCCGACCTCTATGAGTAGGCATCATGAGAAATTTCCCCTCCGAATCTTCACAATCGTTCCAATGGCGGGAGATGCACAAGTATTGGTGATGGACAAACTGGTTCTTCCAGGGTTGCCATGAACACTTCGTAATGTGAAAATACGTAACACGTGATTATTCGGTGACTTGGTACTTTCAAATGCATATTTTATAAAATATTCTCATGCGCTCCATACAATTTTAAAATTTTACATAGTTCTCAGAAAATTAATTACTATTGTTTCATCAACCAGATTTTCCTGTCCTACCGATTTCATAATTTGAGCGTAGGACAACAATGGGCCATATTGATAAGATTAAGGCAAATGCTTTTGCTGGAAATTGCAGAAATTTGACATAAATTTGTATGAACCAAATTTCAAAATTTGAGTAAAATATCTGAGATCTTAAACAAATGCAGATGCTTGGCTCTTGTTAATATGACCCAATGTCCATTATATTCCCAATGCACACTAATAGGATTTTACAGTAGCAAATTTTCTAGGGCACGAATACAATCGATTATTTTGAAATAGTTTCATGGGAAAAATGCTTGAGGCATTTTATTCCGAAAGTTTTGGTAAATTTTTTTTGTGTGTCATGGCAACCGTATTCTATCTCGCTTGTGTCATTGTTGGCGTCATACCATGATGTAGACATTCGGGCATGGAGGAACAATAAAGGAGAATGCATAACGACATACCTTCATACATAGTGGGCCGAGAAGTGTCATGCAAAGAGGAATGTAGAAGAATTTGACAGATGTAGGGGCCACACAAATGCTAGGGTGCGTGTGTGTGTGGAATATGTCAACAAAAAAATGCTTGTGTTCGTGTGTGTTTATGAAGATTGAAGAAGAAGTCAGCTGATCTTATGCATTCTCCTTTATTGTTCCTCCATGCATTCGGGTAACCGTAAAGTCACGCCACTATTATGCACACGTCACTACATTGTTATACGGCACTACGTTGTTATACGATAGGAAACGGGACCATTCCAAACAAATACAGAAAAAGGGGAAGGTGAGCGTTTAGCTAGGCACGCTTGAACAGAAAAATTTTAGTACAGAGTCAGTTAGTTGGTGGATAGTCGTAGAGTTGTGAACGTGTCAGGTGGTTAATTTCCATATGAAAACACAGTTAACAAATTTTTTTTAACTTTTAAGTTCATTTTCATCATATGAAACTCGACAACCGGCCGCATGTGATGGGGTTCTGCCACCTTGCGAAATACACTTGGATAGTGTAAAGATTTGCATTGTGTTTGTGTCTATTGCATTGGAATGCAATTGTAATTCTACAAAAAAAAAAAACAAAAAATAGAAAAAACCTACTGCAAATTTCTTGGCCAAGGTCTATGGAATGGGAAAAAGTGTGGCAGACTGGAGAAATACATGTTAAGTAAACATTTAATATATAACTAATTGTGGAGCGTGGCAAAAAATTAGACAAAAGCAATAGAGAAAATAATTGATAGTGCGATAAACGAAAAAACTGCATAACTGAAAATGACAAAAGAGTGCTGAAAGTAAGTGTTGAGATACTTAATCGACGCAAAAAAGTGGTTTGTCAACTTGTAGCGTCCCTTCTAGTTGTCCTTACATAAAGCTTTTAAATGCATTTCACGCCGTTGCTGTTACAAACCATTGCAACGATAGTGCATTGAAACACGTACATACATCCATACATACTAAACAAAAAAAAAATAAACAAATATTGCTTAAAAATAGGAAAAGAAAAATTGAATTTGGACAAACAAAACAAAACAAAGAAAATGGCAAACCTAAAATTAATTCAAAAACACACCAAAAGAGAAACGCCGTTTTTAACATTGAAACTGTGCACACAAAAAAGAAGCGCAAAAATAAATTAAACACCAAAAACGGATGACGGCTGAACCGATTATTGCAACAACAGCGTTACAAATCGACACTGAACAACGTGGCAATACAGCTGCTGACAGCAAGACAACAAACCGAACAACAACAACAACAACAACTGCAAACACAATTGCAACTTTGACAGCAAGCGCAGCAGGAGCAGCAGCAGCAGCAGTGGTCTTCAACAACCGGTGGCAGCATCAGCAGCAGATCGGTGGCACCACCACTAAAGGTGCACCGCAACGGGTGGTGAGTCAGGCAGGCGTCGGAGGTATCCGTATATATGTATGTACATAATTTATATTTAATTAAATCATAAAAAAAAAAATGAGGAAAAAAATTATGATTAAATAAAATTTTTTTTTTGCATGTCACTATTGTTAGGGACACACGCGTGGTATAGTAATAATATTCTGATCTATACAGCATACATATATGTCACAACCACATTGTAGCTTATTGAGCCTTTCGTAGTATACACTCTAAGAAAATTTTGTTTATTTTTACTTATTAAATAGTTGGTTAATTTTTATCACGAGATTACTATCTAGAAATTTTGCGCCTTATTCGGTGAATTTTCAGTCAAAAAAATAAAATAAATAGATAAATGGTTAAACCTATGCAAATGGTTAACGAATTCGAGTACTTCGTGTGTGAACTTTGGCACCGATAATGTTCCCTTACACATCTAATGGACAGGTTCACCGATTAAAGCGTGTAAAACAATTTCCTTTTTCACATCAATTTGAGTACATCAGAAAATACGCAAATTTTGTTGTAAATCTGCTAAGACTAGGTGAAAATAAACATAAATATTCGCCAAATTGATTGTACATTTTTTTTACAATTTATTTTCTGAGTGTAGCTAATAAGCAACGAACTTACCTATACACATATGTACGTGCATAAGTCTGTTTTCTGGTTGTGTTGCCGATCAGCCTTACCTAAGCTCCTTCGAGTATACAAAATATAGTGTAACCCATAAGTTGCTATTTAGCTACGCTAGTATTCCACTTATAACTTACTCTTAGCGATTAATATTAAATTACATTAGTATGCTGTAATGGCGGTTTGGATTTTTTTTTTTTTGATATATTTATATGTCCATGTATAATTAAACACACACCTATACAAGTGTACGCATAAAAAAAAAAAAAAAAAATAAAAAATAAATAAAGAAAATAAAGAAGATAGGAAGAAATATAATAGATAAGGCAAAAGGGGCAGGGAGATCCGTGTAGGAAAATATAACCAAAGGGAAACGTAACTACTCACTCAATAAAATAAATGCAAATAATTACTACAGGCCACTAATAATATAACATAAGACCCTTAACAGAACAGTTCCATCACTGACTCCTCCCGTTATATTTATTACATGCAACACAATTTGATGATACTACCCATTCCTTGTACATGTATATATATATATATATATATATATATATATATATATATATTTAAGGGTATAGGCGTAGCAACTATGATACGTATGCTTAGAATTACATTAGCATTATAAGACGATGAACTCCTAATAAAGATGTTGTAAAATGGGAATGTTGACCACCTTAATTTAAAAAGGCATAGAGATTTTCAGATACGGGGTCATCGAATTTAAGGTGCACCGATGGCCATGGATGAGGGTGGGTCGAAAAGCACCAGCGCTGCAACAACACCGGCGGCGCACCACAGGTAAGGGGTCACTGATACCCGGGTGCGACAGTGACCATGGATTAGGGTGGGACAAAAACGCACCGGCGCTGCAACAACATCAGCAACGCCACCCCCTTGTGAGTTCGGCCTTTAACTTTTTTTTTGATTGTTCATATATTTTAAATTTCAGCTTCTTTTATGTATTTTCAGATGCCTGTTAATAACCGGTCCTTCCGGTTGATTCAAATTAAATTCAAATTTAACGATTTTTTTTTCGCGATATATATGTATATTCAAATTCAAATTCACTTTGACAGTTTTTTTTGATTTCAACGTGTATTCAAATTTAAATTTCTAAATCTTTTCTCTTCCGTCCGCGATTATTTAAATATAACGTCCGATTATCTATTTTCAAATTTTTCCGTCGATTGTCAGTATTTCCGTCCGATTTAAATTTCGGTTTAAATGTTTTGCTAACGTCCGTCTGACTTTAACGTACATATGTACGTTCAAAATTCATATTCAAATTTTAACGACATTTTCCCTCGGTTTGCATTTATTTAAATTTAACTGATGCCTGGCCTCTTGAATTTGATTTTTTTTCGGGTTATCTTTTGAATTTTTGAATTTTTCAACGGTCCGTCCGTGGCATCCGGCTAAAACCGGATGTTGTTTTCGTTTGATTTTACTCGTTTTGGTTTGAAAAGGCATGATATGAATTTTTTCTGTTTATGGCGCAGGACAGCAATGTAGGCAAGAACCCCGCCCAGCCGACAATGACTAGCCACAGTGCAACCCTAGATCATGCCGACCGCCATGCATTGCTGCTCCACTCGATTGTAGATCGTAATCGAGTTCAAACGCGTATCCATAACAATTTGCGGGCGTGTGTCAATTTAAGGCTTGCGTACATATATATGTATGTATTATTTACGCATGCATTTGCCCGATCACAGTTCGAGCCCGTGCACAATTAACTTCTATCTCGCTTTGCTTCAGAGTTTTGCTTTGACAGTTTCGTTCAGCATGTGCTTTTCAAAGGGACATGTTCACAATTGAGGTGAAGCGAGTAAAGCAAGGTATAAAGTTAGCCATGTTTCAACTTTTTTACACTTTGACAAACATCTCCCCTTGTGTGTGTGTGTGTATGTTTGCATATAGGCGCATTTCTGTCGTACCCAAGCATGAAAAGAATACTCGCTTATTCATAAAATTACATTCAAAGCAACAACACCAACTCGACTATTTTTAAAATAGTCGAGTTGGTGTTGTTGCTTTGAAGGTAATTTGATGCATAAGCGAGTATTCTTTTCATGCTTGGGTACGACAGAAATGCGCCTTATGTACACTTATTTTAGCGATTTCGCGCAATTTCGTGAGAAGTGAACAGAGAAAAGTAAAAAATAACATTCGAATAAGCAGAAAAAAGCAAATTCCCCAAATATCTTACCAAAAATCAGGTTTATAAATTAAAGCAAAGAAGTGAAGTGGCAATTGTAAAAGTGTTAACTGTAGCAAGCATCTGGAAGTTCGCTTTGCTTTAAGGTTTTTTCTATCAAAGTTGGAGCAGACAAAGCCAATTGTGCACGGGCTCTTCGTTCGACCGACCATAGCGCTCTCACTAATACAATCTCAATTTCAAATTTGCATACCTCTGATTTAAAATCTCTTCAGTGCAGAACAGTGTTGCCACTTTAGCTATTTTGTAGCTAGATTTGGCTATAACTTTTGGCGTTTAGCTACAGATATTTGCGTTTAGCTATTAGCTATGTTTGTTAGCTTTTTTTTTTAATAGCTTAGCTTTTTTTAGCTATTTTTCTTAATTTCTTTATTTTGCACATCAGTTTATCATTTTAAGCTAATCAGTCATCTGTGAGTTTATGAAAACTGGAAAGTGTATACTGATCCTTATGATTATCAAACTATACACAAGTTGATAGTCTGGCATGCCTTCCTTATTTTATCAATTATTGGTGCATTCATATGCAAGGTTGATCAATCCGAAAATCCGTTTGAAGAACTACAATCTTTTGTGTTTAATTTTCTAATCCTACCGCTTAGTAATGCAGAAATAGAACGTAGCTTTTCTGTTATGAACGTAATAAAAACAAAGCAAAGAAATAGAATGCAATTATGTATTTATGTTAAACTCTCTATTGACTGTTAGGCATGGTCTAAAAAGGCATGAAAAATGTTGTAATAACTTTGAAATTCCTAACGATATTATTAAAGCAATGACTTCACTTAATATATATGATTCAACCTGTGAATTAAATGAAGATATGATTTTTAAAATGTTATTGAACCAAATTTTTAAGTAAAGTTTAAATATTAAGTAGTCGCTATTATAATTTATTTTAATACTGCAATTGAATGTACATACATACATACATACGTATGTATGTAATGAATTGATTTTTGATGTGTAAACATATTTGCTGTAGCTACGAGTAAATTCAAAAGTTTACGCGTAAACCGTAAATGACCTTTGTGTTAGTGCGCTGCTGTGTCCGTGTGAATCGCTTGGCATTGTCAGTGGTAGGTAGGTAGATAGACATGTACTTACAAATGCCTGCATGCATAGCCGTGCAAATGCAAATATCAACAACAAGAGCAACGAAGCGAAGCGAAGTTGCTGTTGTTGTTGTTTTCTGCAACAATGCGACAAATAGGCAAAATAAAAGGGACCAACCTGTTTGAACATGTACGCAAATGTATGGATATGCATACCTCTCTAATTTTCTGAGCAATATTGGTATCAAATGAAAGGTTTTGAGCAGGCCTTCTACATGGAGCTCTATTCTTTATGGTTCCTAGGTCGGGTCCGGAGATATGGGTCAAAACGGGGACCCGGATATTCTTGAATGTTGCTGAGCAACATTGGTATCTAATGAAAGGTTTTGAGCAGGCCTCCTACATGGAGCTCTATTCTTTATGGTTCCTAGGTCGGTTCCGGAGATATGGGTCAAAACGGGGACCCGGATATTCTTGCATGTTTCTGAGCAATATTGGTATCAAATTAAAGATTTTGAGCAGACCTTCTACATGGAGCTCTATTCCTTATGGTTCCTAGGTCGGGTCCGGAGATATGGGTCAAAATGGGGACTCGGATTATCTTGCATGTTTCTGAGCAATATTGGTATTAAATGAAAGGTTTTGAGCAGGGCTTCTACATCGAGCTCTATTCTTTATGGTTCCTAGGTCGGGTTCGGAGATATGGGTCAAAACGAGGACCCGGATGATCCTTGAATATTTCTGAGCAATATTGGTATCAAATGAAAGGTTTTGAGCAGGACTTCTGCACGGAGCCCCGAGATATGGGTCAAACGTGGTCCCGAATGTTCTTGCATATTTCTGACCAAAACAAAACAAATCAAAATCAGAATTCAAAAATCAAAAACCAAACACCAAAACAAACAAAAACAAACAAAGTGGAGCCGTGACAATGACAACAAAAAATTATAAAAACGATAGTCGCATTTTAAGAAAACCAGGGGAAAAATGGAATAAGGGAAAGGGAATAGAATCCGATTTCGAAACTGTTTACACATCAATGTGTTATGGATCGCGTTTGACCTCGATTACGATCTACAATCGAGTGGAGCAGCAATGCATGGCGGTCGGCATGATCTAGGGTTGCACTGTGGCTAGTCATTGTCGGCTGGGCGGGGTTCTTGCCTACATTGCTGTCCTGCGCCATAAACAGAAAAAATTCATATCATGCCTTTTTAAACCAAAACGAGTAAAATCAAACTAAAACAACATCCGGTTTGGCCGGATGCCACGGACGGACCGTTGAAAAATTCAAATATTCAAAAGATAACCCGAAAAATCCAAATTTAAGAGGCCAGGCATCAGTTAAATTTGGATAAATGCAAACCGAGGGAAAATGACGTTAAAATTTGAATATGAGTTTGAACGTACATATGTACGTTAAAGTCAGACGGACGTTAGCAAAACATTTAAACCGAAATTTAAATCGGACGGAAATACTGACAATCGACGGAAAAATTTAAAAATAGATGAGCGCACGTTAAATTTAAATAATTGCGGACGGACGAGAAAATAATCGTTGCACCAAAATTTAAATTTGAATGTACGTTGAAATCGATATGCACTAAATTTGAATAACCACTGTCAAAAAAAACTGTCAAAGTGAATTTAAATTTGAATAGTTATATCGCAAAAAAAAAATCGTTAAATTTGAATTTAATTTGAATCAACCGGAAGGACCGGTTATTAACGGGCATCTGAAAATACATAAAAGAAAGCTGAAATTTAAAACATATGGAAAATCAAAAAAAGTTAAAGGCCGAACTCACAAGGGGGTGGCGTTGCTGATGTTGTTGCAGCGCCGGTGCGTTTTTGTCCCACCCTAATCCATGGTTACTGTCGCACCCGAATACCAGTAACCCCTTACCTGTGTTGCGCCGCCGGTGTTGTTGCAGCGCTGGTGCTTTTCGACCCACCCTCATCCATGGCCATCGGTGCACCTTAAATTCGATGACCCCATAATTATTATGCGCCGCTGGTGTTGTTGCAGCGCCGGTGCTTATCTACCCACCCTCATCCTTGGTCATCAGCGCACCTATATTTTGATGACCCCGTTCCTGAAAATCCCTATCCCATTTTTAATTAAGGTGGATCAGCATTCCCATTATAATTTTAACAATTTATTTGGAATTCATTCGTCTCCTTTTTTTTTTTTTTGCTAAATCCTTACTCTACTTTTCCTTCATTTTAGTACACTAGGGCGCCCTTTTTTTTTTTCTTTTTACAGAGAAATTAAAAAAAAATGTATATATAAAATACGGAAAATAATATAAATAGCTTACGACCTATGCTCCGGTGGTTGTTGCTGCTGCTGTTGTCGTTGTTGGTGCTATGGGGATTGTTGTTGTTGCTGATTGATGTTGTGCTGATGGGTTTTTGTTGTTGTCGTTGTTGTTGCTGTTGTTGCAAATAATGATGTTGCTGTTGTTGTTACTTACGTTGTTGTTGTTAATTTTGTTGTCAGCGTTGCCAATACTACCGTCACAAAGCTTCAAATTGCAATTCAGCGCGAGTTATGACTTGAAAAATCCTTATAGTTTGAATGTTAGTTTGTTGCTTTTGTTGCAATCAAATTGACTTGCGTAGCGAAAAAAAAGTTTAACGTTTCTGTTGGCAGTTTTAATTGGTTGTTTTGCTCAAGTAAGAGTACACTAGATGTTGTTGTTCTTCTTGTTGTTGACTATTTGTTGTACTAGCAATTCTTTCTGAAGGTCTTACATCGCTTTGCTGTTGATTTGGGCTTTATAATTGTTGTTGTTGTTAGTGCTGGAACACTGTAGATAAATATTAAGCAGGAAAAGTGTGTTTTTGTTTTGTATCTTAAAAAAATCGCTGTTATGCTATATCCAGCAGCTGCTTTCTTCCTTCAGTGTTTCTTCTACTATTTTAACCCTTTCTTCACACAATGGATGCGTTGCCAAATTCACCGAATGCGCTGCATTGGTTACTATTGTTGTTTATTTCCCTTTAAATTTCGTTTGGCTATGTGTCAGCGACGGAAGTACCAGCCTCGGGCATACAAAAAAATACCGGCGCACCTAAACCTTCTTTTTGCATGCGCATTCACTTTCGAGCATTTGTTGACTACCTTATTTTTATAGCACCTAAGTTTAGTTTTTATTATATTTTTTTTTTTTTTTTTTTTTTCACATTGTAGTTAATTTTTCACTTTATTAGGAATCGATTGGACATGATTGAGACTAAATTCTTTACAAGCTTGAATTTGATAAAACCTTACATTAATTAAACCATGTACAATTTGTATGTGAAATTCTTTCAAGGTACCATTAATTAATTATGTAGTTCTTTCATTTGGTATGATTATAAATATGTTCAAGTTATGTACTTGTATTCCGACTGGAATATTTTTTTCAGTTGCTGGGAAGCATTTTGACATTTTTGGGGATAGTTATTTTTACACACTTAAATTTTTCCGACGGAACCGTCTCAACCGCCTTTTCCCGATTAACTCCCATCAACTGATTTTTCGCAACTGACTGCTGTACTAAAAATTTTCTATCCAAGCGTGCCTTCCACCTTTTTATCTATCCAGTTTGGAAGAGTCCCGTTTTCTTTCCATATAGCCTGCAGTGGTGTAGTGACGTGTGCATAATAGTGGCGTGACTTTACGGTTACCCGAATGTCTATATCATGGTATGACGCTAGCAATGGCACAAGCGAGATGGAATGCGATTGCCATGTTACACAAATAAAAATACCAAAACTTTCGGAATAAAATGCCTCAAGCATTTTTCCCATGAAACTATCTCAAATTAATCGATTATATTCGTGCCCTAGTAAATTTGCTACTGTAAAATTCTATTAGTGTACGTTGGGAATATTAATAGACATTGTTGTCTTACGCTCAAATTATAAAAATGGTAAGAGACAGGAAAATCTGATTAATGAAATAGTATGTTTGTTTCTCATTAAACTAGCAGCTAGCTGTCAAGTGAAATGAAAAGAGCAAAACGGAAAGAATTACGTTCATAAAGAGTGAAATGTACAGAAAATCAAGAAACGTTCTGCCAGCCCAAACCTGGCTAACTATCCATAACTAGCCAATAAGAAACAAACATATTAAAATTATGTGGTAAATAATTATTTAATTTTCTGTGAACTATGTAAAATTTAAATTTGTATGGAGCGCATAAGAACATTTTATAATAGGTGCATTTGAAAGTACTAAGTACCCGAATAACCACGTGTGGCGTATTTTCACAGTAGCAGGTATTCATGGCAACCCTGAAACAACCAGTTTCTCCATCACTAATACATGTGCATACCCCGCCATTGGAACGATTGTCAAGGTTGAGATGGGAAATTTGAGTTAAGCTTTCCCCATGAAAGGCCTACTTATAGAGGTTGGCTCGAAAGCTTGCCTATTTGCAAATAAGAAAAATTTACGTGCAATCTATATAGATCGAGATCTGGAAATTACAGCAAAACCATATAACCATCTAGAAGAATAAAAAGAAATCAATGTAAATTTCGGATACAATTACTTATTTAAAATTTGTTTAGACTCTTAGTGGAGGAAGAAAAGAATTAATTACAGGGTTTTAAAAAAAGGTTACATTTAAGATATCTAGTAACTGAATAAGAAAATACAAAACGTTAGAACACCACCAGTGGTGAATGAAATTTACTCGAACAAGGAAATGACTCCTGTCAAAAAAAAATTGTCAGCTGTTGCCATCGAGACAACCTCATAATCACCCTCGTCTCGCAGTGCGGCCACCTATTACACTAGCCCATAGCTCAAACATACAAGGTCGATGCGAGGGAGAATCGCTCTTCTTCTTCTTGGCATATGTCACTTATTGTCTGTTGATTTGATTTTACAATCTCGCATGCCTTGTTCGCAGAAGTAGAATGCTAAGCTCAAGGTTTATCCAAAGAAGGTTATATTAGTTACGTTTTGATGTGTGTGTTTCCTTTAAAAAAAATGTCAACGTAAAAGAGGAGAGAAATTATTTTCAAAGCAAAAAATTTTCCCCAATCGGTTCTATCTGACGTTCGCACTTTTTTGCACACGTACCCAATTGCAATCAGCTTATCTGCCGCGAAATCCTTCTTTAAACAACCCTTGCTAAGTTGTGTGTTCACTTCTTTTTCCCTGCTTTTGACATTTGAAACAAGCCGCCTAGCGTCAATCGCATATTCTGCCTCCCATGCGACGACCTGTTTAGTTTGGCCACGCGTCAACCATTCTTCTTCACCATGTCAGCACGTCGGCCATTATGAAATGGAAGTTATTGGAAAAGTACTAAGAAAAAAAAAACTACTGAAATAGTGGTGCTGCCACACAAACAGAATTGAGCAACCGAAATTAACCCGTTTATGATCGATATCAGTATTGATATCGATAGCAAACCATAACAGGCCTGCTTCGCTTCGAAGACCTGACGAGGGAGCGAACAGGAAAAATGGTTTGCCTGTAAGGTTGTCGCGAGAATACTCAACTGTTAACTACGTGGGGCACGACTCCCCCTAGATAAGAGTCTCAAATTCTACCACAGCTAACCGGGCAGCAGAGGCTCCGTCAGGTGATATCAAAAAACCATATGCTATATGAACGTGTCCAATCTGGTAATGTATGTAAATCCGAGATTAATTGAAAGTCAGGTATAATAAAAAAATTCATTTGGTAAAAAAAAAACCCAAGATGCGTAAGTCCGGTGTTGCGGTAATTCTCTATTGGCTTAGGCCAGAGAAGCCTACTCCCCCCTAGGAGCCCTCCTCCTAGGTGCCGAACTTGGTCGGTCTTAACAACCTGTCCCCCCCGGCTGATCCAACCCCGCACGCTGGACCCAGGACAGGCGGTCTTGAAAAAGACCCTTGGTCCGCTGGTTTCTCGCCCCCCGGAATGGGCTTTACAAAAAAAAATTAAATTATTTTGTTTCCTATTTTAAGGCTTCGCGGCCTTAGACATTTTTTTACAGGAGAACGCGTCTAAACTCCGAATACACTCACCCTATCAGCTGGTCTATGGTCCTTACCTCGCGAAGCTGGACAAAAAAACTTTAACAGGAAAATCATCAATACTCCGTTTGAACAGACATTTTTATATTGGAGAACTCGTCAAAACTCCGTATAAGCAGACCAATTGGAATATGGACTGCCAGATGGTCCACGGTTCCCGATGGGAGCGCTTGTGATCCACCTATTATTATAACTGCTCGGGGAGAATACTGGGCGAATTGTCCCCGACCGCCAAGACGCCCAGCGGAGTCTTATTGAGGACGGATATCAGAAGCATGGAATCGTCCTATTAATCTCCCTGTTAAGTCTTCTAAGTCATACAGTGCATTGCCAACTTTTCCACGAACTCGACACTTAATATATTTTGGCAGGAATTTCGCGTTTATGCCCTGTTTGAAGTTGCTCAAGGCAAAATTTCTTCTAAATACCTCTTGACCTTCCCTATAATTCACAAGCCTAGAGCGCTTATTGTAAACCTGCTTGACTTTCTCATTTGCCTGTGCTAAGTTTCTACGGATTTGCTCGTGGATTCCTGATAACTTGTCAGCTTTACTTACTATCGGTACGCGATCTTCTTTGAGGCTATCCAATTTCTCTAATAACTTATACGCGGAAGCGTGTTGGACCATATTCTGACCATATAATGCAAAGTACGGAGAGCACTGAATCGACGTATGAAAATCACTTCTTAAAACTGATAGAATTTCGGGTATATGTTTGTCCCAGTCCGTATGATCCTGCTTATCTTTTAGGAAAATTCTTATCTTGGAAACTATCTCTCTATTCACGCGTTCGGACGCATTAGCTTGTGGGGAATACACTCCTGTTCTTACATGCGTCACACCGTACTTCTCAAAGAACGCTTTCATTTCTTTTGAGATGAATTGTTTCCCATTATCGCTGTGGATATATTCTGGGACCCCTATAGCTGGAAAAATCTCTGTACCGAAGTAGTTCATTACATTGATAGCTGTCGCTCTCTGCATTGGCTTCAGCCACACATACTTGGAAAAATGGTCTAAAATAATAAAAAGAAACTGGTTCCTACGTTTGGATCTCGGATAAGGTCCTAAGAAGTCGCAATATAAGCGCTGAAAAGGTCTTTCTGTAACAAAAGCGCTTCCTATAGGTGGTCTTGACTGCTGATTCGTTGTTTTCACGGCCTTGCAAGTATCACAATCCTTTACATAGTCTCTAACGTCCCTAGCTTGTTGTGGCCAGAAGTATTTCCACCTAACCCGCTCCAATGTCTTTTGCCACCCTCCGTGATAACTCCTAACCGCGTCATGTGCCATTCGTATTGCTTCCTCCCTAAGTCCTTCGGGCAACCACAACCGCCATAACGAGTCTTCTTCATCCTCCACACCCTTCCGAAACTTAACTCTTTTAAAAATCAAACCGTCTCTGACGCACAAATCCGGGAGAGCCTCACCGTTTACTGTGATTGTTCTGATAAGATCCAGATACTCATTGGCTCTAAATTCGGATGAGTCTAAGTCTATTTCGTAAGGCGCGGGAGATGAAGTCAACTCGTCAACGTCAAAACGCGACAGAGCGTCTGGTACTACATTCAGAGCCCCCTTACGGTGCTCCATTTTGAAATCATATCTCTGTAGTAGCAGTGACCATCTAGCTAACCTACCACTAAGGTCTTTTTGCGTCATCAACCATTTAAGGCTTGAGTGGTCCGTGATGATACGAAATGGCAGCCCTTCAACGTAGGGTCTGAAACGCTTGACGCTGACAATTGCGGCGAGGCATTCCAGCTCGGTGACTGTATAGTTGCGTTGAGCATTATTTAATTTTTTTGAAACGAAAGCTATTGGATGCTCTGCACCATTATCATCGACCTGGAATAACACGCCTCCTACTCCTATTTTGGAAGCATCACATTGAATGATAAATTCTCTTGAAAAATCCGGTTGAGCCAAGACTGGAGCGGAACTCAGAGCTACTTTAAGTTTTTCGAAGGCCTCTACTGCTTCTGGAGTGAGTTTGAAAGGACCAGGTGACTTACGTAAACAATCTGTCAAAGGGCCTGCTAAATCAGCGAAATTGGTAAAAAATGCCCTGTACCAATTTGCCATACCCACAAATCTGCGAACCTGTCGAGGAGATTTGGGAATGGGGAAATTTTGCATTGCCTCAATTTTTTTCTGGGTTTACTTTCAAACATCCACTGCCTATAACATACCCCAAGTATCGAATCTCTCTCTGGCAAAATTTACTTTTTCTCACGTTAATTGTAAGGCCTGCACCTTTCAAACACCTCGCAACATCTGCTAAAAGTTTGATGTGGTCGTCAAAATCCGCACTACATACCAACAGGTCGTCCAAATAAACAAAAACATGTTCTCGCATATACGAGGGAATTGCTTTGTCCATGAGTCGACTCATTGTTTGTGGCGCGTTACACAACCCAAAGGGCATAACTTTGTAATGGTACAAAGGTTTACCTGGCACCGCAAACGCTGTCTTCTCTTTTGACGACTCAGTTAGTTTAATTTGGAAGAACGCGTCTTTTAAGTCGATACCACTAATAAAGTGCGTATCCTTTAAACGACTCAATAACCCGTTGATATGCGGCAGCGGATATGAGTCCTTTTTCGTAACGGCGTTTACCTTCCTAGAATCAATGCAGAGCCTAACCTTACCAGGTTTCCGTACTAACACAACTGGGCTACACCATGGCGAATTCGACTCTTCGATGACTCCCATTTTCAATAATCTATCAATTTCGCTGTAGGCTTCAGCCTGCCTTGGTGGCGAAAGAGGAAAATGTTTACTTTTTATTGGGACAGCGTCACCCGTGTCAATATGGTGCTCCACTAGCTGTGTTTGCCCTAGACCTAATTTTTCAAACGACGGAAACATATCAATAACTTTTTGCAAATCGTACTTCTGGGATGTAGTTAAATCATGAAAATTGGGACTTTCTTCTATATCTTCCTTTGCTTCTAGGCAAGATACACTTGGAAATATTTCGGGAGCTAAAGCAAATGCTTTCCAAAAATCTACTCCGAAATAGGCTTCCTGGAGAAGCGAAGGAACAAGGTAAAAAGATATGGATTTTGTTGTATTTTTAAAAGTGACAGGCAATGAACTGCAACCTATTATCTTCCGTTTGTCGCCGCCTGCCGTATATACACATTCATTCATTTCACGATATTTAAGATTGTTTTCCTCTAGAAACTTCAAACAGTCCTTACCCAGAATAGAGACATTGGCTCCTGAATCCAATAACCCCACAAGTGATCCATTTCCTATCCTCACCCTAATCATTGGTCTTTCATCGTCTGTAAGGACGAGTGTGGTGCTATCCAAAAGCTTGCGCACCTGGACACGTTTGCTATACCTCTTCCTACACTGCAAAATTCTTTCGGGTGGATATAGTTGGGAATCATTCGTGAAAATATTTGACCTAACCAATTGATAGTTTTGTTCTCTTTCTTCTAAACTGGGTCGGAAAATGGTCTGGCAACTAAAATTTCTAACTGAAGCTTTCAAAATACGAATTGGTCGAGAATTTGTTTGTGACGAAGTCGGGCCATCTGAATCTGAACTATTTGAGTAATCCGTACTATCAGGGAAAGTTACTATTGGTGTTGGTTGACTACTCGCGGATCTGGTCGAAAGTGGACTAGGCTCAGTACTCGCGACGATTGGCTGGGTATTGACTGAAGTAGGGGCTATAGTCCCGAACGAGTTTCCCCCTCTCTTTTCTCGCTCGGATAACGGTTTCCCTGACCACGGTGGTCGTTGGGACACTTCGGAGTCAACACTCCTCTCTGACCGCATTTAAAACAAAACTGAGATTTAATTGGCTCCTCACAGTATATATAAGAATGGCCCATTGCCTGGCAATTCCAACATTTAATCCCTGAGTAGTCTGGCTTACCCATTCGACGATAATTCAACGCTTCTACCTGCGGATCTGCTATATAATCTTCGTTTTCGACCCTACATTCCGGAGCTATGGCACGCGCTTCGTTTACGCTCGGCCTATGGTAATTTGATACTAAGCTCCTGCTCTCCTTCAGCACCTGCTCGCCTCGTCGAGCTACATCGCGAAGGTCATGCAAATCTCTTACACTTGCGTTAAACAACATTAATTTCAAATTACCATTAACGTTGCGTTTGATGATATCTATTAACAAGGCTTCAGACATGGGCTCTCTAAGTCTTGCGTTTAATGCCAGAATGTCCGTGTGGAAAACGTCGTATGTCTCATTCACTCTCTGCTTACGCACAGATATTTCCATCATCAGCTCGTGGTCCGTTTTCATTGTACCGAATTCCCGTTTTAAAGAATAACTCAAAAATGGATAATTTGCGTTGGAATTTTGTTTGGTAAATAACCAATACCATTCTTCGGCACGGCCTGACAAGAAAAGGTGAAAACTGGCCATAATCTGATCTTCTGAACATTGTGTGCGCTCACGCAAAGTGTCCAATTTAAACAAAAAATCTGAAACACTACCAGTACCGTCATAAGATATCTTCCAATCTTGTGGTTTCACAACCGTATTACTGGGCGTGGGAATAATTGAGTTGTTAACAAAAGTCTGCGCTTGGTTCGGCAGCTGTCTAGCGTCATCCTTAGTATCATGTCTAGCGTCACTCCTAACAAAATCCATCGCCGTTCGAGAGGCTGCGACTGCAGCGTTCAGGGTATTCACGTTTTCCCTAATAGCTCTCATCTCTTGGCGTAGCTCTTCTTGTGACGTTTGGAATAGCTGATGCAGAACGTGTACCCACGAATTCAAAGGAGTCACTTCGGGATGGGTCTCATGATTGGAAGCCCTATCGTTGTAAACGTTTGGTTGTAACCGAACCTGTGGTAAAGCGCTAGTCTCGTCTACTGTATTTGTCGCGCATTGCTCAGGCGGATCCGGCATATTCCTAATAAGACTGTCTAGATCGAGGATATTTGCACTAGTCGGTCTATCATATTTTCCCGAAGGGTCATTATTTGGAACATCCCTGAATGGATCTACTGTTGTCCGGCTGACTATTGGGGAATGCATTACTAAAGGTCGGCTCGCTGGGGGTTTCGGAGTTGCACCTCCACTTCCTCTTCCTCTATAATATACCCCGCTACCTCTGTTTTTAGAACCACTACCTCTAGTCGAACTCCTAGTTTGCATCCCTTCAGCTGACTGCTGAGTGTTTTGAGACATTTTCAAAAAAAATCGAACGTTTGAGCGCTTCAAAAAAAAACAAGGCACGCTTGAACGGTTGTATGAAATCTAAAGCAATTAACTGCTTGAATAAGTCACGTTTGGTGCTAAAGCTCAAATGCAATTATTTGTACAATTACCGAAATTTAAGTCTTTATCTCGATTCAAAATTAGATCGCATCGAAAAGAAATTAACAAACTTTGGTTTTGTGTTTGATCGAGCTTTCAGCGAATATTAATGACGAATATTTGCTTATTAAATCTCTATACCGGTACAAAATTATGTCACATCCGAAAAAGTAATGAAACTTTAGTTGTCGCGTTTGGTGGAAAAATCTCAAGCAATAATTGTAATAATTATTTGCGATTCAAAAAAAAATTATCTTAAATTTTGCTAACAATATCGCTTCAAAAAGACTTCGCTTATAAAAAAATATTTGTATAAATAAACGTGTTCATATACGTGTATATGTAAATGTAAAAAGATATACAATGCAAAATATATATATATATGTTCGTTATTCAATGGGAATGCTGACCTCCCGTTATAAAAGGCACAGGTTACAGAAAAATAAAAAAAAATATATAAACCCCCTTGAAAAATAAAAACACAAAAAAATTAAGACGGTGTGTGCCAACTGGTCTCCAGCGCACCAACCGCAATGCAGGGTTGCTCGGAAGCTAAATCCCTGAGACAGGCTGGCTAACTAAAAGATAGTTAGCAACAAAAGAAAATTGGAATTTTGCGAAATACCAACCTATCTCCGCCGCAATGAAAGGAACGGTTTCAATCCGCTATCCCCAGACTTGCGGAGATAGACAATACATCCTTCGGTCTCAGCTCAGCTCATCGCCATGAAGTGGTGCTAAATGTTCCAAGGCACCTAACTCAGGCATGAGATGAACTGAGGCCTGCATCGCATAACAAAAGAAAAAAGACAGAACAAAAGAAATTTGCAAAATACCCCCCTAATCTCCGCCGCAATGAAAGGAACAGCTAGAGGCTGCTTTCCCCAGACTTGCGGAGATGAAAAGTACTAACTCAGGTCTCAGACCAACCCATCGCAATGAAAGTGGTGATAAGTGCAACCAACTCAGACGCGGAATGGCTGAGGCCTAAATTGCAAAAAAAAAATCACGAAAACAAAAAAAATAAAAGGACGAATTTTCCTCATGACCAACATCCTTGGCTCCGCCGCAATGAAAGGCACGGTTTGAAGCCGCTACCCCAGACTTGCGAAGAAGGATTTGCTAGCTTAGGATCCAACTCAACTCATCGCAATGAAGGCGGTGTTCGAATCTCCACCCCAGACGCGAGATGAGCTAGGCCCCAAAAGAAAAAAAAATCCGATACACAAAACTGCACAAAAGACATATTCGGCAAAAAGAAAAAAAATAAATACTGAATCTAGCGGACATGCCCCTCGGACGACAGTGAAACAAATTTAATATTTAAACTACAAAAAAAAATTAAGTGCGTTAAACACGGCCTCTCCGGGTGAAATGCAAAAAAAAAAAAAAAAAAAAACAGACTGGGTGACGTAAAGTCTCGTGGAGCCCTGAGCCACTGACACCAATGACTCTCCAATCATCCCGATCAATCTCGTCATTCCGCCGCAACGCAGTGGCGGCTACTGAGGCTGCCAATCTGGGACTTGCGGAATAATGAAACCTCACTGAACGACCAGAAAACCACCGAAGCCAGTACCCCCAGGCCCCACGTTGGGCGCCATCTGTTATGGATCGCGTTTGACCTCGATTACGATCTACAATCGAGTGGAGCAGCAATGCCTGGCGGTCGGCATGATCTAGGGTTGCACTGTGGCTAGTCATTGTCGGCTGGGCGGGGTTCTTGCCTACATTGCTGTCCTGCGCCATAAACAGAAAAAATTCATATCATGCCTTTTTAAACCAAAACGAGTAAAATCAAACTAAAACAACATCCGGTTTGGCCGGATGCCACGGACGGACCGTTGAAAAATTCAAATATTCAAAAGATAACCCGAAAAATCCAAATTTAAGAGGCCAGGCATCAGTTAAATTTGGATAAATGCAAACCGAGGGAAAATGACGTTAAAATTTTAATATGAGTTTGAACGTACATATGTACGTTAAAGTCAGACGGACGTTAGCAAAACATTTAAACCGAAATTTAAATCGGACGGAAATACTGACAATCGACGGAAAAATTTAAAAATAGATGAGCGCACGTTAAATTTAAATAATTGCGGACGGACGAGAAAATAATCGGTGCACCAAAATTTAAATTTGAATGTACGTTGAAATCGATATGCACTAAATTTGAATAACCACTGTCAAAAAAAACTGTCAAAGTGAATTTAAATTTGAATAGTTATATCGCAAAAAAAAAATCGTTAAATTTGAATTTAATATGAATCAACCGGAAGGACCGGTTATTAACGGGCATCTGAAAATACATAAAAGAAAGCTGAAATTTAAAACATATGGAAAATCAAAAAAAGTTAAAGGCCGAACTCACAAGGGGGTGGCGTTGCTGATGTTGTTGCAGCGCCGGTGCGTTTTTGTCCCACCCTAATCCATGGTTACTGTCGCACCCGAATACCAGTAACCCCTTACCTGTGTTGCGCCGCCGGTGTTGTTGCAGCGCTGGTGCTTTTCGACCCACCCTCATCCATGGCCATCGGTGCACCTTAAATTCGATGACCCCATAATTATTATGCGCCGCTGGTGTTGTTGCAGCGCCGGTGCTTATCTACCCACCCTCATCCTTGGTCATCAGCGCACCTATATTTTGATGACCCCGTTCCTGAAAATCCCTATCCCATTTTTAATTAAGGTGGATCAGCATTCCCATTATAATTTTAACAATTTATTTGGAATTCATTCGTCTCCTTTTTTTTTTTTTTGCTAAATCCTTACTCTACTTTTCCTTCATTTTAGTACACTAGGGCGCCCTTTTTTTTTTCTTTTTACAGAGAAATTAAAAAAAAATGTATATATAAAATACGGAAAATAATATAAATAGCTTACGACCTATGCTCCGGTGGTTGTTGCTGCTGCTGTTGTCGTTGTTGGTGCTATGGGGATTGTTGTTGTTGCTGATTGATGTTGTGCTGATGGGTTTTTGTTGTTGTCGTTGTTGTTGCTGTTGTTGTTGTTGCTGTTGTTGCAAATAATGATGTTGCTGTTGTTGTTACTTACGTTGTTGTTGTTAATTTTGTTGTCAGCGTTGCCAATACTACCGTCACAAAGCTTCAAATTGCAATTCAGCGCGAGTTATGACTTGAAAAATCCTTATAGTTTGAATGTTAGTTTGTTGCTTTTGTTGCAATCAAATTGACTTGCGTAGCGAAAAAAAAGTTTAACGTTTCTGTTGGCAGTTTTAATTGGTTGTTTTGCTCAAGTAAGAGTACACTAGATGTTGTTGTTCTTCTTGTTGTTGACTATCTGTTGTACTAGCAATTCTTTCTGAAGGTCTTACATCGCTTTGCTGTTGATTTGGGCTTTATACTTGTTGTTGTTGTTAGTGCTGGGACACTGTAGATAAATATTAAGCAGGAAAAGTGTGTTTTTGTTTTGTATCTTAAAAAAATCGCTGTTATGCTATATCCAGCAGCTGCTTTCTTCCTTCAGTGTTTCTTCTACTATTTTAACCCTTTCTTCACACAATGGATGCGTTGCCAAATTCACCGAATGCGCTGCATTGGTTACTATTGTTGTTTATTTCCCTTTAAATTTCGTTTGGCTATGTGTCAGCGACGGAAGTACCAGCCTCGGGCATACAAAAAAATACCGGCGCACCTAAACCTTCTTTTTGCATGCGCATTCACTTTCGAGCATTTGTTGACTACCTTATTTTTATAGCACCTAAGTTTAGTTTTTATTATATTTTTTTTTTTTTTTTTTTTTTTTTTTTTTTCACATTGTAGTTAATTTTTCACTTTATTAGGAATCGATTGGACATGATTGAGACTAAATTCTTTACAAGCTTGAATTTGATAAACCTTACATTAATTAAACCATGTACAATTTGTATGTGAAATTCTTTCAAGGTACCATTAATTAATTATGTAGTTCTTTCATTTGGTATGATTATAAATATGTTCAAGTTATGTACTTGTATTCCGACTGGAATATTTTTTTCAGTTGCTGGGAAGCATCTTGACATTTTTGGGGATAGTTATTTTTACACACTTAAATTTTTCCGACGGAACCGTCTCAACCGCCTTTTCCCGATTAACTCCCATCAACTGATTTTTCGCAACTGACTGCTGTACTAAAAATTTTCTATCCAAGCGTGCCTTCCACCTTTTTATCTATCCAGTTTGGAAGAGTCCCGTTTTCTTTCCATATAGCCTGCAGTGGTGTAGTGACGTGTGCATAATAGTGGCGTGACTTTACGGTTACCCGAATGTCTATATCATGGTATGACGCTAGCAATGGCACAAGCGAGATGGAATGCGATTGCCATGTTACACAAATAAAAATACCAAAACTTTCGGAATAAAATGCCTCAAGCATTTTTCCCATGAAACTATCTCAAATTAATCGATTATATTCGTGCCCTAGTAAATTTGCTACTGTAAAATTCTATTAGTGTACGTTGGGAATATTAATAGACATTGTTGTCTTACGCTCAAATTATAAAAATGGTAAGAGACAGGAAAATCTGATTAATGAAATAGTATGTTTGTTTCTCATTAAACTAGCAGCTAGCTGTCAAGTGAAATGAAAAGAGCAAAACGGAAAGAATTACGTTCATAAAGAGTGAAATGTACAGAAAATCAAGAAACGTTCTGCCAGCCCAAACCTGGCTAACTATCCATAACTAGCCAATAAGAAACAAACATATTAAAATTATGTGGTAAATAATTATTTAATTTTCTGTGAACTATGTAAAATTTAAATTTGTATGGAGCGCATAAGAACATTTTATAATAGGTGCATTTGAAAGTACTAAGTACCCGAATAACCACGTGTGGCGTATTTTCACAGTAGCAGGTATTCATGGCAACCCTGAAACAACCAGTTTCTCCATCACTAATACATGTGCATACCCCGCCATTGGAACGATTGTCAAGGTTGAGATGGGAAATTTGAGTTAAGCTTTCCCCATGAAAGGCCTACTTATAGAGGTTGGCTCGAAAGCTTGCCTATTTGCAAATAAGAAAAATTTACGTGCAATCTATATAGATCGAGATCTGGAAATTACAGCAAAACCATATAACCATCTAGAAGAATAAAAAGAAATCAATGTAAATTTCGGATACAATTACTTATTTAAAATTTGTTTAGACTCTTAGTGGAGGAAGAAAAGAATTAATTACAGGGTTTTAAAAAAAGGTTACATTTAAGATATCTAGTAACTGAATAAGAAAATACAAAACGTTAGAACACCACCAGTGGTGAATGAAATTTACTCGAACAAGGAAATGACTCCTGTCAAAAAAAAATTGTCAGCTGTTGCCATCGAGACAACCTCATAATCACCCTCGTCTCGCAGTGCGGCCACCTATTACACTAGCCCATAGCTCAAACATACAAGGTCGATGCGAGGGAGAATCGCTCTTCTTCTTCTTGGCATATGTCACTTATTGTCTGTTGATTTGATTTTACAATCTCGCATGCCTTGTTCGCAGAAGTAGAATGCTAAGCTCAAGGTTTATCCAAAGAAGGTTATATTAGTTACGTTTTGATGTGTGTGTTTCCTTTAAAAAAAAATGTCAACGTAAAAGAGGAGAGAAATTATTTTCAAAGCAAAAAATTTTCCCCAATCGGTTCTATCTGACGTTCGCACTTTTTTTGCACACGTACCCAATTGCAATCAGCTTATCTGCCGCGAAATCCTTCTTTAAACAACCCTTGCTAAGTTGTGTGTTCACTTCTTTTTCCCTGCTTTTGACATTTGAAACAAGCCGCCTAGCGTCAATCGCATATTCTGCCTCCCATGCGACGACCTGTTTAGTTTGGCCACGCGTCAACCATTCTTCTTCACCATGTCAGCACGTCGGCCATTATGAAATGGAAGTTATTGGAAAAGTACTAAGAAAAAAAAAACTACTGAAATAGTGGTGCTGCCACACAAACAGAATTGAGCAACCGAAATTAACCCGTTTATGATCGATATCAGTATTGATATCGATAGCAAACCATAACAAATGTTCATGAGTACTCGTTACTCACGATTTCTTTTTTTTTTTCATTGTAATAATCTTATTATGCGACGTACATTTATAAGTACATACATACAAACAAATATATGTATGTGGCTACAATATATAATATATGTATATATAAATATTCATATATGTGAAGTTGTTTTATGTCACGTCTTTTTTAAATAAATGATTATTTGGCTATTTTTGAAAAAAAAAAATTTGGCTATTTATTTTAGCCATGAAAATAATTATTTAGCTATTTTTAGCAATTTTTTTTTAATTTAGCTATAAAGTTAATTTCTTTCGGTTAACGGTTAAAATGTATCGGTTTTTTCCTTTTGATTATTTTTTTGATTAACCTTTTTCCTCTCAAGTCGAAAATAATCGAAGTTGAGAATCTCCGCCTTTTCATCCGAGTCCGAATTCGGTTACCTACGGTTTTGTGAGTATATCCAAAGAACCGCAATAAATGTTCCCTCCAGTTCCCGAATAGACGATTTTATCGTCATTTTGACGATTTTTCCTAATAAATGATGAGGAATAATTGTAATCGAAAAACGGTTAAAGCCCGTCTCCACATAACTTGTTTCACCAAAGAAACATCTTGCAAAACATCTCGCTAAATAACCCGTCTCCACGTAGCTGATCGTGATTCAGTTTAACATTTCTCTTTCTTGCTCTTCTTAAATGTGTGTATGTTTGCTTATTTTTGCGTTTTTGTTTTGGTCTGTGTGAGATTTCGATAGATTTTCGATACAAAATTAGAGAAGACATCGATATCATCGAGGTTGGCAAGATGATTCAGAATGAAACATGTTATGGTTTGCTATCGATATCAATGCTGATATCGATCATAAACGGGTTAATTTCGGTTGCTCAATTCTGTCTGTGTGGCAGCACCACTATTTCAGTAGTTTTTTAGTAGTTCCCAATAACTTCCAGTGAATGATGGCGACATGTTGGCATGAGAGAGAAGAGATGCACAATTATTGGTGATGGACAAACTGGTTCTTCCAGGGTTGCCATGAACACTTCGAAATGTGAAAATACGTAACACGTGGTTATTCGGTGACTTGGTACTTTCAAATGCATACTTTATAAAATGTTCTTATGCGCTCTATGCAATTTCAAATTTTACTTAGTCCTCAGAAAATTAATTAATTATTCATGTACTATTGTTTCATCAACCAGAATTCCTGTCTCTTACCATTTTTATAATTTGAGCGTAAGACAACAATGTCTATTAATATTCCCAACGTACACTAGTAGAATTTTACAGTAGCAAATTTTCTAGGGCACGAATACAATCGATTATTTTGAAATAGTTTCATGGGAAAAATGCTTGAGGCATTTTATTCCGAAAGTTTTGGTAATTTTTTTTTGTGTATCATGGCAACCGTATTCTATCTCGCTTGTGTCATTGCTAGCGTCATACCATGATATAGACATTCGGGTAACCGTAAAATCAGGCGACTATTATACACACGGCACTAGATGGTGATACGAAAGCAAACGGGACGCTTGTAATAGGCACGATACTGGTGATTATTCGTTCGGTTCTTCGGCTGCAATTTTTATTCAACATTTTGACAAATAATTTTTTTTGTACGATATTCAATGAAATAACTAAGATTTGTGAAAGAATTTAACATAATGAACAGCAAGCAAATTGATTGAATTAAAAAAAACACTACAAGCAAGGCGAATCGCAACGAAAATTGAAGCTTTTGTGGACAATTTATGTATTTTTTTTAATCGCAAATTATTGCAAAATACTTATTTTATGGCGCGAATTAGTGACTCAATTATACATCCACTAAAACAAACATACATGCATTGGCGTGTCAGCTGTGCCAAAGTACATGTGAAATCGAATTGTTAAATAATTGCATTGGATAACTTTTCAGTTGCCGGGTGGGGAAAATCAATTTCCATATACAGACACATCTGTGTACATGAAAACGTTCATATTTTATGAGATAGAAGGAAAATCAAGTAACGTGCAAAATCCTACATGTAAAAAGGTTTATCAGCTAGTTAAACGATTTTGACTTATACCGGTACATACATATCTGAATCACTCATTGGTAATAATAAGGTAAGGAGTGGCATTCTTCGATAAGAAAGAGGGAAAACTCACTTTCTGTCTGACTACTACGCGTGGCACCGTTTCAACGATCAGTAAAACCCATTTGTCGAATGCAACCGCAACAGAACCAAAAATAAGCAGCGATACGCCCGCCTATTACCGAGCGCATAACGAGGAAGATTGGGAATTGAAAACTGACAACAGCAACAATAACAAGAATTTTGCCACAACACCAACAGCGTCTCACATGGTGGCCCAGCAACACCAACAGTGACAGCAGATCGGTGACACCACCACTAAAGGTGCACCGCAACGGGCGGTGAGTCCCAAAAGGGATGACAATTTTCCTTTTTTTCTGTAAAATAGGTAGTTACATATGTATGTCAGCTAATTTAATTGCTAAATTTTCCTCTGTAAATCCGCTTATGTATATACACATATGTATGTATCACCGGTGTGGGTATGGCGTAGCACGCTATAGTGAAGAGGTAGTAAAATGTACTTTTTGGTTAGCCAGAATTTCGCGTGTGTTCAGCATGGAACAAAATAGTTCAGATCAGCCGAGAATAATTTCACATCAACACCCAACTTTTCCCGATGCCCATATTTAGTAATACATGCATATGTGTATATGTAGTGTTTTGAACATTGTCAAATTAAATATTTGGGTATTTAAGATAAGTGAGGCGGATTAGAAATTTAAGAAATATACATAAGAAAAGAAAAGGGGATTTATATTCAAAAACAAAAAAAAAAAAAAAGGAAAAGGGATTTTTTTTTTGAATAAGAAGAACCGGAAAGAAGAAAAAAAAAATATCTCCTTATATATATACAGAGAAGTAGAAGGGAAACAGTAATAGCAAAGCGTAAACTTTAAATTGCTTAACTAAATAATCGTTAATAACAATATAAAGGCCAACCGATAATAAGATATAAGAACTATAACCCAGCGATATTTCCCTCCAAACGTCTATTTTCAAATCTACATATGTATGATTAATTAAAAATTTCCGAGAGAAAAACGGAATTTATTTTTTTCTTCTCTTCCGTAAATTTAAGATACAATGAATAGTTAATGCACCTAAATATACGCTAGTATGTATATGAATTATAAAAATAATTTTTTTTTTGAATGAACGTTACAAAATAATGTAAATAAATATTATAAATTTAAAATGGGAATGTTGACTACCCTAATTTAAAAAGGCATAGGGATTTTCAGGTATGGGGTCATCGAATTATAGGTGCACTGATGACCAAGGATGAGGGTGGGTAGATAAGCACCGGAGCTGCAACAACACCAGCGGCGCACCACAGGTAAGGGGTTACTGGTATTCGGGTGCGACAGTAACCATGGATTAGGGTGGGACAAAAACGCACCAGCGCTGCAACAACATCAGCAACGCCACCCCCTTGTGAGTTCGGCCTTTAACTTTTTTTTTGATTGTTCATATATTTTAAATTTCAGCTTCTTTTATGTATTTTCAGATGCCTGTTAATAACCGGTCCTTCCGGTTGATTCAAATTAAATTCAAATTTAACGATTTTTTTTCCGCGATATATATGTATATTCAAATTCAAATTCACTTTGACAGTTTTTTTTGATTTCAACGTGTATTCAAATTTAAATTTCTAAATCTTTTCTCTTCCGTCCGAGATTATTTAAATATAATGTCCGATTATCTATTTTCAAATTTTTCCGTCGATTGTCAGTATTTCCGTCCGATTTAAATTTCGGTTTAAATGTTTTGCTAACGTCCGTCTGACTTTAACGTACATATGTACGTTCAAAATTCATATTCAAATTTTAACGACATTTTCCCTCGGTTTGCATTTATTTAAATTTAACTGATGCCTGGCCTCTTGAGTTTGATTTTTTTCGGGTTATCTTTTGAATATTTGAATTTTTCAACGGTCCGTCCGTGGCATCCGGCTAAAACCGGATGTTGTTTTCGTTTGATTTTACTCGTTTTGGTTTGAAAAGGCATGATATGAATTTTTTCTGTTTATGGCGCAGGACAGCAATGTAGGCAAGAACCCCGCCCAGCCGACAATGACTAGCCACAGTGCAACCCTAGATCATGCCGACCGCCATGCATTGCTGCTCCACTCGATTGTAGATCGTAATCGAGGTCAAACGTGCTAACCATAACAGATGGCGCCCAACGTGCTGACTCGATGGCTTTTTGGTCAGCCAGTGACGTCTTAATATCTCGCAAGTCCCAGATGGGCAGGCCCTGCGCCGCCACTGCGTTGCGGCGAGATGGTGAGACTGAGCAGGTTGTCCAAAGAGATCATCGCTGTTGGTGGCATAGGGCGCCACAAAGCGTAGATCGTACTCGATAATCGAAAGCTGTACCATAACAGATGGCGCCCAACGTGGTGTCCTGGGGTGCTGGCTTCGGTGGTTTTCTGGTCGTTCAGTGAAGTTTCATTATTCCGCAAGTCCCAGATTGGCAGCCTCAGTAGCCGCCACTGCGTTGCGGCGGGATGTTGAGATTGATCGGGATGATTGGAAATCATTGGTGTTAGTGGCTCAAGGCTCCACGAGACTTAACGTCATTTTGTCTGTTTTTTTTGCATTTCACCCGGAGAGGCAGTGTTTAACGCACTTAATTTTTTTTTGTAGTTTAAATATTAAATTTGTTTTCACTGTCGTCCGAGGGGCATGTCCGCTAGATTCAGTATTTATTTTTATTTCTTTTTGCCGAATATGTCTTTTGTGCAGTTTTGTGTATCGGATTTTTTTTTCTTTTGGGGCCTAGCTCATCTCGCGTCTGGGGTGGAGATTCGAACACCGCCTTCATTGCGATGAGTTGAGTTGGATCCTAAGCTAGCAAATCCTTCTTCGCAAGTCTGGGGTAGCGGCTTCAAACCGTGCCTTTCATTGCGGCGGAGCCAAGGATGTTGGTCATAAGGAAAATTCGTCCTTTTAATTTTTTTTGTGTTCGTGATTTTTTTTTGCAATTTAGGCCTCAGCCATTCCGCGTCTGAGTTGGTTGCACCTAGCGCCACTTTCATTGCGATGGGTTGGTCTGAGACCTGAGTTAGTACTTTTCATCTCCGCAAGTCTGGGGAAAGCAGCCTCTAGCTGTTCCTTTCATTGCGGCGGAGATTAGGAGGGTATTTTGCAAATTTCTTTTGTTCTGTCTTTTTTCTTTTGTTATGCGATGCAGGCCTCAGTTCATCTCATGCCTGAGTTGGGTGCCTTGGAACATTTAGCACCACTTCATGGCGATGAGCTGAGCTGAGACCGAAGGATGTATTGTCTATCTCCGCAAGTCTGGGGAAAGCGGATTCAAACCGTTCCTTTCATTGCGGCGGAGATAGGTTGGTATTTCGCAAAATTTTAATTTTTTTATGTTATTGCTAACTATCTTTTAGTTAGCCAGCCTGTCTCAGGGATTTAGCTTCCGAGCAACCCTGCATTGCGGTTGGTGCGCTGGAGACCAGTTGGCACACACCGTCTTAATTTTTTTGTGTTTTTTATTTTTCAAGGGGTTTATATTTATACTCAGCTGTACTAGTACACAGAGTATTATAGTTTTAATCACATAACGGTGGATTGTAACAGAATGAAATAATCGAGATAGATATAGACTTATATATATCAAAATGATCAGGGTGAAAAGAGAAATCGATTGAGCCATGTCCGTCCGTCCGTCCGTCCGTCCGTCCGTCCGTCCGTCCGTCCGTCTGTCCGTCCGTCCGTCCGTCCGTCCGTCTGTAAACACTCTAACTCGCGCAAAAATTGAGATATTTTGATGAAATTTGGAACGCAAGTTGGTATCGAGACTGGGACGGTTGGTATTGAAAATGGGCGAAATCGGACCATGACCACGCCCACTTTTCCTATATAGAAAAAATCGGAAATTTGGTATCTCAGCCACTAATATAGCTAGAGTTTTAAAATTTTACCCACGTATTGAGCTCGGGCCCTTATGAAGAAATTTGATGAAGTTTTGGAAAATGGGCGGTGCCACGCCCACTTATTAAGGGTCAAACATTGAAAGTTTTATATGTCATAACTCAGAAACCGTTGAAGATATATCGATGAAATTTGGTACGCGTAATTTGCTTACATAGACAAATGTTTTGACGAAAAATTATCAAAATCGGTTTACGGCCACGCCCACTTTTATATATGTGTATTATAAAGTGACCTAATAAAACCATTTTAAGCGATATCTCTGTCAAATATAAAGATCTATCATTGAAATTTTGTCGCATGAGTCCAACTATGGACATAAAACAAAAAACACAAAAATTTTGGAATATGGGCGGTGCCACGCCCACTTATTAAGGGGCAGACATTGAAAGTTTTATGAGTCATAACTCAGAAACCGTTGAAGATATATCGATGAAATTCGGTACGCGTAATATAATTACTTAGTCAAATGTTTTGGCGAAAAATTATCAAAATCGGTTGACGGCCACGCCCACTTTTATATATAGGAAATATAAGGGGGCCTAATAAAAACATTTTAAGCGATATCTCTGTCAAATATAAAGATCAATCACTGAGATTTTGTGGCAGGAGTCCAACTATGGACATAAAACAAAAACTACAAAAATTTTGGAAAATGGGCGGTGCCACGCCCACTTATTAAGGAGCGAATATTGAAAGTTTAATAAGCCATAACTCAGAAACCGTTAAAGATATATCGATGAAATCTGGTACGCGTGATATATTTACTTAGCCAAATGTGTGGACGAAAAATTACCAAAATCGGTTGACGACCGCGCCCACTTTTATATATGTGTATTATAAAGTGACCTAATAAAACCATTTTAAGCGATATCTATGTGAAATATAAAGATAATTCATTGAAATTTTGTGACATGAGTTTTACAATAGACCGGAAACAAAAAATAAAAAAGTTTGGAAAATGGGCGTGGCACCGCCTCTTTTTAGACAAAGGGATATATGAGATTTCTTAGCCTTTAACTCGACAAATAATTGAGATATTATGACGAAACTTGGTTTATACACTTTTATAACATGTGTTAATAGACACGCAAAAATGTATTGAAATCGGTTTATGACCACGCCTACTTTTTAACAAAGATATTTCTGGAACACCCTTTTGGAATTTGTAACGTGAAGTCTTTGTAACTAAAAGTCATAGAGGGATGAAATTTTGCACTAACAATAATATTTGTATGCTTATTTGGATGATTGATATAAATTTTGAAAATGGGCGTGGCTGCGCCCTGTTTATGCAGCACTCGTTTCATATAAAATACACCCTATATCGAACAAACGCAAACAAACAATGAAAGCATACAGCTGAGTATCTAATGTTCGATTGCACTCGAACTTAGGCTTCCTTACTTGTTTTTTTTATTCTGTAACCTGTGCCTTTTATAATGGGAGGTCAGCATTCCCATTGAACAACGAACCTATATATATTTTGCATTATATATCTTTTTACATTTACATATTCACGTATATGAACACGTTTATTTATACAAATATTTTTTTTTATAAGCGAAGTTATTTTGAATCGATATTGTTAGCAAAACTTAAGATAATTTTTACAATCGAAGATAATTGTTACAAACATTTGCTTGATTTTTTTTCACCAAACGCGACAACGTATTATAATTTTTTGGATATGACATAATTTTTACCGGCATGGAGATTTAAAAAGCAAATATTCGTTATAAATAATTGCTGAAAGTTTCACCAAACACAAAAACCAAAGTTTTGTTATTGTATTTTGGATGCGACATAATTTTTAATCGAGATAGAGATTTAAATTTCGTTAATTGTATAAATATTTGCATTTGGACTTTAACACCAAACGTGATTTTATTTAGGCAGTTAATTGCTTAAGATTTCATACGACCATTCAAGCGTGCCTTGTTTTTTTTGAAGCGCTCATACGTTCGATTTTGTTTAAATGTCCCAAAACTGTCAGCAGTCGACTGAACGGACGCAAACGAGGAAATCTGTAAAAACTTAGCGCAGGCAAATGATAGAGTCAAGTGTCGAGTGCGTGGAAAAGTGGGCAATGCACTGTATGACTTAGAAGACTTAACAGGGAGATTATTAGGACGATTCCATGCTTCTGATATCCGTCCTCAATAAGACTCCGCTGGGCGTCTTGGCGGTCGGGGACAATTCGCCCAGTATCCTCCCCGAGCAGTTATAATTATAGGTGGATCACAAGCGCTCCCATCGGGAACCGTGGATCATCTAGCAGTCCATATTCCAATTGGTCTGCTTATACGGAGTTTTGACGAGTTCTCCCAAATCAAAATGTCTAGTTTTATGGAGTTTTGGCGAGTTCTCCTATATCAAATGCCTAACCTTACGGAGTTTTGACGAGTTCTCCAATACAAAAATGTCTATTCAAACGGAGTACTGATGATTTTCCTGTTAAAGTTTTTTTTTGTCCAGCTTCGCGAGGTTAGGGACCATAGACCAGCTGATAGGGTGATTGTATTCGGAGTTTAGACGCGTTCTCCTGTAAAAAAATGTCTAAGGCCGCGAAGCCTTAAAATAGGAAACAAAATAATTTAATTTTTTTTGTAAAGCCCATTCCGGGGGGCGAGAAACCAGCGGACCAAGGGTCTTTTTCAAGACCGCCTGTCCTGGGTCCAGCGTGCGGGGTTGGATCAGCCGGGGGGGACAGGTTGTTAAGACCGACCAAGATCGGCACCTAGGAGGAGGGCTCCTAGGGGGGAGTAGGCTTCTCTGGCCTAAGCCAATAGAGAATCACCGCAACACCGGACTTACGCGTTTTGGTTTTTTACCAAATGAATTTTTTTATTATACCTGACTTTCAATTATTCTCGGATTTTCATACACTACTAGATTGCACGTTCATATAGCATACGTTTTTTTTTGGTATCACCTGATGGAGCCTCTGTTGCCCGGCTAGCTCAGTCGGTAGAGCATGAGACTCTTATCTAGGGGTGAGTCGTGCCCCACGTAGTTAACAGTTGAGTATTATCACAACAACCTTACAGGCAAACCATTTTTCCTGTTCGCTCCCTCGTCAGGTCTTCGAAGCGAAGCAGGCCTGTTATGGTTTGCTATCGATATCAATGCTGATATCGATCATAAACGGGTTAATTTCGGTTGCTCAATTCTGTCTGTGTGGCAGCACCACTATTTCAGTAGTTTTTTAGTAGTTCCCAATAACTTCCAGTGAATGATGGCGACATGTTGGCATGAGAGAGAAGAGATGCACAATTATTGGTGATGGACAAACTGGTTCTTCCAGGGTTGCCATGAACACTTCGAAATGTGAAAATACGTAACACGTGGTTATTCGGTGACTTGGTACTTTCAAATGCATACTTTATAAAATGTTCTTATGCGCTCTATGCAATTTCAAATTTTACTTAGTCCTCAGAAAATTAATTAATTATTCATGTACTATTGTTTCATCAACCAGAATTCCTGTCTCTTACCATTTTTATAATTTGAGCGTAAGACAACAATGTCTATTAATATTCCCAACGTACACTAGTAGAATTTTACAGTAGCAAATTTTCTAGGGCACGAATACAATCGATTATTTTGAAATAGTTTCATGGGAAAAATGCTTGAGGCATTTTATTCCGAAAGTTTTGGTAATTTTTTTTTGTGTATCATGGCAACCGTATTCTATCTCGCTTGTGTCATTGCTAGCGTCATACCATGATATAGACATTCGGGTAACCGTAAAATCAGGCGACTATTATACACACGGCACTAGATGGTGATACGAAAGCAAACGGGACGCTTGTAATAGGCACGATACTGGTGATTATTCGTTCGGTTCTTCGGCTGCAATTTTTATTCAACATTTTGACAAATAATTTTTTTTGTACGATATTCAATGAAATAACTAAGATTTGTGAAAGAATTTAACATAATGAACAGCAAGCAAATTGATTGAATTAAAAAAAACACTACAAGCAAGGCGAATCGCAACGAAAATTGAAGCTTTTGTGGACAATTTATGTATTTTTTTTAATCGCAAATTATTGCAAAATACTTATTTTATGGCGCGAATTAGTGACTCAATTATACATCCACTAAAACAAACATACATGCATTGGCGTGTCAGCTGTGCCAAAGTACATGTGAAATCGAATTGTTAAATAATTGCATTGGATAACTTTTCAGTTGCCGGGTGGGGAAAATCAATTTCCATATACAGACACATCTGTGTACATGAAAACGTTCATATTTTATGAGATAGAAGGAAAATCAAGTAACGTGCAAAATCCTACATGTAAAAAGGTTTATCAGCTAGTTAAACGATTTTGACTTATACCGGTACATACATATCTGAATCACTCATTGGTAATAATAAGGTAAGGAGTGGCATTCTTCGATAAGCAAGAGGGAAAACTCACTTTCTGTCTGACTACTACGCGTGGCACCGTTTCAACGATCAGTAAAACCCATTTGTCGAATGCAACCGCAACAGAACCAAAAATAAGCAGCGATACGCCCGCCTATTACCGAGCGCATAACGAGGAAGATTGGGAATTGAAAACTGACAACAGCAACAATAACAAGAATTTTGCCACAACACCAACAGCGTCTCACATGGTGGCCCAGCAACACCAACAGTGACAGCAGATCGGTGACACCACCACTAAAGGTGCACCGCAACGGGCGGTGAGTCCCAAAAGGGATGACAATTTTCCTTTTTTTCTGTAAAATAGGTAGTTACATATGTATGTCAGCTAATTTAATTGCTAAATTTTCCTCTGTAAATCCGCTTATGTATATACACATATGTATGTATCACCGGTGTGGGTATGGCGTAGCACGCTATAGTGAAGAGGTAGTAAAATGTACTTTTTGGTTAGCCAGAATTTCGCGTGTGTTCAGCATGGAACAAATTAGTTCAGATCAGCCGAGAATAATTTCACATCAACACCCAACTTTTCCCGATGCCCATATTTAGTAATACATGCATATGTGTATATGTAGTGTTTTGAACATTGTCAAACTAAATATTTGGGTATTTAAGATAAGTGAGGCGGATTAGAAATTTAAGAAATATACATAAGAAAAGAAAAGGGGATTTATATTCAAAAACAAAAAAAAAAAAAAAGGAAAAGGGATTTTTTTTTTGAATAAGAAGAACCGGAAAGAAGAAAAAAAAAATATCTCCTTATATATATACAGAGAAGTAGAAGGGAAACAGTAATAGCAAAGCGTAAACTTTAAATTGCTTAACTAAATAATCGTTAATAACAATATAAAGGCCAACCGATAATAAGATATAAGAACTATAACCCAGCGATATTTCCCTCCAAACGTCTATTTTCAAATCTACATATGTATGATTAATTAAAAATTTCCGAGAGAAAAACGGAATTTATTTTTTTCTTCTCTTCCGTAAATTTAAGATACAATGAATAGTTAATGCACCTAAATATACGCTAGTATGTATATGAATTATAAAAATAATTTTTTTTTTGAATGAACGTTACAAAATAATGTAAATAAATATTATAAATTTAAAATGGGAATGTTGACTACCCTAATTTAAAAAGGCATAGGGATTTTCAGGTATGGGGTCATCGAATTATAGGTGCACTGATGACCAAGGATGAGGGTGGGTAGATAAGCACCGGAGCTGCAACAACACCAGCGGCGCACCACAGGTAAGGGGTTACTGGTATTCGGGTGCGACAGTAACCATGGATTAGGGTGGGACAAAAACGCACCAGCGCTGCAACAACATCAGCAACGCCACCCCCTTGTGAGTTCGGCCTTTAACTTTTTTTTTGATTGTTCATATATTTTAAATTTCAGCTTCTTTTATGTATTTTCAGATGCCTGTTAATAACCGGTCCTTCCGGTTGATTCAAATTAAATTCAAATTTAACGATTTTTTTTCCGCGATATATATGTATATTCAAATTCAAATTCACTTTGACAGTTTTTTTTGATTTCAACGTGTATTCAAATTTAAATTTCTAAATCTTTTCTCTTCCGTCCGAGATTATTTAAATATAACGTCCGATTATCTATTTTCAAATTTTTCCGTCGATTGTCAGTATTTCCGTCCGATTTAAATTTCGGTTTAAATGTTTTGCTAACGTCCGTCTGACTTTAACGTACATATGTACGTTCAAAATTCATATTCAAATTTTAACGACATTTTCCCTCGGTTTGCATTTATTTAAATTTAACTGATGCCTGGCCTCTTGAGTTTGATTTTTTTCGGGTTATCTTTTGAATATTTGAATTTTTCAACGGTCCGTCCGTGGCATCCGGCTAAAACCGGATGTTGTTTTCGTTTGATTTTACTCGTTTTGGTTTGAAAAGGCATGATATGAATTTTTTCTGTTTATGGCGCAGGACAGCAATGTAGGCAAGAACCCCGCCCAGCCGACAATGACTAGCCACAGTGCAACCCTAGATCATGCCGACCGCCATGCATTGCTGCTCCACTCGTATAGAAAACGTGTACCATAACAAACAGTATTTCAATCTTCACTCGCTCTCAGAAATTTTGTATGGAAATTGGCGAGTTTCGGCACTGGTTTCCGTGTCGAAACAAGATTGAGAGAGAAAATGGAGAAAAAAAGAGCGAAACACGTTATGTGGAGACATGGTATTAGTTCCACACAATTATTCGCGATTAATAATCGAACGCTTTCGATTAACCTAAAAAGCGGTTAATCGGTTATTTAATTTTTTTTGCCATACCTACTCCCCACCGAACTCCCCGGAATACTAATAATATTTTATACAGAGAATGTGCAAACATTATATGCTTCAAACACATAAATTTTGATAATGAATTCGCTTGGATTTTGACATGACACTCTACCTTTGCATATAAAGTAGTTTCTGAAATCGCCACCGGGCCTACCTTCCTAGATCTGCCTTTGGCATGGTGGAATTATAATGGTGGAATCAAATGAAATTATGCTTCTTACTTATAAATCAGCTGTTGGACAAATGTGCCAAATTTTCAGCCATTATTGTTTTGCTTTATGTCTTCTATACATATTTCCGAGAAAAGTAGTTAAATCGCGTATGCAACTAGTTTTTCTGAGGCTATTATTATATTATTATACACTTTGTGTTATTTCTGTATTGATAATTATACAATTATTTTTCATTATTTCAAGCGGTGAACGCTTGCCAGCCATTTTGAAGAAACTTTTCGAGCCGATTCATAAATTGCACGAATTTCAATAAGTAAACAAAACAAAGAAAAACACGTGTTTTTGCATTTGACAGATCACTACATAACAGTAAAATTTTGTTGTAAATTAATGTTGAAAATGAAAAAGGCAAAAGTGGGAAAAATCCAACAGCTTGTACAGAGTCTCAATGGCCGAGTGTGTTTATGCGTTGGGTCATTGCGGCTGAAGATGGAATGGACTCGGGTTCAATCCCCGGTGCATCCTCTTCCGAAAAGAGTGCTGATGATCGAAAATGGTTTTTCGTGAAATAGCTATACGCTCAACCTTCGCTGTAAATAGTTGTTTTTTCCACTTACCCCAACAGTAAATTTTTTTGTTGCCCATTTACCACCACCATATACATATAATTTCACCATGGCCTTGGGTGGTGACAAAGTGTGGAACGTATTGGGCCTAATGAATAATAGCCCGTGTACAATTGAATTCTACCTCGCTTTGCTTCAGAGTTTTGCTTTGACAGTTCCGTTCAACATATGCTTTTCAAATGGACATGTTCACAATTGGGGTGAAGCGAGTAAAGCAAAGTATAAAGTTAGTCTCAACTTTTTTACAATTTGACAAACATCTCCCCTTGTGTGTGTGTGCGTGTATCGTTTATATATCTATATTTTTTATAAAGCCCATATGACACTACGTTTTTTTCTGGTATTCTACTGGGTTTTTTGAGTGAAGGAGATGATTCAATACAGTTTTGCGTTGGTGCAAGCGAGCAAGCTATATTGAAAAAAAACAAACAAACTACCATCTATGCGGTTAGAAACCAACGAGCCAGCTTGTATTTCGGTAGGTTTTTTGGCATTCGGCCGTTTTATCTGACAGTTATTTCAATTTGACAACTAGAAAATAAATTATATTTAAACTAAATGAAAATAATATTTATTTCAAAAATTAATTTTTTTTTTGGAAATTTGAATTTAAATTACAGAAATAAAAAAGTTATGAAACCCAAAGAGCAAGATAGCTGTGTATTCTATGTTATAAAGGGAAGCCAGTACGCAATATAATTTTTCTTCCCGACTTCTTATTTACCCTTAGGGCCAAAGCAGAAGCTTACAAGAGGCAAATATAAAATTTTTATTTCCATACATATCGCACCCTAAATCATAAAGTGACACAACTCAAAATCTTTCGAAATTGGGTTTTTATCCTAAAGCGGTACACCTAACATATCTCTAGCGATTGCCAAACAAAAACTTATCAATCGGTGTCTATTTTGATGAAAAACAGCCATTATACGTGGCCTTTTGCCATATAAATGCTTGTAAAGAAAAAAAAGTTTTTTAGCTCTCCTGAAAATTTTTGAATTTTGATTTGTTTCACTTTATGATTTAGGGAGCGATATGTATGGAAATAAAAATTTTATATTTGCCTCTTGTAAGCTTCTGCTTTGGCCGTAAGGGTAAATAAGAGGTCCGGAAGAAAAATTATATTGCGCACTGGCTTCCCTTTATAACATAGAATACACAGCTATCTTGGTCCTTGGGTTTCATAACTTTTTTATTTCGGTAATTTGAATTCAAATTTCCAAAAAAAAACTTAATTTTTGAAATAAATATTATTTTCATTTAGTTTGAGGTTTAATGTCAATCAAATTGTCTTTGAGGGAGTATTTGTCTCTTTTCAACCTACAGAAGAATTGTTTTTGTATTTTGACTTTCGGTGGGTTTTCCAAACCAAAAATACCAGAGAAAAAACGTAGTGTCTTATACGCATAAGCAAAAGGTACTGATTTTTAAGCATGCCCTACCCCATGCTAAATTTTTCAGAAATTAGTTTTCGCTCGATCTATTTTCCAAATACATGCAATTATGGCGCAGTTTTTGACTATACCTAAAGAAAAATATTATAGTGCGCGACGGGAATGTAAAAATGAAGACTTTAGAAAACTTTATTCAATTCAACCGTGAGAACATAGATTGGCTGGCTTCCTATTTTTTGAACGACACTGGCGACCTTTGATAGGATGAGGGTGTTCCTGCGCGCAGTTTCGGATCCGGCTATCAGAATAGTATAGCAGAAGAGCTCAGAATTCGCCAAACTACAGTTTCCAAAATATTTAGTTCGGTGATGAAAGAAGTTTTAAAGAAGACAAATGTGTGGATCAAATTACCGAAATCTCGCGTGAAAATGATTACAAACTGTATCGGGTTTGTAGACTGTACCAATTCCGAGAAGCATATGGTAACGAGTATGTCAACAGAAAAAGGCAAACTATATAAGCTGTAAGACAGACACGCCTGAACCTTGGAGCGTTTTTTCAACTGTTGTGGCAATTTGACAATGAACGAAGGTAAAAACTTAATAGAATTCAAATCGTCTTACCAACAGGAAAACGCCTACCAGTTTTAGTAGGAAAATCCCAGAAATGGTATTTCTGTTACCTATTTTCATAAAGATGTTGTACAGTTTATGATTACGTGATTTTGATGTGGCTGAATCACGAATCAAAAATATTTTCTGATTCTTGATTTAAAATATTTTCAAATAAAAGATAATTTTTATTTGTGATTCATTTCACAAAAGAATCAAAAAACATTTTGATTCGTGATTCAAACTATTTTCAAATAAAAGATAAATTTAATTTGTGATTCATTTCACAAAATAATCAAAAGTACTCTTTGATTCGTGATTCAAACTATTCTCAAATCAAAGATAAATTTTATTTGTGATTCATTTCTCAAAATAATCAAAAATATTTTTTTCAAAAATTTTATTCGAATCAAATATATATTTTGAATCAAGAATCAAAAAATATGTTTGATTCTTTTGAGAAATGAATCACAAATAAAATTTTCCTTTGATTTGAAAATCGTTTGAATCACGAATCAAAGGGTATTTTTGATTCTTTTGTGAAATGAATCACAAATAAAAATTATCTTTTATTTGAAAGTATTTTGAATCACGAATAAAGTTGATTCTTTATTTGAAAATTGATTTGTAATCAAAATTGATTCGAAATCACAGAACCCTGTGCCAAAAATTTTTCACATGAAATTCTTATTTTTGTAATAACGGGAAGGAAGTTGTTGTAATTTTTATTGACTTTTTTTTGTATAGCTCCGTTAGTCACATTTTGTTATTTTTTAACATTTGATCTCTTTCTAGTAAAAGCTTAAAATTTTGTAGCAAAAGCGGGAATGAAATATTATTCATATAATAAACTAGCTGACCCGGCAAACTTCGTTTTGCCCAAAATAGATTTTTTTTATTAATTTCATTTCATAAATTGTTATTACACCGGTATTATTTTTAATAGAAAATTAACGATTTTCACTACTACTACAACTTCAAAAATATATAATTTTAGTATTCAGTTTAAGGCTGCACGATACACAACATTTTTAGTTTTCTGTTCCGGATATTTATTTTCACTGAGTATTGGCTATTTTCACTAAGTAAGAGGATTGATATAGTATACCTCCATAATGGTTTTCAGACCCTTCTTCCAACCCTTTTAGATATATTCAGGCTCAAAGGTTTAGTATGTATGGGAGGTGCAATGCCCCATTTTCGATAAATCTTTTTTTTCTTGGGTGAACATGGTATTGATATCGTATATCTGCATAGTGATTTTTATGTACATGTCATGAACGCTTTTAGGGATATTTAGCCTTAAAAATTAAGAACGCATGGGAGGTGCCACGCCCCCTTTTCCCAAAACCACTGTTTTTTTCATAAGCATGCTATTGATATCGTTAATCTCCTGATCATTTTTCAGGTCCCAACCTTAAACGCTTTTATAGATATTCAGCTTGAAGCATTAAGTTTGTATGGGAGGTGCCACGTCCCCTTTTCCGATAACCTACACTTTTATGCGCAAAAATTGTTTTGATATCATATAGCTCTGTACCAATTTCCAGGTCCCTGACTTAAATCCTTTTAAAGATATTCAGCTTAAAAAATTAAGTGTTGTTGGGAAGTACCACGCCCCCTTTTCGTATAACTCCTATTATTTTGCGTTAATATGGAATTGTTATCGTTTATCTCCACACCTATTTCCAAGCCCCTAGCGTAAACAATTTTAGAGATATTCAGCATGAAAAATTAAGTTTGTATGGGAGGTGCCACGCCCCTTATTCCGATAACCCCCACTTTTATGCGTGGGAATGGTTTTGATATCACCTACCTCTATACTAATTTTCAGCTCCTTACCTTAAACTGTTTTAGAGATAGTCAGCTTTAAAAATTAAGGTTGTATGGGAGGTGCAACGCCCCCTTTTCTAAAAACCCCCAATTTTCTGAGTGAGAAGGGTTTTGCTAACACCTACCTCTATACCAATTTTCAGCTCCCTACCTTAAACTGTTTTAGAGATAATCAGCTTTAAAAATTAAGGTTGTATGGGAGGTGCCACGCCCCCTTTTCTGATAACCCCCACTTTTCTGAGTGAGAAGGGGTTTGATATCACCTAACTCTATACCAATTTTCAGCTCCCTACCTTAAACTGTTTTAGAGATAATCAGCTTTAAAAATTAAGGTTGTATGGGAGGTGCCACGCCCCCTTTTCTGATAACCCCCACTTTTCTGACTGAGAAGGGGTTTGATATCACCTACCTCTATACCAATTTTCAGCTCCTTACCATAAACTGTTTTAGAGATAATCAGCTTTAAAAAGGTTGTATGGGTGGTGCCACGCCCCCTTTTCTGAAAACCCACAATTTTCTGAGTGAGAAGGGTTTTGCTATCACCTACCTCTATACCAATTTTCAACTACCTACTTTAAACTGTTTTAGAGATAATCAGCTTTAAAAATTAAGGTTGTATGGGAGGTGCCACGCCCCCTTTTCTGAAAACCCCCAATTTTCTGAGTGAGAAGGGTTTTGCTATCACCTACCTCTATACCAATTTTCAACTCCCTACCTTAAACTGTTTTAGGGCCGGTTTCACCATCTCCGGTTAAGCACTTAACCAGACTACCTCTATACCAATTTTCAGCTCCCTACTTTAAACTGTTTTAGAGATAATCAGCTTTAAAAATTAAGGTTGTATGAGAGGTGCCACGCCGCCCTAACATTTTTTAATTTTTTCTTCGACTAAACCTTCGCGGGGTAACAACAAACAAACTCCCCTAAGGAAGTATTTGATTTGGTTCAGCCGTTTTCAAGTTTTAGCGTTTCAATTAAATACCAAATCATTTTTATATATATAGATTAGCAAATGCTTATTCATTTCAGTAAAAGATTTTTAAGCAATTGCTTACTATTTTTTTAATTAATCAGAACAAAAAAAATAAACCTGAACACGTGATTGCGTAATCTGGGATATTAGATCCGTTTGTTTCGAACTTCTCAAATGCGCTTTTACAAAATGCGGCAGCATGAACACTTTTCAAAAAGCTAAATGTTGCTTTTCAAATCCAGTACAGAGTTTCTGTAAGGGCCTTTTCACATTACTCGGTGCGACTTCGGATCGACATTTTTTTCTCGGTATTTTCATCTTACCGAAACGAGTCTGCGTTGCAGTGTTTTTGACCCTTGTGGGAATACTTTCGGCAGAAAATTGGAAAACAAATATCGAAATTAAAAATATAAAGCTTTAAAATTCAACAAATCACTCAATTTTCACTAACTTTATTCCCCTTATTTCATTACGCCGCAAAAATGTATGCAGTAATTCCTCAAATTTTACTGGCCGGTATTACCGCATTGCAGTATATCGAAACTAATACGCTCCGATTTTATGTATATACATATGCAACACTAAAGCCCTACTCAAACAGAAGCGATACGATACAGCCCACATATGAAAAATCGTATCGCGTCATGCACAATTGCATATGTGGACTGTATCGTATCGCGTCTATTTGTGGGGACCTTAGTGAAAGTGCCAATTGAAATACATGTGGTCGGTAAGCTCTCGGTATACTTTCGGTAAAACCCAATCCGATACCACACCGAGTAATGTGAAAGCGCTCTATACTCCCCAAAACCTTCAGTGATTGTCTTGGTAGCTACAACAACAACAACAACAAAGCGCTCTAACTGAACTCTATCAATCTTTTCGACTGAATGACGTCGTAATGACGTCAATCGATAGATTCTCACCTGCTTTTTAGATTGTGACAAAGTGTGGAACGTATTAATGTGATGTCAATTTGATCGACAATTTTCGCGATTATGTTACAGAAACTCACTTCAGCATGAACATAGTATAAAATGTCAAGCTTTATGCATTTGATGCTTTTCTTGTATGTATGGGTTGCTTTTCTTGTATGTATGTGTTGCTTGGCCAATTGAAAATGGAAGTTTGACAATTGAGATAGCAAAATGGGCAACAAAAAAATGTATTGCAGGGTTGCTTTTCCGCTCTGCGACAACCTTATGGATCAACCTTGATCGACATGCCCTCATCAAAGTAGACAATAATTGGCTACAAAAACAACAACATAATCGATTTCTTACAGAAAAAAACTATTGCTCCGATGCCCTGGAAAAAAATTTCTACCCAAGGTTGATAAATAAGGTTGTCTTGGTAGTAACAACTATTTTTTTTCTTTACTTGAATTGTCAAACTTTATGTGTTTGTTGCTTTTCTTGTATATATAGGTGAGTTCCAGTGATCCAGATCCGGATACAAATTTTGCAAGCCAATGCAACAAAAATTTTGTGATCCTGGTATTTATCTGGATCCAAAAAATCTATTACAATCTATACGGATCCGAAATTGATACAGATAAACACCAGGATCACAAAATTCTTGTTGCATTTGCATGCAAACGTCTTATCTGGATCTGGATCACTGCCACGGGAACTTTACCTTTTGTGTTGCTTTCCTTGTATGCATGTGTTGCTGGGCCAATTGAAAATGGACGTTTGACAATTGAGATAGCAAAACGACAACAAAAAAATCTATTGCAGGGATGCTTTTCCGTACTGCGGTAACCTTATAGGGCCCTTCCACGATCAAATATTTGATCAAATCGTGTATATGTGGTAGTAAAATTGTCTATGTGTTTTTCACACGTACGTGTTTGATGCCGATTTGACCGAAATCAAAAATTTTTGTTTTCCATCAAAATGGATGGCTATTTGACGTGCGTTGTGGATGCGTGTAAGGTGCTGTTTGATCAAATTTCAGTGCCAAATTAGCATTTGGTTGTGTTGCAACCATTTGATCAAATTTCAAATGTAAATAAACGTGTGTTGCATTATATGCTAACGCAATATATGCAATGCAATCGTCAGTGTCACTCATTTTGTGCTCCAAAATTTAATTCTATAAACAAATTAAAAGAAATGTCAGCATTAATACGTGATAAGATATCTATTGTAAATAATAGAAAGCTAGAATGAAATTTGATGAGCTATTTGACAACGATTTGATCAAATTACACAGACACGCGATTTGATCAAATGATTTGATCGTGTAAGGGCCCTATTAGGTATCAACCTTGTGTCTACCTATGCATGGCATGCTGCCAACCTATTTCAGTATTAAACTATTTAAAACTAATCAAAATTTGCGGAAAATATGTATATGAACCAGAATATTTATTGCATAGATATATTTTAAATTTTAAATAAAGTTCCAAAACACCCAATTTTTTAAATTTGTTATACATAGAATGATAACTACGGAATTATTTTTTTTTATAGAAAAAAGATATGGTAATCATATATGTATGTATACGATTTTTAGTATTTGTGGACAGCGTTGCCACTTTTGGTACTTTCGTACCAAAACTGGTACTTTGAAAACGATTTGGTACGTTGGTACTTTGCTTTTGATTTTGGTACTTTTTCTTTAAGCATAGTACTGAGTTCGAGTTTCACGTGAAACTGCTGTCAAAATCCATACAAACAAACTGGCTGTGAAACATGTGTGAAATTTCACGGATATTTCACGACAAAGTTATACCGAGTTCCTGCCGTGAAAACGTTGCGCAACATGCTAGCAACATCATGCCAGCAAAATTTTTTCACGCCATTTTAAATAGACAACGCCATTTATTTTCGAGTGAAAAGTGACATTTGTTAAAATTGGAATTTTTATTTTGTATAAAATTTTTTTATTCGCCAAAATTTGAAAGATGGTTCTGAGGCGATGCTTTTTGACAAAAAAAATTCTTGAAACATTTCACGGCAAAATAAATGCATGTTGCTGGCGAAATTTCACGGCTGTGAACTCAGTGCTTACCTTTAAAAGCAAAGTTTTGGGAAACAATGTTTATTTATTTCCACCAATTTTTTTTTATTTTTCTATATATTATTTTTGTTCGTCCACTAAAAGAACAATAATTATAACTAGTATCGCCGGTGGTCGAAATTCGACCATGCAATTTATTTTTTCAACTTTGTATTGGTACAAAAATTATTCCTTTTCGCGGAGATAAGCAACACTTTCCAAATTCCAGTTGTACCGCAACACTGATTTGCCCTTTTGATCACGGTCCGACGCGAAATCATGGTCAAAATCAAGGCAGATCTAGGAAGGTAGGCCCGGTTGTGAGCGCTTTTAAATTAAAGCGACTCTTCAACTGTGTTTACGATATTTGTAAACACGTTTACGATATCCATTTATCTTAACTAAAAATTTTATTTATTAATTATAAAGAAATTAAATAATTTATAGAAAAAATTATATGCCTATGCACTGCTCCTGACTCATACGAACACATCCATATCAATTTTATGTGGATATGAGTATGTTAAATATGCAAAACAGCCTGGCAATTGTTTGTATGGGAGAAATGTTAGCCTATTAATATATAGATAGTGGGCACATTTGCCAACGAAGCAAAAACGAAGTAAATCAAAAATGGTACAAAACTAAAAACTTTATTTATTAATTATAAAGAAATTAAATAATTTATAGAAAAAATTATATGCCTATGCACTGCTCCTGACCCATACGAACACATCCATATCAATTTTATGTGGATATGAGTATGTTAAATGTGCTAAACAGCCTGGCAATTGTTTGTATGGGAAAAATGTTAGCCTATTAATATATAGATGTATTGTAGAACGATCGTCCGTCATCCCTTGTCAAGTTTGGTTTGGAGACAAACCGGTTTCGGCTAATATGGTTTGTCTCCAAACCAAACTTGACAAGGGATGACGGAAGATCGTTCCACAATACATCATATTCCTACCCTGTCGGAAAAACAAGCAACCAAAAAGTATTTAACAATAATTATGTTGATTAATTACATCGGCAACACGCGATCATGATTCAAATAAAGAAGATTGTGCACTCAGCCATATTCAGCAAAATATTCATCCGTGAGACTGGGTTCATTTTGGTTAGTACGTCATCAACTACGTTATCGACGAGAAAGAAAATTTGCAAACAGGCAAAAAATACCTTTATTGAACTATTATTCACACAAATAAATACGTGGCACTTCATTTTTCTTTATTTAACCCTCTCCTTCCCAAATTAAGAAGCAGATGTAGAAAAAAATCAAACAATGGTTTTTCCTAGTATAAATAGCATTTAAAATGATCCTGCATTAAATTTTTTTTGATATATGTATTTCAGTGGGTGGTACGGTTTGGTAGCCATATGGCTACATTGGGAATTAATGCATGCAAATTTAAACATATTTGGTCGTATGAAGTTTATCATTTATTTATACTTTTTTGCATCATTTGCTATGAAACAAATAAAAAAAATTATTTTTTGATGTTAAATACAAAGCAATGTTAAATTTTGTACATTTATGTCTAGAAAACGAAGTCCTGCTGTTGCAATATTTGCGTTTTCCTTTTTCTAAATAGATCGGTAATGGCCAATGGTCAGCACCATCATACTGCGTGTCTGAGATCTGTCTTTTAGTACCGGATTTCCTCTGTTTTTGTGTTTTTGGAACTGGACTGTTGCTGTTTAGATGAGATGGTCTTCCCCTATTTCTGCCATTTTTACTAAAAGCAGCATTTATCATCCCATCAGCAATTTCTGCTTTGAACTCTAGAAACGATTTTTTGTCGGCATTTTCTTTTTTATGCAATGCCTCTTATACAATAACCAGGAATTGACAACACAAACGTCTTCTTCTTAATTGGCGCGTAACCATCTAAAGGATTTGGCCGAGTCCAAAAAGAGCGCGCGAGTCGTTTCTGCTTAGTGCTGCCTGGCACCAATTGGATATACCAAGGGAGGACGAGTTAGTCTTCACCTGATCTTCCCAACACAGTGGAGGTCTACCTTTTCTTCTGCCTTTAGCAAACATCTGGGACGTGATAAAATATGCGTAAGTAGTATTTTTGTTTCCAATTTTGACCTATAAAGTCTAACCATCATATTGCTTAGGTTCACCCCACTCATAACTCGTTGCTAGAGTTCAAAGCGAAAATTGCAGATAGGATGATAAATGCTGATTTTATTAACAAATAGAGGAAGGCCATCTGATCAAAACAGCAACCGTCCAATTCCAAAAACGGAGACGAAATCATGTACTAAAAGACCGATATCAGACATATAGTATGATGGGGCTGGCCATTGGCCATTACCAATCTAGAAAAAGAAAATATACAAATATTGCAACCGCAGGATTTAATTTTCTAGAATTAAATATAAATAATGTAATGTTGCTTTGTGTTTAACATAAAAAAATAATGTAGTTGTTCTATGCAGGCTTCAGGTCAAGTTGAAACAGTGTTTAACAATTCTATTTTTCCCAATATATTTCGGTCACCCACGGTGATAAATCTCAAGGGATTCCTTTAACACAGCATTTTCCTTTGACATGTAGTTTAAAAAAAATTAATTTAAATTAATTTTTATTTGTTTCGGAGCAAGTGATGCAAAAAAGTATAAATACATGATGAACTTCATACTACCAAATATGTTTAAATGGTAAATTTTTGTATGCATTAAATCCCAATGTAGCCATATGGCTACCAATCAATTTTAGCCAATATATTCACTCTTACTTACACTTTTCACCTTCTTATTGCTAAAATGTATTTTTCAAGCATTAACTTATACGAAAATATTTTTTTGTACGAATAAATAAATTAATTGTATATATTTTATTGATGAGAAACTTATAAACCAGCCGAATGCAAAGGGCACGTGGGTTGCTAAATAAATGTCAAATTTTTCAATGTTTGCCAATGTATAATTAGAAATATTGAGGGCTAAATCATTTAAGCAATGTTGGCTTTAAGCATTGTTTTTTTTAAATGGAAAAATTCCGTAGCAAGGCGTTTAAATATAGATTTTTAATTTGGTAGCCATATGGCTACCATGGGAAGGAAAGGGTTAAAATAGTCTTTTAACATAAATTTCACATTTATCGCACACAATCTTTAGTTATTAGAAAACCGGAAACGAAACTGGGTGAAAGAGAATTTATGTTACTACGTCACTAAATCAGCTGATTCTGTCAAATTTTGGATGAACGCATAGCGGAACCGCTGAATACACAATCTTCTTTATTTGAATCATGACACGCGATATGTATCCCAAAGAAGTAGATGTTATGAAATCGATACAATTCTTGATCACTAGCATGACCCAACTATACCGGTGTAGCATTATGCCACCAAAAATTACCGTGTATTTTGATAGAGCTTTTTGGCAAGTAGTTGGCAAAATTAGCAAACGAATTGTATGGAGGGAATAACCGGTTGCCAAAAAAGACTTTTGTCCTTTTGACTGAAAATAGCAATTATACTTAGCCTTTTCAACTTGTAAATAAAAAAAGTTTTTTGGCTCCTGAAATTTTTTTAATTTTGAGTCAATTTATGATTTATACTATGTTCATGCTGGATTTGAAACGCAGCATTTTGCATTTTCGAAGATGGCTTTTCGAAAAGTGTTCATGCTGCCGCGTTTTGTAAATGCGCATTTGAGAAGTTCGAAACAAACGGAGCTAATATCCCAGATTACGCAATCAGGGGTTGAGGTTTATTTTTTTGTTTTGTCTAATTAAAAAAATAGAACAAGAATTTGCAAAATATGTAATAATATAATACACTAATTTTGCAAACCAAACGTACCAACCGCTTTGGTATTAATTTTGATCTCTGTTTTGTTTACTTTCGTTCATTACAAGTAGAGTGCCGTCATCATGGAGCTCGTGTGCCCATGCTCATGCTGCTCTATATGCGTAATCTTGTAGGTATTTCGTTCTTGTATTGCCAGAGTGTTGCCACTATTTTCCATTCGAATGGCAAATTTTTTCGAAGATTTCAGGGTTGCTTTCTGCGTTAGCATTCAAAACGCAAAAAAATAGTTGCGTTAAGTTGCATTTTGGTGGTGGCATTTGTATGGAGAAATGTAACATTTAATGTTGCGTTTTGGACTAAACGCAAAAATGCCTCCAAAACGCAAAACGCAGGCTCACCATGAACATGCTATTAGGTAGCGATATGTTGAGGTTTGTTTTCCATTAAAATACAATAAGGTTGTTCTCTGTGTCTAATATTTTTGCCGAGATATCATGATATCTTGAGAAATTTGCCACACAGAGAGAGCGCACCTTTAAGAAAATAAAATTTTAACTGACTTCATTGTGAACTAGCATGTTAGTCATATTCTTTCCACTCTTTATACAACTGTTGTCGCTTTGCTTTACTTGCTTCAATTTCGAATTAATTAATTTTTTATCTGAATAAAATAAAATAATTAAAAAAAAAGAACTAGAAACATAAATTGAAACTCACTTCTCATAGAAGACCATTGTGAATGTAATAACATGGTTGCATTTCCCGTGATATTTTTCTCATGATATCACATATCACGGATTGGGGTATGAGAAATTTGCCGAAGCTCCAAATTTGACAAGACGTGTATTTTGTTGTTGTGCTCGGCAAATTTATCACACTTATGTCATCTCGGCAAATTTGCCAGGCCAAAATCACAGAGAGAGAACAACCTTAATAAATGAAAAAAAAAACATTTGTCTACTGCGACTGTTACCACGGATAATCTGTGTGGTACTCCCAAAAGCAATTTGGTACGTTTCTTGGTACGAAGAAAAATATGTTAGTGGCATCACTGTTTGTGGAATTAAACTTGCAATCCATAACCAAACACGAGGTCCACTTTATGTTTCGATACCAACTTTTTCAGCTTCGCGTCACCTCGCGTGGAAAGATAAGTTTTCATTGATAATTGACAATTTTATATAAATTAAAAGCTGAAAAATTAAACCAAAAACTTGAATATGTCTGATGATCAAAGTCGTGGACGCCGTCGCCCATCGCGTGAGCATCGCTATTCGCGATCGCGCTCACCGGCAGAAAAAAACCCTTCACGTAGCACCGGTGGCGGCAGCGAATCGCATCGTCGGCGTAGGGAGCGAGATTCATCAGAAGAGGCGCGTCCTGCAAAAACTATTAAAAAGGAACCAGCTTCACCGGACAGGGAGAGGAGTCCCAGAAGGAGTCCGAGCAGTTCTTCCTATAATGGCAGTGAACGACGGGAAATAAAAAAAGAAAAAGATAAGGAGAAAGACATTAAGCCATCAACTTCAACCGCCGCGGCTTCTAAAAGTTCTAGTCGTGGTGGGGGAGATGCTGATGAGGGAGGTGAAGGTGGAAAGAGGGAACGTTATGAAATTGTTCACACGCGCCCGTCTGATATAACATCGAAAATGGGAAGTGGCGGTACACCAATTACAATGCAAACGAACTATTTTCGTTTATTAACAAAACCAACATGGCGCATCTTCCAATATCATGTGGATTTTGCACCTTCAATCGAGTTGCGGCGTGTACGCGGTGGTATACTTTCTGAGCATCGTGACACATTGGGCGGATATTTGTATGATGGTACAAAGCTGTTCACCTCATGCAAGTTAAAGGAGGACAAAACCGTAATACGAGCAAAATCAAAAATAGGTGATTCCTACACGATCGTAATCAAATATGTAGGTGTGATCTCTATGACCGAATGGCAATCTCTACAAATATTGAATTTGATTTTACGCCGTGCTATGGAGGGTCTGAAACTACAACTGGTTGGCAGGAATTTTTATGATGCAGTAGCTAAAATTGATATGCGCGAATATCGTCTACAATTATGGCCTGGATATCAAACTTCTATACGTCAGCATGAGAAAGATATTTTATTGTGTGCTGAAATAGCACATAAAGTTATGCGTACTGAAACGGTTTATGACATTTTAATGAGATGTACTGAAACCGCTAAGGACTATCAGGAAGAATTTCGCCGACATGTACTCGGTTTGACAGTTTTAACTGACTACAATAATAAAACGTATCGTATTAACGATATCGATTTTAAAAAAAATCCATCAAAGACATTTAGATGCAAAGAGAAGGAGGTGTCATTCATTGATTATTACTATCAAAAGTATCATATTCGCATACGCGATCCAAAGCAGCCTTTACTTATATCGAAGGCTAAAGAGCGGGCAATGCGTGGTGGCAGCAGCGATATTATTATTCTTATTCCGGAGTTGTGTCGCCCAACCGGTCTAACCGATAATATGCGTAATAATTTCCAACTTATGCGCGCCATGGCCGACCATACGCGTATGAATCCTGATCGTCGCATTGATCGTTTGAAAATTTTCAACCAACGTCTACAGCAGACTGAGGCTAGCGTACAAGTTTTGAATGATTGGAATATGACTCTGGATCGTCATTTGGTTGAATTGAATGGTCGTGTACTGGAGCCACAACGTATTGTGTTCTGCGATCATAAAAAGGCTTCGGCAGGCGAACAAGCCGATTGGACACGTCTTTTCCGTGATAATGGTTTGTTCACGACACCGTCCCGTGGCTTGGATAGGTGGTCGGTAATAGCAACAAATCGCAATTCACGAGAATTGCGGACATTTATTGAGTCACTGATTCGAGCTGCCAGTGGTATGCAGATGCGTATTAGTCGCCCGAGGGAAGTTATGCTCTACGATGATAGGAATCATTCATACATACAAGCTATGGAGGATTGTAGCCGTCATGATCCACAACTAATTTTATGCTTAGTACCAAATAATAACGCCGAACGCTATGCTTCAATTAAGAAGAAAGGTTGCTTGGAACGCGCCATTCCCACCCAGGTAATAACACATAAATCGGCTAATAATCAACGTGGTCTCATGAGCATAGCCACAAAAGTAGCAATACAAATTAACTGTAAACTTGGTTACACCCCATGGATGATTGATCTGCCTTTGTCGGGTTTAATGACCATTGGTTATGATGTTGCTAAAAGTACGCGCGATCGCTCAAAAGCTTTTGGTGCATTAGTAGCATCAATGGATATGAAAACCAATGCTACATTTTATAGTACCGTAGCCGAATGTAATTCCCACGATGTATTGGCTAACAGTCTTTGGCCCATGATGACTAAAGCTTTGCGACAATATAGGAAGGAACATGATGGTAAATTACCAACACGTATACTCTTCTATCGCGATGGTGTCGGTGAGGGTTCCTTACGGCAGGTCTATGAGCATGAAGTAAAGGATGTCGTAGAAAAACTAGATCACGAATATAAGAGGGTTGGTTCGGAGAAACCGCCAATGTTTGCATATGTTGTCGTCTCGAAATCAATTAATACACGTTTCTTTGCACGAGGCCGCAATCCCAATCCGGGTACTGTTGTCGATGACATTGTAACCTTGCCGGAGCGTTATGACTTTTTCTTGGTGTCACAGTCAGTACGACAGGGAACTGTATCGCCAACCAGCTACAATATTGTCTATAGCAATATACGTTTGACACCTGATCAAATGCAGTTGTTAACTTATAAGATGACACATTTGTATTATAATTGGTCTGGTACAACACGCGTCCCAGCTGTATGCCAATATGCTAAAAAACTTGCTACGCTAGTGGCAACAAGCCTTTATCAGCCACCACAAAATGCACTTGAAAAGAAACTATATTATTTGTAAGTCTTTTTTACGACCAATTGGAAATCTTAATACCAATATTTTTAATTATCTATCTTACATATACCTATTATTAGTAAGTAATTTTTTGAAGACGATTTACATACATATAATCAGCTAAGTCATGTATGAGCACTTGTGTTTACGTTCTAATTTTGATATTTTTTCTTTTTTTTTCCAATTTTGATGAAAAGCGGAGCCATGCGCTAGGAATTACGATTACATTTTTACGAATATTGTAGTTGCAATCTTAAAATTTTACCGAATGCGGCTGCTGTAATCGTAATTAAAATTTTTATTGTCATAATCATAAAAATCTCATTGACGATTAAGGCCGAGAATACCTGGGATTTCAATTGGCGTAGTTGTAATCAAAATGTAATCGTAATACCTACCGTTCAGCTCTGGATACAATATTTAAAAATAATACATGTATGTAAATGATGCAAACATATGGATACAAACATACATATTGACTTTGAAAATATCCAAATGATGTGCTATTTGAAGCAAAAGTTTACGAAATAATTAAAGGACTACAAATCTTAATGAATGGACAAACGAAGATTATATTTAAATATTGAATTCATATTATAAATGTTTGTACATATGTAGCAAGAAATACATACTTACCCAATAAACACAACGGATCCGCCTCGAATTCGAGACGAATTCGCTTCTCTGATTATATTATCGCGGCGATAGTTCGCGACGATAGATCGGCGAATCCGAATTCCCAGGCGAGTCACCCCTCATTAGCGATTCGCGCATTTTTATATTCTCGGATCGTTGGCGATTCGAGATTTATGCCCATTGGCGAATACATTCTAGAAAATCTTCTTCTGCGAATCCACCTCGAATTCGCCACGATATCATCTGAGCTTTTCAATCTCTTGAGTAGAGTTTTAAATGGTAAATTAAAGCCCAACAGGGAATTTCTTCGTGTAAAGCAAGATTTAATAAAATTAATAAATGCTATTGCGATAATTGATTTTTCTCGAGTCCATCTCGAACTCGATACGAGTCCGAAAAATTACATTCACCTCCGCGAATTCTTCTCGAATTCGCCACGATATCATCCTCGCTTTTGTGTTTATTGGGTATGTACCAAAATTCACCCCACTATGAAACTAATGTATGTCACACATAATACATATGTAATAAAACAAGAAAAAAAATGAAATAAACTTTGGTACCAACCGAATCAGTTACCTGCTCTTTGAAACCCATGATTGGCTATGGCGTGACTTAATATAGTAATTCCTTACTACTCCAATTAGATTGCCTTAGTTTTGCCATTGCGAAAAATATAAACCAATGGATCTGTCACTAAATATTTCTGGGCAGCCATCGATATCTCATGCAGCACGAAGGGGCACATCCACAAGATTTCAATTACTTAATACAACCTTTTAGCATAGGTTAAAAAACGTTGAGAGGATTGATCAGGACCGTAGGAGAAAAATTCGGGGCCCAGAGATAATACCTAACACCTTCATTTTATAATCTTACAAAAATATTAAAAAACATCATCAGTCGTATCATATACTTAATATCGATGTGCTAGTGCACAAACCGGATAAGTAATATTGTGAAAAATGTTCAGGAGAGCAAATTTTGTGATTAAATAGCAATAACTTGTTATCTAACAACATTTTTTTCAGTTATAACGATTACGAATAGTTAATTGAAGTATGCAGAATCCAAATGTGCTAAAATTATATTGATGGTTTCAGTACCTATACTAATTTTTTAGTGATTAAAATTTGTTGGGCACTTAACCCATTTGGCGCTAACTTTTTTTAATTTCAAATATTTTTGTTAGAGCTCTTCTATGAAAAAATTATTCAATTCATTTCTGTTAGTACATATTTTATTGTTCATTCAAAACACTAACATAGTTACTAAATTCAAATAGGACATTTTTATGGGTTATTTAAGTATCATGCTAACGTAGTTAAACTAAAAAAATTATAAATAATGAAGTTAAATAAAAGCTTGTAAAAATGGATAGCAATGTGTGAAAATATGAGAGATCCTGGAATACCACATACAACACGTTGTGGGCCTGGTCGAATAATAGAAAACCACATACTTGATAATTTTAATACACCCTCAAACCCTGCATTAGGATTAAAATTCATATATTTTATTGTAGGTTATAGATACATTTATGTATATATATCTGTGGACATTTGGAAAAGAAACCTAAGTCTAAATTCGCAATTTTACAGGAGAGCAAAAAACAGTTTGGCAAGTGCACAGAGTCTTTCCATCATATATTTTTAGACAAGTTAGAGCGTAGCATGATAGAACAATCTTCTGTAGTTCATTTTAAATTAAAATTTTTATTCTTAGCGTAACGGTTTTTATTTAAATTGGTTTCAAATAAAATAAGTGCTTTTTCCAAGTTGATTTTGAAAAAAAAAAAATCAACTTATCTCAACTTAGGTTCTTTCTTTAAATTGGTTTTGATAAAAATTGTTAAGAATTTTAGCCTCCTAATTCGAATTAGGTTGATTTGGCAAGCTGAAATATAACAAGTAATCGACTTAAGTTGCAACAACTAAAAACCTTTGCGATAATATAGCCATGTGTTAACTAATTTCATTAATTCTAAACTTTCATTTAATGCTTATTTCATTAAAACTATTAATTTTTTTTTGATGAAAAGGTTTCAAGGAATTCAAGTTAACAAATTATGATAAATAAAATGAAATATAATAAATAACTAAATATATAGGAACATAAATATGAAATAATCAATACTTTTAATTTCATTAATACATAAAAATATTATATATTTTCTTCAATTTCGTCCAAGTCTGAGTCTACTTCTACTTCGGATTCTCCTTCAACCTTAAGACTGTGGTAAAAACCGTGGATCTCTGGATTTATCAGAGGCAACATTTCAAGTAAATCGCGCTTTTTATATACTGAAATTGGAAGGGGTCTGTTATAACTTTTCATAAGGACGTTGTTTTGATTTTTTTTACGTCGCGCATTGATGTTTAATACTTTAAAGGGATCGTCCGTGTCAAGAGAATATTTGTATCGAATAAGTCCAGCGTCCTTTTTCATATACCGCATCCACCGAATCAGCTTCCACTCGAACTTTTCACCTGAAAAACAAATAAAAATTTACAATAAATAAAATTTTAAAATTATGTACGAGTATTATGGAATAAGTTTTTGTCACTTCATGTCAAATTTGGCTTAGATATAACTTAATTGAAACCAAATTTGACAAGAGATGACAGAAAGTCATTCCGAAATACTTCATATTCCTGCCCTATTGGAAAAGAGCAATGACAAAGAAATAATAAAAAAGTACAAACAATTTTATATACTTATTACATACCTTCAGTGTTGACGCTCCTCCACGTATAGTTTTCCTTTAATAATGCCTGGAAATTGAAAAATTGGTCTTGGTTCAGCTCCTCCGTAATGTATTTAGTGTTTGTGACTGCAATCAAATTTGTCCAGGCACGGGGATGTTGAATGGACACAGAAGAGTATTTCTTTTTCTTTTCAATTTGTGCATGAACTGTGTCACACTCGAGATGAGTATGACCGACAACAAGAAATTTGTGATCAATCGTTTCGATTGAAGGGTGATCTTCCAGTACTTTTGCGAACATGGCACAAATGTATGAGTTACGATTTTGGCCAGTGCAAGAATCACTATATAAAATTACGTGTTTGATATGTTGGGGTAAATCTGAAATGCATTTATAAATACATGACCCAATGTCATTAGCGCCACGTTTAGCAATCGCTTCATGCCAGATATAAAAATTGGCTTTGTTCGTTGAACCATCATGAATAGTAAAATTGAATGTCCAGAGGGGACGTTTATAAAAAAATATGGAGGCTTTTAAATAAGGAGTTGGCAGGCACTGCTGCAGATCAAAAGAAAACATTTTTACTGACTTGTCTCGAATAGAAAGTTCTTTGTCCATTTTTTTGCTATCGTAAGCGAAATCTGCAGCTTCATGATGATTTTTCAATTCCAAAGTAGTAGCTGCTTTTTCTTCTGCGTCATTTGTGTTTTTAATTTTTTCTTTTAATATTTCGCATTTTGTACATAGATCAAGCTGTGGTTTTTTAAAACCAATATCTAGTGTCTTAAATATCTCCTGAAATTTAGTTTGTGAGACAGGATTCGGAATTTTTTCGTTATACAATCTGTAAAGCGATGCTAGACTAATACCGCGTTGAAAATAAAGCTTGGTAGTATGTCGCCGACTGTAGTGGCTTTCATACTTTGGAATACTGTTAATGAAGCTTAATACTTCGTTATGCTTTTCGATTGCTATCTTGTTGACAGGAGCACGCCGCCCACGACGATCTTTGGGAATAGCTCCGCTATAATTCTGTTGTGTTTTGTATTTGCGAACAGTTTTTACCCTCTGTTCTGTTTCGCCAAACAACTGTAGAAAGCATTTTTTGCACACTTTAGTCCTTTCGCCGTTTATTTCGAAGTGATAAGTATAGACATATTCCCGTTTGTTTGGGTTTGCAACGGTTGTCGTTTTCTTGTACTGAACTTCAATTAAATTTGACAGTATTTGACGACGAGAACTGTAGTCGCTTGCTCGCCAATAATTTTTATAGAGGCTAGTACGCTGTTCATGACTAATTTTTGTTCTGCATTTCATCCTACATTCTCCAAGTTCACGTATATTTATATTGATGTCATCTTCTTCAACAGGCTTGTGGTACGCATTATTCAAATTTTTGGCTGCCTTAGAATGTTTTCGTCTTGGATATAGTTTTGGAGTAGAAAAAAGGTCGATTTCATTCAAACCTGGTGATTCGAAATTACTGATGTTTGACTCTAAAATTTTTCCCATAATTTGTGTGCTCTCAGTTGTGGAATTTAACTCCGATACACCACTTGAGGGTACAAAATCTGAGTCAAGAAAATCTGTTTCGTGGAAAATGTCTTCTTCACCTTCACTAATAAAATCATCTGAAGATTTGTTTAAATTGGGTGATGACTGTCCAGTTTCTAGAGAAAGTGGTTCTAAACCATTATCTTGTGCCTGCTCTCTTAGAACGGCATTGCTAGATGAGGGATGGTCATCCTCCATTTTTGACAATTTCCTTGCCATATTCGCAAGTATTTGTCCCCTTTTCATCATAAATCAACCTATCTAATTTGCCTTTTGAAAATTTAAGTTTAAAACGAGATCTTAAGTTGAATTAAGATACCTAAAATTTTAGCGCTTCTGTTGTAAAAAAATTCATATAAAAAACTTAGCTAGACATAAGACGTGTGGACACGCCGAAAGTTGATTAAGAAATATTCATAAAATAAACTTAACTCGTTTTAAGTTCTCCTTTTTTCACAATATGCACTCAGAAGAAGCACCTACTTCGAATTAGGTTGCTTTTTCAAGTGCTTATTGAAAAAAAAATGTGCCACTTAAATTGAGTTAAGTTGCTTTTTCAAATGATTTAAAAAAAAAAAATTTGCTACCTAAATCAATTAGGTTCTTCTTTCAAAACTTTTTTTTGAATTTTTCTTACTACTTCTATCTTATCTTAAGTTAAGTGCTTTCAGCAAATGCAAATGTGAAAAATATCTACTTAAGTTGATTTTGAGCACATCATATCTCCTGAACCAGAGTTCTTATCGTAACGCCGATTAGACAGAAAGAACCGTCTTTTAAAATGTATCTTTATGGTAAAAAAAAATGGAAATGCACTTAGGTCGACTTAGGTTGTTCTTCCAAATGTCCACAGATATGTATATACAGAGATATACAGAGATGTAGAATAATTATTATTTCATTTTTAAATTATAAAAAAGTCTTACAAATTTTCTTCAGGATCATAAAAGTCTTTTGATAATATTTTTTTCCTGATCAAAATGATAAAAATCTTCTATAATTATTATTCAGAAACTTATATTTTAAAAATCTTTCCATAATAGTTATTTCAAATATATATTTTTTAAGTCTTCAAAGACTTTTATATTGAGACAAATTTGAAAAAAGTCTTTGCGTAATTATTATCAGTAATAAATTGTTTTTTATATCTTCAAAGACTTTTTCATTGAGACAAAGTTCAAAAAAGTCTCAGAAAATTTTCAATAACTTTCATATAAGTATAAAATAAAAATAACTTTCATATAAGTACTTCAAAATTCAAGCAAATTTCCAATTTTAAATTGTATGAAAGATTTTTTCGAAGATATAAAAAATAAATTTGTTACTCAAAATAATTACTTAAAGATATTTTTGAAATTCGTCTCAATGAAAAAGTCTTTGAAGACTTAAAAAACAATTTGTTACGGATAATAATTACTCAAAGACTTTTATCAAATTTGTCTCAATATAAAAGTCTTTGAAGATATAAAACAAAATTTCTCATTTATAATAATTACAAAACGACTTAAAAAAAATATCTCAGAAATAACTATTATGGAAAGACTTTTAAAATATGTTCTTTCAATAATAATTATATTTTGATTTTTATTTTTTCTCTTATAATAATTACAACTCTGGAGATATATGAACATTAAGCCGTATCACGTTATATGGACAAAAAAAAATTTAGTGTTTGTCAGTTTTATTTGAACACTTATGTCGAAAAAATATTTTTGGTGTAAAAAAAATTTTTTTTAGGCCCGCGTTAAAAACAGCTAAATCAAGTTTTTTGTAATAACTTCCTTATTTGATGTCGGATCTCTATCATCTTAATGTCGCTGAAAAGGTCTCGCCCAGCACTATATTTGGCCCATATAAAGTTTCGATCTCAAATGTTGTTCTGATTTTTACCTTTAAAAATTTTGAAGTTACTATCCCTAGATTTTTTCTTTTTAACCACTAATACAAAGCTCTCAAAAACCATGAGGAATCCCCCAAAAAAAAATCTAGCCTTTATTCACAAACAAAAAAGTTATAACGTTGTAAAATTAAACACTTGTTTTTTTTTATAAAAAATTAGACAGTAGGGAGGCAAAAATACTACAGAGAAACGGCGAAACACGTCAGCTTAATTTTTGGCTCCAGATTACGATGGCGTTTTTAGAAAATCCGGATTAGCTCCCATTTTCGAGATATTTAAGAAAGAATTTTCAGTTTTCACACACAAAGCGATCCGATGGGGGGCGTATGAGTAACTATTGTTCAGGTAATAAAAATAAAGAAAAGGGAAAAAAACTGCTTCTAATATCGTTTATAGTATATACGTACTAGGGATTCCAATTTTTCCGATTTTTACGATCCCGGGATTTTCGAGATTTTATTTTATAATCCCGGGATCCCGGGATTTATCCTGGGATTTGGACTTTAATTACACAGGCCGAAAAAATTTCCCAAAAATTTTCTAACTCAAATAAAATTCTACTTTTCTAAAGGATTTCGGTGCGCTGATTCTGAATTTGAAGTCGGATTTTCGGTAATATGTATAGGTTTTGAGATATTCATGTCCAAAGAGGCGAAAAATGCGATTTTTTGCTATATTCACAGCTCAATCTGTTAAATTACTAACTTTCATTAAAAGATGATTGCAGCTATTGAAAGAACGATAATTTCTCTTGAAAACAGTGCTTTGCTTTTTCGGGTATCTTATTCAGATTTCTACGTTGTCTTCAAAAGAAATGATCGTGCTTCCAATAGATGTAATCAGTTTTTAATGAGTCAGTAATTTTAAAAATATTGAGGAGTGAATATGGCCACAAACTGCGATTTTCGCCTCTTTGGACATGAATCTCTCAAAAACTACACCGAAATCCTTTTGAAACGTAGAATTTGATTTCTGTTACAAAAATTTTTCGACCAGTATTATTTTCCCACATTTGGGGTTGAAAAAAGTAAATACATTTTTAGAGAAACGCTACAACTTTAAAATGCAAAGAAAACATAGATTTTTATTGCCATTTTTTATTATTTCATTAGTAACAAAATAAAGTAGGAATGTAAAATCATTCGTATTATTTAATAATACCTAAGAGTTACTTTAAAAAGCACAACCAACAACGAAAATTACATACATTTGGTGAACAAAACATTTACCTTCGCAGTTGGTACTTTTAGGATATTAATAAAAAGGCTTGCAATCATTTAATAATTTCCACTAAAATTTTTTTAGAATTTAACGACGCACTTTGTTTAAGCGAATATTTCCAAGCTTGCCGAAAAATTCAGAAAATTAATGCAACTTCTGAATAGATAAATATGAATTCCGAGTATGCAGCTGCGTATTTAATTTTAGTAGAGTGTTGTAAGACTATCAAGTCTAATTAAAATTTTGTTTCCATTTTCTTCCATTATTTACTTTCCGTGTGGAAAAATTCCAAAAAACATTTGAGAAATAAATGACCAAAAATCAGGAAATAGAAATTATCAAATGAATTTTGCCACAAGCTAAAAGCTTTAAAAATAGCAAACGTACGTTTCCTTACAACGCGTACTTCAACACAAAAAATTTAATTATTAAAAAAAAATCAAAAATTTTAGTCCTTACTTTGACTAATGGCCTTTTTTATTCTAGCAAAAATGTCGCACTTTCTTCCGGCAGTCACATTTTTTTGTTCTCTTCCACACAGACTCAACACTTTTTTAGGGATGTTTGTTCTATTGACAAAATATAAAACTGGCCCGACTACGGGGCAACATCTTCTGCTCTTAGCACATTGCATTATTTTTGTTTCATCCATCACATGAAAAATGCAACACTTTAATAGGACAGAGGACACATGTTGATAATGCTGCAATGTAATAATGCAACATTTTCATTCAGAATAGGAAATGCTGTTAGTATACAGATCTGAGACCAATAAAAATTATATAAAATATAACTTTTCTTTGCTATAATAGCGGAATATTCTCTCTTTATCTTATCCCGAAAATCCCGGGATAAAATTCTAGCTATCCCGGGATTTTCGGGGTGTCAGAAAGGGCGGGATCCCGGGATTGGAATCCCTAATACGTACATATCTATATATATAAAATGATTTGGTATTTAATTGAAAGGCTAAAACTTGAAAACGGCTGAACCAAATCAAATACTTCCTTAGGGGGGTTTGTTTGTTGTTACCTCGCGAAGGTTTAGTCGAAGAAAAAATTTAAAAATGTTAGGGGGGCGTGGCACCTCCCATACAACCTTAATTTTTAAAGGTGATTATCTCTAGAACAGTTTAAGGTAGAGAGCTGAAAATTGGTATAGTGGTAGGTGATATCAAAACCCTTCTCACTCAGAAAATTGGGGGTTATCAGAAAAGGGGGCGTGGCACCTCCCATACAACCTTTATTTTTAAAGCTGATTATCTCTAGAACAGTTTAAGGTAGAGAGCTGAAAATTGGTATAGTGGTAGGTGATATCAAAACCCTTCTCACTCAGAAAATTGGGGGTTATCAGAAAAGGGGGCGTGGCACCTCCCATACAACCTTAATTTTTAAAGCTGATTATCTCTAGAACAGTTTAAGGTAGAGAGCTGAAAATTGGTATAGTGGTAGGTGATATCAAAACCCTTCTCACTCAGAAAATTGGGGGTTATCAGAAAATGGGGCGTGGCACCTCCCATACAACCTTAATTTTTAAAGCTGATTATCTTTAAAACAGTTTAAGGTAGGGAGCTGAAAATTGGTATAGTGGTAGGTGATATCAAAACCCTTCTCACTCAGAAAATTGGGGGTTATCAGAAAAGGGGGCGTGGCACCTCCCATACAACCTTAATTTTTAAAGCTAATTATCTCTAAAACAGTTGAAGGTACGGAACTGAAAATTGGTACAGAGGTAGGTGATATCAAAACCCTTCTCACTCAGAAAAGTGGGGGTTGTTAGAAAAGGGGGCGTGGCACCTCCCATACAACCTTAATTTTTAAAGGTGATTATCTCTAAAACAGTTCAAGGTAGGGAGCTGAAAATTGGTATAGAGGTAGGTGATATCAAACCCCTTCTCACTCAGAAAAGTGGGGGTTATCAGAAAAGGGGGCGTGGCACCTCCCATACAACCTTAATTTTTAAAGCTGATTATCTCTAAAACAGTTTAAAGTAGGGAGCTGAAAATTGGTATAGAGCTAAATGATATCAAAACCATTCTCACGCATAAAAGTGGGCGTTTTCAGAAAAGGGGGCGTGGCACCTCCCATACAACCTTAATTTTTAAAGCTGATTATCTCTAAAACAGTTCAAGGTAGGGAGCTAAAAATTGGTATAGAGCTAAATGATATCAAAACCATTCCCACGCATAAAAGTGGGGGTTATCGGAAAAAGGGGCGTGGCACCTCCCATACAAACTTAATTTTTCATGCTGAATATATCTAAAATTGTTTACGCTAGGGGCTCGGAAATGGGTGTTGAGATAAACGATAACAATTCCATATTAACGCAAAATAATAGGAGTTATACGAAAAGGGGGCGTGGCACTTCCCAACAACACTTAATTTTTTAAGCTGAATATCTTTAAAAGGATTTAAGTCAGGGACCTGGAAATTGGTACAGAGCTATATGATATCAAAACAATTTTTGCGCATAAAAGTGTAGGTTATCGGAAAAGGGGGCGTGGCACCTCCCATACAAACTTAATTTTTCAAGCTGAATATCTATAAAAGCGTTTAAGGTTGGGACCTGAAAATTGGTCAGGAGATTGACGATATCAATGGCGTGCTTATGAAAAAAACAGTAGTTTTGGGAAAAGGGGGCGTGGCACCTCCCATGCGTTCTTAATTTTTAAGGCTAAATATCCTTAAAAGCGTTCATGGCGTGTACATAGAAATCACTGTGCAGATATACGATATCAATACCATGTTCACCCAAAAAAAAAGATTTATCGAAAAATGGGGCATTGCACCTCCCATACGTACTAAACTTCTGAGGCTGAATATATCTAAAAGGGTTGGAGGAGGGGTCTGAAAACCATTATGGAGGTATACTATATCAATACTCTTACTTAGTTCAAATAGCCCATACTCAGTGAAAATAAATATCCGGAACAGAAAACTAAAAATTTTGTGTATCGTGCAGCCTTAAACTGAATACTAAAATTATATATTTTTGAAGTTGTATACACAATGAAGTAGTAAAAAATCGTTAATTTTCTATTAAAAATAATACCGGTGTAATAACAATTTCTGAAATGAAATTAATAAAAAAATCTATTTTGGGCAGAACGAAGTTTGCCGGGTCAGCTAGTATGTATATAAAATGCATATGAGAGGGAAGAGAATACCACGCTTTGAAAGAAAATTGTATTCAAAACAATGAAATCATTCCCACTTTTCCATAATCTGAGTAATTTTTTTTTGAGTGTGAGCAAAGTAATATAAGCGACGAAGAATTCACTTTCAGAGCTATGAAACTTCTTTCATAAATATCTCAAAATTTGGAGGGCATAGTCATTTTCGGTCCCGGGTATCATAGACAAGAAGATATTTTCGGGATTAAAGTATAATGCGTTGTTTTCAATTGTAGGCTGAATAATTAACTGCATTGTAGGGGCAGACGACGCATCCAGCGCAAGTATTGATAATACGTTTAGACTTCCGTTGTCTCTTTAGCAGCGTATAATTTTACACCGAACTCTAGCAGTTTTTCTAAATAACTTGGATGATTTTACGATACGCACGGATGCAGAAATCGTGAAGCCGTAGTAAGCCAGAGAGCTGTGCTTAGAGGTCCCACTTGAATACTTGCCAAATCTTCACTACAGCCATAATCATTCAATATAAATAACGTTGATCAGCACGAATAGTCCAATCATCAATAATTTTTTGCATATCATATGTGCAGTATTGGTAGCTGTTCCATCGCGGTACATAATCAAGTCAAGCGAGGGCTTAGAATACCTTTTAATCAAAAACTCATACTATATGGCTTTACTGCCTCATATAAATAAGAACTTGGGATAATTTTTCAAAAAACGCAGGTGCCCTGATTTTAAAACGGTATAACTTTTTTGTTTGTGAATAAAGGCTACAACTTTTTTAGCGGTGTCCTCATGGCTTTTCAAGAGCTTTGTATTATTGATAAAAATAAAAAAATCTAGGGATAGTAACTCCAAAATTTTTAAAGGTAAAACTCAGAACAACCTTTAAGGTCGTAACTTTGTATGGGCCATATATAGCGCTGGGCGAGACCTTTTCAGCGACATTAAGATGATAGAGATCCGACATCAAATAAGGAAGTTATTACAAAAAACGCGATTTAGCTGTTTTTAAGGCGGGGCTAAAAAAAATTTTTTTTTCACCAAAAATATTTTTTCGACATAAGTGTTCAAATAAAACTGACACACGCAAACTTTATTTTCGTGATACGGCTTAATGAACATGTAGATATACACATGAAGGTACATACATATGTATATATAGATTTAGACTAGCTATTAAAACACAAATATTTGTGTAAATATCATCATATAAGTGCATAAATTTTTATTTTGTGGCACTTGGAATTTCTGTGCACAAGAAAAATTATTTTTATAGAAAACTAGCTGACCCGGCAAACTTCGTTCTGCCCAAAATAGATTTTTTTATTAATTTCATTTCAGAAATTGTTATTACACCGGTATTATTTTTAATAGAAAATTAACGATTTTTTACTACTTCATTGTGTATACAACTTCAAAAATATATAATTTTAGTATTCAGTTTAAGGCTGCAAGATACACAAAATTTTTAGTTTTCTGTTCCGGATATTTATTTTCACTGAGTATGGGCTATTTTAACTAAGTAAGAGTATTGATATAGTATACCTCCATAATGGTTTTCAGACCCCTCCTCCAACCCTTTTAGATATATTCAGCCTCAGAAGTTTAGTACGTATGGGAGGTGCAATGCCCCATTTTTCGATAAATCTTTTTTTTTGGGTGAACATGGTATTGATATCGTATATCTGCACAGTGATTTCTATGTACACGCCATGAACGCTTTTAAGGATATTTAGCCTTAAAAATTAAGAACGCATGGGAGGTGCCACGCCCCCTTTTCCCAAAACTACTGTTTTTTTCATAAGCACGCCATTGATATCGTCAATCTCCTGACCAATTTTCAGGTCCCAACCTTAAACGCTTTTATAGATATTCAGCTTGAAAAATTAAGTTTGTATGGGAGGTGCCACGCCCCCTTTTCCGATAACCTACACTTTTATGCGCAAAAATTGTTTTGATATCATATAGCTCTGTACCAATTTCCAGGTCCCTGACTTAAATCCTTTTAAAGATATTCTGCTTAAAAAATTAAGTGTTGTTGGGAAGTGCCACGCCCCCTTTTCGTATAACTCCTATTATTTTGCGTTAATATGGAATTGTTATCGTTTATCTCAACACCCATTTCCGAGCCCCTAGCGTAAACAATTTTAGATATATTCAGCATGAAAAATTAAGTTTGTATGGGAGGTGCCACGCCCCTTTTTCCGATAACCCCCACTTTTATGCGTGGGAATGGTTTTGATATCATTTAGCTCTATACCAATTTTTAGCTCCCTACCTTGAACTGTTTTAGAGATAATCAGCTTTAAAAATTAAGGTTGTATGGGAGGTGCCACGCCCCCTTTTCTGAAAACGCCCACTTTTATGCGTGGGAATGGTTTTGATATCATTTAGCTCTATACCAATTTTCAGCTCCCTACTTTAAACTGTTTTAGAGATAATCAGCTTTAAAAATTAAGGTTGTATGGGAGGTGCCACGCCCCCTTTTCTGATAACCCCCACTTTTCTGATTGAGAAGGGGTTTGATATCACCTACCTCTATACCAATTTTCAGCTCCCTACCTTGAACTGTTTTAGAGATAATCACCTTTAAAAATTAAGGTTGTATGGGAGGTGCCACGCCCCCTTTTCTAACAACCCCCACTTTTCTGAGTGAGAAGGGTTTTGATATCACCTACCTCTGTACCAATTTTCAGTTCCGTACCTTCAACTGTTTTAGAGATAATTAGCTTTAAAAATTAAGGTTGTATGGGAGGTGCCACGCCCCCTTTTCTGATAACCCCCAATTTTCTGAGTGAGAAGGGTTTTGATATCACCTACCACTATACCAATTTTCAGCTCCCTACCTTAAACTGTTTTAGAGATAATCAGCTTTAAAAATTAAGGTTGTATGGGAGGTGCCACGCCCCCTTTTCTGATAACCCCCACTTTTCTGAGTGAGAAGGGGTTTGATATCACCTACCTCTATACCAATTTTCAGTTCCCTACCTTCAACTGTTTTAGAGATAATCAGCTTTAAAAATTAAGGTTGTATGGGAGGTGCCACGCTCCCTTTTCTGATAACCCCCAATTTTCTGAGTGAGAAGGGTTTTGATATCACCTACCACTATACCAATTTTCAGCTCCCTACCTTAAACTTTTTAGAGATAATCAGCTTTAAAAATTAAGGTTGTATGGGAGGTGCCACGCCCCCCTTTTCTAACAACCCCCACTTTTCTGAGTGAGAAGGGTTTTGATATCACCTACCTCTATACCAATTTTCAGCTCCCTACCTTGAACTGTTTTAGAGATAATCAGCTTTAAAAATTAAGGTTGTATAGGAGGTGCCACGCCCCCTTTTCTGATAGCCCCCACTTTTCTGAGTGAGAAGGGGTTTGATATCACCTACCTCTATACCAATTTTCAGCTCCCTACCTTGAACTGTTTTAGAGATAATCACCTTTAAAAATTAAGGTTGTATGGGAGGTGCCACGCCCCCTTTTCTGATAACCCCCACTTTTCTGAGTGAGAAGGGGTTTGATATCACCTACCTCTATACCAATTTTCAGCTCCCTACCTTGAACTGTTTTAGAGATAATCACCTTTAAAAATTAAGGTTGTATGGGAGGTGCCACGCCCCCTTTTCTAACAACCCCCCCTTTTCTGAGTAAGAAGGGTTTTGATATCACCTACCTCTGTACCAATTTTCAGTTCCGTACCTTCAACTGTTTTAGAGATAATTAGCTTGAAAAATTAAGTTTGTATGGGAGGTGCCACGCCCCCTTTTCCGATAACCTACACTTTTATGCGCAAAAATTGTTTTGATATCATATAGCTCTGTACCAATTTCCAGGTCCCTGACTTAAATCCTTTTAAAGATATTCTGCTTAAAAAATTAAGTGTTGTTGGGAAGTGCCACGCCCCCTTTTCGTATAACTCCTATTATTTTGCGTTAATATGGAATTGTTATCGTTTATCTCAACACCCATTTCCGAGCCCCTAGCGTAAACAATTTTAGATATATTCAGCATGAAAAATTAAGTTTGTATGGGAGGTGCCACGCCCCTTTTTCCGATAACCCCCACTTTTATGCGTGGGAATGGTTTTGATATCATTTAGCTCTATACCAATTTTTAGCTCCCTACCTTGAACTGTTTTAGAGATAATCAGCTTTAAAAATTAAGGTTGTATGGGAGGTGCCACGCCCCCTTTTCTGAAAACGCCCACTTTTATGCGTGGGAATGGTTTTGATATCATTTAGCTCTATACCAATTTTCAGCTCCCTACTTTAAACTGTTTTAGAGATAATCAGCTTTAAAAATTAAGGTTGTATGGGAGGTGCCACGCCCCCTTTTCTGATAACCCCCACTTTTCTGATTGAGAAGGGGTTTGATATCACCTACCTCTATACCAATTTTCAGCTCCCTACCTTGAACTGTTTTAGAGATAATCACCTTTAAAAATTAAGGTTGTATGGGAGGTGCCACGCCCCCTTTTCTAACAACCCCCACTTTTCTGAGTGAGAAGGGTTTTGATATCACCTACCTCTGTACCAATTTTCAGTTCCGTACCTTCAACTGTTTTAGAGATAATTAGCTTTAAAAATTAAGGTTGTATGGGAGGTGCCACGCCCCCTTTTCTGATAACCCCCAATTTTCTGAGTGAGAAGGGTTTTGATATCACCTACCACTATACCAATTTTCAGCTCCCTACCTTAAACTGTTTTAGAGATAATCAGCTTTAAAAATTAAGGTTGTATGGGAGGTGCCACGCCCCCTTTTCTGATAACCCCCACTTTTCTGAGTGAGAAGGGGTTTGATATCACCTACCTCTATACCAATTTTCAGTTCCCTACCTTCAACTGTTTTAGAGATAATCAGCTTTAAAAATTAAGGTTGTATGGGAGGTGCCACGCTCCCTTTTCTGATAACCCCCAATTTTCTGAGTGAGAAGGGTTTTGATATCACCTACCACTATACCAATTTTCAGCTCCCTACCTTAAACTTTTTAGAGATAATCAGCTTTAAAAATTAAGGTTGTATGGGAGGTGCCACGCCCCCCTTTTCTAACAACCCCCACTTTTCTGAGTGAGAAGGGTTTTGATATCACCTACCTCTATACCAATTTTCAGCTCCCTACCTTGAACTGTTTTAGAGATAATCAGCTTTAAAAATTAAGGTTGTATAGGAGGTGCCACGCCCCCTTTTCTGATAGCCCCCACTTTTCTGAGTGAGAAGGGGTTTGATATCACCTACCTCTATACCAATTTTCAGCTCCCTACCTTGAACTGTTTTAGAGATAATCACCTTTAAAAATTAAGGTTGTATGGGAGGTGCCACGCCCCCTTTTCTGATAACCCCCACTTTTCTGAGTGAGAAGGGGTTTGATATCACCTACCTCTATACCAATTTTCAGCTCCCTACCTTGAACTGTTTTAGAGATAATCACCTTTAAAAATTAAGGTTGTATGGGAGGTGCCACGCCCCCTTTTCTAACAACCCCCCCTTTTCTGAGTAAGAAGGGTTTTGATATCACCTACCTCTATACCAATTTTCAGCTCCCTACCTTGAACTGTTTTAGAGATAATCAGCTTTAAAAATTAAGGTTGTATGGGAGGTGCCACGCCCCCTTTTCTGATGTAGAAAGGTATTCACCAAGGCAATATTTCATCCATAGAAACTTTTAGCCCATCATGCCAAGTTCAGCTTTTATTCTATTTTTACTAAATCCAACACCCTGTATTTGAAAAAAAAAAATTGTTTCCTGAATACTAAGAAAAACAAGTAAGGGCGCGGCTGACTTCGGACGTACCAAAGACTGCATACCTTTCATGAATGGGGAAATGAAAAGTTGCATAGTCTGATATTGTTTAATTTATACTTTCAATTCTCTGGGTAATTTATACAAAGATTCCTTAAAAAAAGAAGTGTCATTATTTAGATGGAGAAGTTATACCCTAAAATATATATATCTGAACAATCGGTTGTATGGCAGCTATATGATATAGTGGTCCGATTCGGCCGATTCCGACAAATGATAAGCTTCTCCTAAAAATACACTCACATTCCGAATTTCATGCAGATATCTCAAAAATTGAGGGACTAGTTTGCGATTAAACAGACAGACAGACAGACAGACAGACGGACATGGCTTAATCGACTCAGCTCATGATCCTGATCATATTGGTATATATTTTCGTAGGTCTGCAACGCCTCGTTCTGGTACTTTCACCATTCGTGTTTCGGTACAAAGTTATAATACCATTTCATTCCCATGAATGGTATAAAAATAATATTTACCTGCATATAATGAGGAAATAAATGTAATGCGTTTATGCTAAATCTTTTCTTGGCTCTAATTTCTGTAACGTTCTCGGCTACTTACTTTAGCGAGTATATAACCTAGGCGTTCCTCGTCGGCAACTTCTGTACAAGAATCACTTACTACCTTTTCAAATCGCTCAGTATTTAGAGAATGGCATAGAAAATCTAAGTAAATTAATAGGTTATAATTAGTATCAATCACTGCTGTTTGGAAATATTAATCAGGTATTTTTATAACATCATTAGAATTTTGTAGTTCCTGCAAGTCCGTATCAGAATAAAATTGCAAGCATGGTGGCTCTGTAATTCTAAATGAGCTCCAATCGATCATTTGAGTGTACTATGTACTTTTTCATGGCATTTCTGCTCTGAGTTGCTCTATGTTGCTCTATTTCGACAGCTGCCCTACTTTGCTCTGCTCTAACCTGCTCCGAACTTTTTTTGTTCATTAAACAGAGCTAATATTAATAAGTAATAATGTTTTTTACTCATATAATGATGTCAAAACTAAATTCAAGGCTAAATTTACTTTATTCAAAAAATTTTTTTTAATACAGGGTGTTGGTTTTAAATAAATTTTAATAAAAGCTAAAGTTGGTGTCGCAGGTTAATGGCTTATATGGACGAAATATGACACGGGTTAAAACCTTTACAACAATATATTGCTCGTTAAAATCAAACACCAAATAGAAAAGTTATAAGCAAAAAACGAATTTCGCTGTTTTTACAGGGTGCCGAAAAAAATTTTTTTTCCATTTTTGAAATCTCCAAGGAGTAAACAGTCGAACCAGAGGGGAACATTTTAAACTTTTTTTGGCGATACGCTCTAATGTACATACATTAGATGCGTTTTTTTTTGTATGAGATTCTTTAAACCTGGCGCTGTGGTGCAGTGGGTAGAGTGCTCGTCTGCTATACCAGAAATCTCGGGTACAAACCCCAGTCCGGACAAACACCAAAAAAATTTTCTAATTAATTAAGACTCAATTATTGGGTTTTTAGAAACAGCGATCACCTCTTGGTAGTGGGCGGCATACCCTCCGAGTGTAATTCTGCCATGAAAACCATGAAAAAGCTTCTCACAAAAAATGCATTCGCCGTTAGGAGCCGGCATAAAACTGTAGGTCCACCCAATTAGTACGAAAAACAAAAAGGAGCACACCTCCATTTGGGAGAGAAGCTCGGCCACAAAACTCATCAGAGTTATAATAGCGTCATTGTATTATTATTATTATTATTATTATTATTATTATTATTATTATTATTATTATTATTATTATTCTTTAAACCTTCTCAGATCCTCCTTCCGGCACCGGAATATGAAAATAGGATGTTTTAGAGTAAAAAAATTTCACTTTTCCAAAAACTGGATAGAGCTACACCAAAAACCGAGCAAATTTCCCAGAATTTCAAGATTTATTTAGATTTATGTATAAAAAAGTTAGGACTTTGCACAAGAAAAAAAATTAACGGCTAAAGCGAATATCGTATTCAGTTTTTTGGTACACTACCCAGGGAAGGTAATATTGCGGCCTTAAGTGATCATTTTCTTTTTATTTCTCATGAATCTTCAACTTCTTGCCCTATAATAATACAATGGCGCTATTATAACTCTGACGAGTTTTATGGCCGAGCTTCTCTCCCAATTCGAGGTGTGCTCCTTTTTGTTTTTCCTACTAATTGGGTGGACCTACAGTTTTATGCCGGCTCCGAACGGCGAATGCATTTTTTGTGAGAAGCTTTTTCATGGCAGAAATACTCTCGGAGGGTATGCCGTACACTGCCGAGAGGTGACCGCTGCTCTTAAAAAACCCAATAATTGGATTTTTACTAATTAGAAAAATTGTTTTAGGTGTTTGGCTCGGACCGTGGTTTGAACCCGAGACCTCTGCATAGCAGGCGAGCACTCTACCCACTGCACCACAGCGGCCAGGTTTAAAGAATCTCATACAAAAAAAAAAACGCATCTAATGTATGTACATACATACATACATAAATGTATGTATGTATATTTCGATGTGCTAGTGCACAAACCGGATAAGTGCAGGCTTTGGCGAAACTGAGTTAATTGCATTTTTGGAATCATCAACACTATACCTACCTAGTGTAGTGTTCTTGCCCTATACTCTCCCTGAAAGCGGACATTATTGTTTAATTAAATCTCACGGTAGGCTGCGTTATTCAATGCGCTTTAACAATTTTGCTCCTGAAGGCGGTTTTTTGGGTTATTAGTGATTGTTTTATGGGGTTGCATAACTCCACAAATGTAAAAAAATTTGGAAACATCGAGACTGTGGATAGCGGAAAAAATGTGGACCCGGATGGCCCCAAAATATTATTGGGCGATATTGGTATCAAATTAAAGGTCTTAACTACGGCTTGCATATGGAACTCATTATATGCCAATTTCCGATATACTGGCTGATAAGTGGTCCACGATGACTACAGAATATTTTAAAGAATAGCGGCGAGATTTGAGTCTAATTTTTGGCTTATATATGTCGAAACGATGGACACAGGAAAATGGAATGGCTTCACGTTGAAGTCCTAGGTAAAATCTTTATTTTGATACCCATATTGCCCACAAATGTTTTGGCGGCATCCGGCTCCAGTTTTTGTCCGTTATCCACGGTCTCGACCTTTCTATTTTTTTTTTACATTTGTGGAGTTATCCAACCCCATAAAACAATCACTAATGAACCAAAAACCCGCCTTCAAGAGAAAAATTGTTGAATTTTTTTAGAAATTTAAAATCATTTCAGCCCTTTCCTACCCAACTTTACTTCACTTAAACTTAATGAACTCATCCACATTTTATTAGATTTTTAATAGCTATACATTTCTGGAAAGCGCATTAAATAACGCAGCCTACCGTGTGATTTAATTAAAAAATAATGTTCGCCTTCGGGAAGAGTATAGGGCTAGAAGTTGAAGATTCTTGAGAAAAAATAATAAAATGATAGTTTTAGGCCGCGATATTACCTTCTTTGGAGAGTGCAACAAAAAACTGAATACGCCATTCGCTTTAGCGCTTAATTCTACGTATGGGTAGATATCAATTTTTTTTCTTCTGCAAAATTCTAACTTTTTTATACATAAATCTAAACATATCTTGAAATTCTGGTAATTTACGCGGTTGTTGGTGTAGCTCTATCCAGTTTTTGGAAAAGTTAAATTTTTTTTCAGTTTACTTACTCTAAAACACCCTATTTTCATATTCCGGTGGCGGAGGGAGAATCTAAAAAAAACGCATCTAATGTACATATCGTCGTACCATACGAAAACTAGCAGAGACCCAAAATAACAATTATCCTAATATCGACAATCGTTAAAATTACGGGATTGTACAATTTTTATTTTTTCGATCGGCACATAATTGTTATGAGCGATCGATTTTTTTTTCGATCTTAAATAACAATTACTGGATGATGGATATTATTAACACGCTTTTATTAGCTTCACCTGTATGTATGTATGTATGTATGTAACTTCATCCCATCCTAAAAGTTGTAAAATTTAACTAAATTATTATATCTTTCAAACATTCACTTTTATTGTGTTCTCTCTATTATTTCTATTCTCCTCCGGATTCGAAACATGACATCAACAGCCCAACGGCATCATATAGTAGGACATTCAACATTATACTTCATGCTTCATTGCGGCTTTTAAGTTACCTTTCCTCAAAATAGCCTCTATGAATTTCAATTCACTCCCGTATATAAGCCAATAAGTACGGGTACGGAAAAACTCACTCACAAACGCTCAAAAATACATTCTTCTCAAATCACAAACAAATGTTCAAAGAAAAACGTATAACCACTCAAATAGCGAGCAAACTAACGCACAACAGCCAGCGACCGCTCATAGCGATGGCGATAAACTCAATGCATAAATTCACTCAAAAATGAAGCTTGAAGCTTTCTGTTTTGGGTTTGTTGTATTTGCAATGAAATCAGCCGCATGTACATACATACGTATGCAAAGCAAGAACTGGTTTTGTTTGTATTCATTTAATAGTAAGTGCTGAATCAACGAAAAGGAACCCTAATTCTATAATTGCATTTCACGTTTGGAAAGCAATTTTTATACAATGTTTTGTAAACGTGAGGTGAAAAAAATTAAATAAATAAAAAAAAAAATGCGCCACTCGGGACTCGAACCTGAGCTCCTTGGTCCGTAGGCAGCATACCTCACCATTACGCTACAAACGTATTCGGAACTTTGTTGTCTAAATTCGAATTTATTCAATCAGGTTTCTTTTTTTTTGTTCTTTTCAAATGCTTCACCTCAACTTCTCTTCACTTTCTGATTGTAAAATATAACACAACGTTTGGGAAATTTTGTATTTCCAAACTAGTTTGGAAAACTTTGAATAAAAGGGTTTGGAAAATATTGCATAATAAGCTAGTTTACTTCACTGCATATTGGGATTTTTGGAAGAAGTTATAAATACATATGTATGTAGATCTATTTCGGAGAACACCACATCCCATCAGACTTCTTTTTACTTTTATTCTTGCGTCCGCATAAAACATCCTTTAATGAAAAATTTTACTAAAAAGTTAAAAATAAATAATAGCTTAAAAAAACTAAAAAACACGCTTTAATCTTAAAAATCGCACTAAAAATTGAGAAATAATTTAATTAGAAACAAAATGATGAACGAAAATATAAGTATTTAAGGAAAAGCGTGGGGGTGCTCAATAATATTTGAACATGAAAATATTCGATTCGTACAACTAGTACAAAAATATACATAGTTGCGAAATTAAAGAGTACGATATATGAAATCTCAAAAAAGTCAAAATAAAATTATTAGTAAAAAAAAACACCGATTTTAAATATTTTTTGACATACTGAGCACCAAGGGCTTTTCCTTAAATACTTATATTTTCGTTCATTATTTTGTTTCTAATTAAATTATTTCTCAATTTTTAGTACGATTTTTAAGATTAAAACGTGTTTTTTAGTTTTTTTTAAGCTATTATTTATTTTTTAGATCAGTTCATAATTTTTACCAGCAATTGATATTTTTTCGATCTTAAATAACAATTATTTGATGATGGATATTTTTTAGATCAGTTCATAATTGTTACTAGCAATTGATATTTTTTTCGATCTTCCATAACAATTACTGGATAATGGATATTTTTTAGATCATCCCATAATTGTTATGAGCAATTTATATTTCTTTCGATCTTAAATAAAAATTACTGGATGATGGATATTTTTTAGATCAGCTCATAATTGTGGAAAAGCGGGTAAATATGGATACGAAATACGAATATATAATACCGAATACCGCAAAATGGGTATCAAATGAAAGCGCTTGGCTAGGGCTATGATATGGTCGAGTTCTCATTTCGATATATTAATCGATAACAGTGTTATCGATAAAAATGTGCATAAAAATTTCAATTAATGCACACAAAATGGGTATCAAATGAAAGCGCTTGGCTAGGGCTATCATTTGGTCGAGTTCTCATTTCGATATATTAATCGATAACAGAGTTATCGATAGAAATGTGGTGCATAAAAATTTCAATTAATGTACACAAAATGGGTATCAAATGAAAGCGCTTGGCTAGGGCTATCATTTGGTCGAGTTTTAATTTCGATAACGATTTAATACCCATTTTGTGTGCATTAATTGAAATTTTTATGCACCACATTTTTATTGATAACTCTGTTATCGAATAATATATCGAAATGAGAACTCGACCATATCATAGCCCTAGCCAAGCGCTTTCATTTGATACCCATTTTGTGTGCATTTATTGAAATTTTTATGCACCACATTTACTCGGTTATCGATTAATATATCGAAATGAGAACTCGACCAGATGATAGCCCTAGCCAAGCGCTTTCATTTGATACCCATTTTGTGTACATTAATTGAAATTTTTATGCACCACATTTTTATCGATAACTTTGTTATCGATTAATATATCGAAATTAAAACTCGACCAGGTGATAGCCCTAGCCAAGCGCTTTCATTTGATACCGATTTTGCGGTGTTCGGTATTCTATATTTGCCCGCTTTCCACAATTATGGGCTGATCTAAAAAATCTTCATCGCCCAGTAATTTTTATTTAAGATCGAAAAAAAATATAAATTGCTCATAACAATTATGGGATGATCTAAAAAAGATCCATCATCCAGTAATTGTTATTTAAGATTGAAAAAAATATCAATTGCTAGTAACAATTATGAGCTGATCTAAAAAAGATCCATCATCCAGTAATTGTTATTTAAGATCGAAAAAAAATATCAATTGCTAGTAACAATTATGAGCTGATCTAAAAAATTTCCATCATCCAGTAATTGTTATGGAGGATCGAAAAAAATATAAATTACTCATAACAATTATGTGCCGATCGAAAAAATAAAAATTGTCTAATCCCGTAATTTTAACGATTGTCGATATTAGGATAATTGTTATTTTGGGTCTCTGTTTGATACCCATTTTGCGTGCATGAATTGAAATTTTTATGCACCATATTTTTATCGATAACTCTGTTATCGATTAATATATCGAAATGAAAACTCGACCAAATAATAGCCCTAGCCAAGCGCTTTCATTTGATATCCATTTTGTGTGCATTAATTAAAATTTTTATGCACCACATTCTTATCGATAACTCTGTTATCGATTAATATATCGCAATTAAAACTCGACCAAATGATAGCACAAGCCAAGCGCTTTCATTTGATACCCATTTTGCGGTATTCGGTATTCTATACTCGTATTCCGAATCCATATTTACCCGCTTTTCTACAATTATGAGCTGATCTAAAAAACATCCATCATCCAGTAATTTTTATTTAAGATCGAAAAAAATATAAATTGCTCATAACAATTATGGGATGATCTAAAAAATATCCATCATCTAGTAATTGTTTTGGAAGATCGGCAAAATATCAATTGCTAGTAACAATTATGAACTGATCTAAAAAATATCCATCATCCAGTAATTGTTATTTAAGATCGAAAAAAATATCAATTGCTCATAACAATTATGATCTGATCGAAAAATATCGATCTTTGAATAATTGATCTCAATAATTGTTATGAGTGATTTTTATATTTAATAATAAATGTAATAATAATAATAATAATAATAATAATAATAATAATAATAATAATAATAATAATAATAATAATAATAATAATAATATTGTTTAACTTACATCAACCGGAATCTTTTTTAAATATCTTTGCCGGTGGCACCATGTTAATATTTTCTTTTTTTTACTTATATAGGTATGTATGTATCAAACCCTTTGTTGGACTTCAAAAATATTCACTTGCTTGTCAAATTTTTTACTAGCCCTGCCGGGTTGTTAAATCTTATTCACCTCACTTCTGTCAAAAATTTCCATTCCAAGGAACTTTGCTACCGATTTACACAGGCCCAAAAATTGAAAATTTTCAAATTCTATATTTCAGAAACCTAGAGAAAAATGTTATAGGAGCCATATACATATAGGAAATTTAATTTTCTTTTGTTGTTACTCTAACGTAGATAGCTCAAGGCTTGCAAAAGAAATACTGGATTAAGTGGAGCCATTGGCCAAATAACGTTAAATTTCCGATATCTCAAAAACCTTTCCATAGAATTAAAAATGAACATGATTTTCGGAATCAGCGACTGATTTTACATATAGATAGGATAGTGGCATTCAGAGCATTCTTTGGCTGTAGAGCAGTGTTATTTCTGAGCTATACCCCATACACATACTGGCAGAAGAAGCTGCAATGATCGCATAAAACAGAGCAGGGACCGAAAATAACGGTTATTTTTTTTGTGTGGTGAAAAGGTTACGCAAAAATAACCTTTATCTTCTTTTGGTCCTTAATAACCATTATAAAAACCAAAAAACCGTTTTGGGCCTGAATAACCGTTATCGCAACCAAAAAAGTGTTTTGGGCTTGAATAACCGTTATGGCAACCAAAAAACTGTTTTGGGCCTGAATAACCGTTATTCAGATTTTTATTCTTTTTTGGTCAGCAATAAAAATCAAGCCTATTTGTCAATATTTCTGGACGATATTGTTATCAAATGAATGCTCAACACCTTTCATTTGATACCAATATCGTCCAGAAATATTGACAGATAAATAGGCTTGATTTTTATTGCTGACCAAAAAAAAAAAAAAATCTGAATAACGGTTATTCAGGCCCAAAACAGTTTTTTGGTTGCCATAACGGTTATTCAAGCCCAAAACACTTTTCTGGTTGCCATAACGGTTATTCAGTCCCAAAACGGTTTTTTGGTTTTTATAATGGTTATTAAGGACCAAACAAATTTTTTTTCTCATGATAATGGTTAAATATGACTTTTACCCCATTTCTCTTATAACCGTTACGTCCCTGAACAGAGTCGAACGCTCAGGGGCGCGAGGAGCCAGCATACAAAGCTGGTAGCTCAGGTGGAGCAACACCACGAAAGGACGCTGGACACATAGAGCTGATGGAGACGTCGATTTCTACTTGATTCAGTTCTTGACTGGGCACGGCTGTTTCAAGGCTTATCTCTAACGTTTTAAGCACGAGTTAAATCCAACATGCGACCACTGTGGAGGGCAAGCAGTTGAGGATGTGTATCACGTGTTCTTTGAGTGTCCAAGATTCTACGAACCTAGAAGTAATGTAGAAGTGACTATTCACCTGAGTCGCTCGTAAAGCACATGCTAGAAAACAGTTCAAAGTGGATTGCAGCGGGCGACATAATAGCAGGTACGATGTAAACACTGGGGAGCCTAGAGAGACTACAACGAAGCAGTGGCGACTAAATATAGCAGCGGCGTGTCAGATTATTCTGGTAACCATAGATACTTTGCGTGGAACGGATAAGTACAGTTCAGCCTCCTGCATCCGTCATATCTTGTGGTGAAGAGCTTTGGCCTCCGCAGACCAAATAACATTGACCACTTCGAGTGGAACGGATACGTACACTGCATTCGCAGTACGTTTTATAAATTAATAAACGGGTGAAGGCTTTTAAGGCAGACTGAGGGAAATAACGCGACCACAACGGACTTCGAGCTTGGTGCTCAAACAATCTCCCGACGGTAGCTTGACGGTAGTACCGGGGGGTTGGGTACGATGACAGTAGGAAGTTTAGTTCGGCTTTCGATGCTTCCTCCTCGTAAAAAAACATGAATTTATTTAAATATGATATACATAAGATTTATAAATACATACGTGGTTACTTTCTGCACTCTATACATTGAATTGCGGGGACAATGTATGTATGATGTGCACTGGGAGGCCAGATGGACTTCTAGGTCCGCCGTTGCTGTTTGCAACTTCCTACGTGCCTTCTTCTTAGCCACTACCGTAGGTGCAAATGGGATTAGAGTGGAGCGACAGGGAGGAGGTTGTGGATTGGACGTAGTCCTTTTATTGGGTCGTAAGCGTTATAACCGGACTCACTGAGCATAATGAAAGAGCTGACGGAAGCCTAAGTTCCGAGTCACTCGCATATTCGTTTTGAGGCTTATGAGGACGGTATCGCTGAAGCTCCCGATCTATTTGCCTCTCGTGGCGTAGGGGTGAACACAAGCGCCAAGGTTCCTGTCTAGCCGAAATATCCGAGGCTATCGATACAATTTCCTCTGATGGTGTAGGCGTGGACAGAAGCGCCGAGGCTCCTGTCTACTCGCAATATCCGATGCAGAAGGTTCGAATATGTATGTATGTATATAAATGTAGGAAATGAAAGGGAAGCTGAATATTTGGGTGGTTGGGTGGCATATGTATTAATTGCAAAACGGTTGTGGTAAATTCGTTGAGATAAAATTTGTTTTAATTTATGTGCTAATTGTAAATTTTTTGCGTAATGTGCGCAGAAACTTTGACTCCTCCGAGAAAGAAGAAAAAATGAATACCCATGATATGAATTCAATAGGTACGAAACGAACGTAATTCACTTGTTGGGTTGACTTCGAAAGATAAGCTTTCGCATTTTGGTGAATATCAATATGTGTACTGACCACGCTTTGGCGGATTGCCCACACTGACAAATCGACCAACTGTGCTGAGCGCCATCACTTGGCGACTAGCGCAAGTGTAGTTGGAACGGTGTATAAGAGCCTATACACACTTGCGACTCAATCGATTTAGTCGGGCTTTGATTTGCATGGGAATGTATGGAAACATTAACACTACATTCAATTAGTCGAACAACTGAAACAGTTGGATTTACATACAACAGCCCAATTCGACTAAATTTGTTTCAAGTTATAAAGTAGAAAGGTGTTTTTGTTTGAAGCGGGTCGAAAATTTTGAAATTGGGTTTTTCTCAGATCTATTGTTATATGTTTTAATATTTTAATAATCGCTTGCTGCATCGGTGGTGTTTGAATTGAGCTGTGTTTACCTTTGGTTAAATACAAAAAAGGCAAATAGCTATTTGTTCTCACTATACTACGCTTTGCAAACATCATCTGTTAAAACATAACCCAGCAAACAAATTTATAGTCGCACTTAGAGAATACAATAAATTCGAAATGAATAAAACTGATAAACCATTGTCTGCCACACGCCCGAGGAAAACATCACCTGCTACAAAAACAGCTAAACTGGACGAAGACGAGGTATCGATTGCCACTGTGCTCGCGAAGCTAAAGGATATGGATGCAAAAATACAGCGGCAAACAGATAATTTTCTGCCACTAGTTGAGAGTGTGACTGCTGGCATGAAGGTACTGGAGGCGAAACTTTCAAGGACGATTACCGAGCTGAGTGCGTTTGAGGCTAAAGCTGCTGAGTTGGCGAGTAAAATAACGATTCTCGAGAGCAATATGAGAAAAGCGGAGAGTGATATTGCTAATCTGCAACAACAACTAGCAAAAGTTACCCAACATAAAACTGTGTCGGATCTCAGCACAGATGCCGTAGCTTTTGGTATCCCCTATACTGAGGGTGAAAACTTAAAAAGCATATACAATGCAATATGCCTCTCGATTGAGTTTCAATCGCCGCAAGTGCGTGACATCTTTCGTACACGCCCCTCACCAACTAATCCCAAAAGTGCGGTCATTATTAAATTCCACTCACCTATTGACCGCAATCGCACTCTCCGCGCTTTTGGTGAGTATCGTAGGCGAATGCACGCCATCTCTTTATGTTCGCTTGGAGTTGAGGGGAACTTTCATATATTTGAGAGTATCTCAAAAGAAAATCGCCTGTTGCTGCACAAAGCCATCAGTCTGCGGAAAGAAAAAAAGCTGGTGTCTGTATACACGTTTCGTGGGAGTGTACATGTCAAAGCAGAGAAAGGCGAGTACGGCACATCGACCAAAATCACGTGTGAAGCGGATCTGCTGCAGTTCCAATAGCTGTATGTATGTATATGCATCTTTGTATCTATTAGTGTTACCTGTTTTATTTATGTATCTATTAATATACTTTTTAATGTAAAGTTAGCACATCTATATCTTGACCTTTCCTATGCCCCTGTTTTGAACCCTCGTCTTAATGTTGCTTATGACTCTCGACTTTTTATGCACTATGGTGTTGACAGATAACACAACGTCTAGCGTTGATGATCGTAGTCTAGCTATGTTAAATGTTTTGTGTAGCCGTAGTAATGGCCTGAGAATTGTTCACCTAAATGCACGCAGTCTCAATATTGAAAAAATGGATGTGGTTAGAAATGTATTTGAATGTTCTGGTGTGGATATTATATGTGTGTCCGAAACGTGGTTCAGACATGACATTGTTGATGCTCATTTTAACATTAAAAATTATAAACTGATAAGGAACGATAGGAGAGGGAAAAGGGGTGGTGGTGTAGCTATTTACTGTAAAAGTTATTTAAAAGTAAATCTTGTAGGTCAGTCAACTAGTGGTAACGTAGAATATCTGTCTGTTGAATTGTGTACTGTAGCGTCACGGACCCTTATCTGTTGTGTTTATAACCCTAGTAAGCATTGTAGTCCTAGTGAGTTCTTTGAGTACCTGTTGTCTGTTTCTACTGACTTTGAAAATATTATTGTCTGTGGTGATTTCAATGGTAATTTGTTGCGTAAGGACTGTTATAGTTCCAGCCTAGCTGCTGATGTCTCCACTGTGGGTATGTCATTTGTCAATGTCTCGGTACCCACAAGATTTGGAACTAACTGTTGCCCTAGCCTACTTGACTATTTTATTGTATCTGACCCCGCCATCGTGTTACGATTTGACCAATTCTCGTTTATCTCAGACCATGACTTGATTTTCTGCTCGTTCGATGTTAAACTTGACCACAGTAATGACTCCCCTCGGGCCTACACCTTCCTAGACTATCGCTCTCTGAACTTCAACTCCCTTTCTATGTACCTTGCAATGGTTGATTGGTCCACTTGTTGGAGTTTCAGCTTGGTGAATGAGAAACTGTCATTTTTAAACAAAGTAGTTCTGCAAGCGTTAAGTGACCATGTACCAACAAAAACCACGGTTAGCAGATCATCATCCTGCCCGTGGTTCAACAGTGTAGTTCAAAAGGCCATTAAAAACCGCTTGAAAGCCTATTCCGCTTGGAAAAGGGATCGAACGGATGTTAAATGGGCTATCTATAAAACAATAAGAAATGAAGCAACGCTGACAATTCGGCGTGAGAAAAGAAAGTACTTCACCAAGAAGCTTAGTCCCACCTTGCCTAACAACATCCTCTGGCGAAACTTAAAAGCATTACGTGTTCATGTCAGTGAAAGTACAGTGTGTGCGCTTAACCATGATGCCCTGAATGATGCTTTTGTCAATGTTGTCCCACCTTCTTGCTCCCGTTCTCCCATGTTTACAGCTTACACCGATTCCGATACCCCATCTAATACGTTTGAGTTTTGTGCAGTGTCTGAGGTTGATGTTGAAAAAAGTGTGTACAAGGTTAGTTCTAATGCGACTGGTGAAGATGGAATTCCAATTAAATTCGTAAAACTAACGTCAAAGTTTCAGTCTGGATTTAGAGCCAAACACAGCTGTTCGACAGCTATGATTCGAATATTGGACGACGTTAGAGTTTCCTTTGATAAAAAACACATTACGCTGCTTTGTTTGCTTGATTTTACTAAAGCCTTTGACTCTGTTGATCATGAATTGCTGTGCCATAAATTGCGCAGAGATTTTCACTTCACTTCGTCTGCAGTGCAATTGATGAAGTGTTATCTGACTGGCAGATCTCAACGTGTGAAAGTTGATTCAAAAGTGTCTTCATTGCGTTCAATATCGTCTGGTGTTCCCCAAGGTTCTATCCTGGGCCCACTACTCTTTAGTTTGTTTGTGAATGATGTCTTCTCTCAATGTCAATATGCCCGTATTCATGCTTATGCTGATGATGTCCAACTTTATATGTCTAGCCCTCCTGATCAGGTCGCGGAATTGTGCAATAAATTTAACCGGGAACTTTCCTCTATCCATTCTTGGGCCTTAAGAAATGGCCTATGTCTTAACGTTGGTAAGTGTTATGTGTTGCCTATATGTAAGAAGCGCCTTAAGCCTGCTGATGTCCCTTCGTTATATATAGGAGAGAAAGAATTAAATCGGTAACCAAAATTAAAAACTTGGGATTTGTTATTAACAGTGATCTTACGTGTACTGATCACTTAAATTCAGTAGTTGGCAAAGTATACTCCACGCTGAGAAGCCTTCGAATATCTGCCCCATATACGCCAAATCAGATAAGACGGAAACTCGCTATCCAGCTCATTATGCCTATAATTTGTTATGCGGAGCTAGTTTACAGTAAACTAGACTCTCAGTCTGCTCATAAGCTGGATGTAGCCTTCAACCACGTTACGCGGTATGTATTTGGCTTAGCGAGATTCGAGCATATCACAGCGTGGAGGAGTAGCCTGCTGGGCTGTGAACTCGCTGATTATCTGAAAGTTAGAAACTGTGTCTTTCTCTTCCACCTCATGAGAGTTAAGACACCTGATTATCTTTAGTATAGTATTTTCATTCTTAACTTCACAAAAAACCACAAACAAAAAAAAATAAAAATTAAAAAATATGAGACGAAATGCAAAATCATGATTCCTAAGAAAAATATTACGTAAAAAAATCCAAACAAAAAAACCACCCCAACACACAATCATTTACAAGCACTCAGAGACTGCTCGAGCAACACAACCTGCTAGCTCAACTAGGCATGGGTAACACTGCGCTGCGCGGCGCAATTGCGCTAACACCAACCCTGGTGTTATTGCGCTAACTCCGATTTGGGAAATGCGCCAACTCAATATAGCGCCAACTCAATATAGCGCCAACTCAATGTAGCGCCAACTCAATGTAGCGCCAACTCAATGATGCGCTATTGCAATATAACACTGACTCAATTTCGTGCGCTAACACCAGCTCCAATATAGCGCTAGTGTAAAATGGCGCAACCACAACGCCAATAACAGCATCATAGTATATGTATACGTATGACAACGTCACAATTATGTGTGCTTGATAGTGATCTAAGTGACTCTAATTTCCAGCATATTTTCACATATATACGGAATATTTTTCCAAATGATTATGAAAATTAAAATTAATTGTGCCCTCGTATATGTAAGCAGAATTGCGCCAAAAGAAATAAAACGGGGATGGTAAACAGTAACAAGCGAAAAAATGTTATTTATCGATTATTCGATGACAATTGCGCTAAAGGTGTTATTGCGCCAGTACCGTGAGTAGGCGCCACGGTTGGCGCTGGCGTTATTGTATCAGCGCCAAAAAAATTGCGCCATTACCCATGGCTAAGCTCAACAGCTCAATGCTGACTGCAAAGATTAGGCATGGGCATGATTCAATAATAAAGGTTTACGCATGACGACATACCTTCATACATAGTGGGGCGATAAGTGTCATGCAAAGAGGAATGTAGAAGAATTTGACAGATTCGGCCCCTATGGAAATGCTAGGGTGCGTGTGTGTGTGGCATATGTCAACAAAAAAAATGCTTGTGTTCGTGTGTTTATGAAGATTGAAGAAGAAGTCAGCTGATCTTATGCATTCTCCTTTATAGTTCCTCCATGGGCATGGGTAACTGCTTGCCCAGAATGGTGTGGCTGTAGTACGTAGTAAGAGCTGTCAAAAAAACAGCTGATTGCTACGGCTCAAAAAATCCTAAAAATTGCATACGGGCGTTTGCGTCAGCGAGCGGACCACACGTTCTCGACTAACTGGGCTATTAGTGAGCCGTGCTCATTCCTTACATGGGCAGTGATGCCTACTATAAAGTTTGATAAAATATTGCCCTTTTTTGTATTTTCAAAGACCTTCACAATACATGTTTTTCGTGGCATTCACAGGTTGTTAAAAATTTTAAGAAAATCTTAAAAATGAAAAAGAATCGGTTAATATTCTTTGATTTTGATTAAATTGTATTAAAATTATTTGATACGGATTAAAAATTTATCAAATTTGTTCTACGGCAAAATAAAACACTCAGAAAAAAATCATCAACACGATTCATGTAAAATTAACACGATCGATCTTTACACATAGAACAGCAACAATTTTTTTCAAATTACACGATGTTTGAAACATGATTTTGGCTTTGTAACTGTCATCTGAAAATTTGGTAAATTCAACCAAATTTTATTGTTGATACAACATGAAGAAATTTTAAAATATACAAGATGATTCAAATATAAAATTTTATTCCTAAATGTCATTTGGAATTTGGTTTATTTAACATGATGATAGTGTCAATATAAACATAGTGTCAATGTAATCTAAAAAAAAGTGTTAAAAAAGAACGTCAAAACTATTTTGAAACATACATAATTTTTTTGATCATTTGAAGTCTGATTTTCGTGCAAAACGCAAATTATAATTTAAAAAAAAAAGGAAAATTTTGTGCCGTGGCAGTGATGCGAGTTTAGCATCATTGTCAGTTCGCGATAGTGGGTTTTCGATTTATATTTTCAGTTTGCAGGTGAGTTAAAAGAGGATTACATTTTTGTTTCTAAAAGTATTTAATGTTCAATATTTTATCTTTCCTCTTCATAGGTTGCAATATCACGAGGAGGGTTTTTAGCGAATGGGGGTTTGCGTGCAGCATGCGATTGTTGCATTAGCGGCCAAACATTACTCGGTGCAAGTGATAGTAATATCGCACATTTATAAACTATCGCCGGTACATTCGTGTTCGTATGCGAAGGACGCCTTCAATTTGGTCAGTTGTGCGGGTGATGTACGAATGTGCTTAATTAAGTGAGGATTATATATTTTATTTTTTATATGTTTTTTTATTTAAAAAAATAAATTGTACAATCAACAAGACTTTGTAGTTAATTTAACAATAAATTTAATGTAAAATCAAAAAGATGTTATTGTTAATTCAACATCACCATTTCGTGTTAATTTAACAAGCTTTTATTGTAACATTAACTAGTTAAAATTGTAAAATCAACAGGAAGACTCAATACTTTTTAGTGTTAATTCTACAGTTGTCATCCTGTTAAACTAACACTTGACAGTAGTGTTAAATTTACACGATTACATGATGGCATACATTAAGCATCGTGTTGAAAAAAATTAACCACAAAATTGGTTGATTTTTGGTTGATTTCACACTATTTTTTTCTGGGTGTGGTAGTGCCCACCTATGGCCTATACACACTTGCGATTCAATCGATTTAGTCCAGGCATTTTCACAGCCTATGCACGCGGTACAAGCTTTTTAGAGCTTTCACACCGACAGCCTCACACCATGATTCAACAATAAAGGTTTTCGCATGATGACATACCTTCATACATAGTGGGGCCAGAAGTGTCATGCAAAGAGGAATGTAGAAGAATTTGACAGATTCGGCCCCTATGGAAATGCTAGGGTGCGTGTGTGTGTGGCATATGTCAACAAAAAAAATGCTTGTGTTCGTGTGTTTATGAAGATTGAAGAAGAAGTCAGCTGATCTTATGCATTCTCCTTTATAGTTCCTCCATGGGCATGGGTAACTGCTTGCCCAGAATGGTGTGGCTGTAGTACGTAGTAAGAGCTGTCAAAAGTTAAAGCAGTACAATTGCATTGCAATGCCCACAATGTGTAGCTGTGTCTGTAGCGTGTAGTTGTGGCCATAGTTTATATCTACAAGTTGCGAAACTCTCAGCTGATCGTTTGGCATGTTGTGCCTGTCACCATGCAGTGCTGTGCAAAAGTTACAAAAAAAAAAATGAAATGAATTTTGAAATCTTTAAATCTTTAAAATTATTGTGTGAATTGAATTTGTAATGCTATATTTGTTGCGATAATAACAAAAATTTAACATATTTTTGAGTTTTAATTGATTTTATTAGGAATTTTGGCTATTTTCTTGTGAAGATTTTGCTACGTTTGAATACAACACTGTGGTCGATTCTTCTTCACATTTGGTTTATTAGTTTCCCATTCTCCCATTGACACATACACCCTTATTACGGTTGTCGTCGTCGACACTCACTCGACGCTGTCGGCGACGACCTATCAAAATCGGTATTACGTATGGTAAAGTCGATAACTTGTGACAACTATCGAAACATATTTGGTATCAGCTAAGTCGACGTCGACGGTCACTCGTTGCCATTTTCGTCGACGCGGTGTTTAATGGTGACAAGAAGAAAATTTAGTATGTATGCATTTTTGTTTTTAAAATTTTATTACGGGAGTGTTAAAATTAGTAGAACTAACATCCGCAGAATATTTCCTGCTAGTTTTATTGAAAAATTCCCACTAGTTTAAAAATAAATTCGGTGAGCGACCATACCGAAGGCGACCCAAAGGTTTTCAATGGGGTACGATACCAACTAATTTTTTACAACATTGAGAAGCAATCACCATTAAATTGAATGCCTTGGCACCTCCTTTAAGAAAGATTGAGGAGAAAACTAATTTATTAAATATTTATGTACATACATATATATGTATATATGTATTTCAACTAAAATATTTTTTCTTTTATTTATTAATTACTCGGCCACTTCATTGCTATGTTCATCACTAAAACTTGATGAATCATATGCAAAATACATTTATTATAAAGAAATAAATTATCTAAATAGCACAGATTAAAAATACGGAAAAAATTGCGCACAGATTCTAAATAAAATCAAACAGCTAGTGCAGAAATTATAGGGATGGTACTTTCGTCATTCGGTTTACCGATAAACAGTCGACGTCGTCTCAATACGCTTAGCTAATACCGATTTTGCGTCGATGTGACGACGACGTCGAGACGACGTGACGTCGACTGAAAAGTGACAACGACGTCGACGACGACAACCGTAATAAGGGTGATAATGTGCCTGTCACTTTTTGCAACAACAATTCCCATGGTTGAAGTTTGTTTTGATGGGAATACAGTGAGTCACAGTGAATGTGAGCTATCATTTATTCAGAAATTTTTACTATTAAACATCTTTGTTAACAATTACTTGACTTTCCTAATTTCTTTGCAACGGAAAACTTTCAACAACATGCCAGAAATGATGAAAAACAAAAACATACACATATATACGCAACACAATCAAAGTAATTTTTCTAGCAACTCTAATTTAAATACTTAAAGTTTCTCTCAAGAATTATTATTTTTCTCTTATATATTTTTACAGTTCACATTTTACATTATGTGTTAATTATATACAAAATCTATATAAAAGGGGATTCAGGCAAATATTTTCCGACACGCTAGAGCGCGTAAAAATCGTGTTTTGTTAGATGAATAAAACACATTGCATGCTAATAAAATTTGTATTATATTTAATTCATTAGGGATACAGTAATTGAACTATTAAAACAAGGCAACAAAGTATTAAAACCGTTTTAGGGCATATTCCTCTTAGTGGCTAACTTTTACTGTGAGCCCGTTTCATGAAATTTTCCGGTTTTAACTATTATTTGTATAACTAAAAAATAATTTTCATCAAATATTTTTTGAAATACTAAATTGTGGTTTATTCTAAAATATACCTAAGTACATAATTTTGTTTTTCAATCGGTTTGTATATAATTTTTTATTTTCATAAACCTTCGGACAACATAACGTGGTTCATTTTCACCGCGACTCACCGTATGTGTCAAAAATATAGATACACATTTATTTATTCAAAACCAAAAATGAAATATCAATGATGCTAATCGTTGCTACCCAATAAACATTTTTGTGGGAAATGCATTTGAATTTCATTTGAGATCAAATCCATTTTCCAATTTCCAATAATAATTTTTAACTTGAAATCAATTGCAGAAACAACCAAATCTTCGGCAAAAGGGTGCTTTTTTGATATGAAAATGTTTCTGTTTCTCCACTTGAAAAAAATATTGGAATTCGACTTGAATTCTATCGATATTCTCCAACCAAAATCAAACGTCAGAATAAAGCTTTTGGGCAACAAACGCTCATCCGATTGAAATAAAGGAACAAAAATGTAAATAATATGATTGTCTGTTTAACTGATTTGCTAACTTTTTTGTTTTGCATTTAAAAATAGTAACAACATTTTATACACAAAAATTAGTTGAATTATACATTCCTTTTTAAAATTTATTCTCCACTCATTTTTAGTTTACTTATTTCTAATATGATTGAATTTAATTCAATCATACTCTTCAGTTTGGAAAAGTGTTGTCCTCTAGTGTAAAAACATGTTGGATATAAACTTGAGAATTAAGACTTTTCTCCAATATTGGATTCGTGCTAATTGGGAAATATCCAAATGTAGGAGAATGTAGAGTTTCCAAAGCAACCAAAGCGTTCAAAGACATCCAGGCATTAATCAAAAAGTATGAATTGGCACAACGTTTTATCAGCAAACACAATCTCTAACGGTAGAGAATGTAATTCTCAAACTTATCTCTAATCCAAAGCGAAAACTACACTAGAAATAAATTGGAGACTGATTAGAAAAAGAAGTATTTGCGAATTCTCATTAGAAAACTACATTGGATTTCAATTCGGAAATTATAATTTTATAAATTTGAAAATTATGTCCCATTTTCTTTGAAATCGCTATGATTCTCGACTGCTTCTCGAGTCGTTCTCTAACGTTAGAGATTTGAGAAAAGGGCTAGTTCTTGAGGCATTCTCAAACCTATATCCAACCTAAATGTTTGTTGGGTTTCGCCATGCAAAATGGCCGTTTGAATTCAAAGTTTTTTCTTTCCTTTTGAACATTTTCGTATAAGCAGGATTGCACTTCCTCGTAATGCTCTATTACTACATTTTTCATAGAAGTATAGAAAAGGAAATATACGGATACCAATGCCTTTACTACTTCATTCGCGTATATGCAAATTTTAATTCATGTAAGATTAACACGTTCGATATTTACACAGAGAACAGCAACAATTTTTTTCAAATTACACGATTTTTGAAACATGATTTTAGCTTTTTAAACGTCATTTGCAACATGGGGCATTTTTAAAATATACAGTATCATTCAAATATAAAATTTTATTCCTAAATGTCATTCGGAATTTGATTTATTTAACATGATGATAGTGTCAATATAAACTAAAAAAATGTTAAAAAAAAGAACGTCAAAACTATTTTGAAACATACACAATTTTTTTTGAACATTTGGAGTTCTGTCAACAGGAAAACTCAATACTATTTTAATGTTAGTTCTACACATTTATCTGTTATTTTGTGCGCACTTGGGCCGATATGCAGAAAAAAATTATTATATATCGCACCCTAAATCACAAAGTGGCACAAATCAAAATTCAAAAATTTTCAGGAGGCAAAAACTTTTTTCCTGTACAAGCAATGACATGGCGAAAGGCGACGTATAATGGCTAGTTTTCAGTCAAAAGTAGAGCTCGTACAAACATTCGAGAATTCGAGCTTACAAACAAAAAAAATATGTATCGGAAAAACAAAAAAAAAAAAAAATACATACAAAGCCCATATGACACTACGTTTTTTCTGGAATTCTACCAGGTTTTTTTGTGAAGGAGATGGTCAAATACAGTTTTGCGTTGGTGCAAGTGAGCAAGCTATATTGAAAAAAAAAACCAAACAAAATACCATCTATGCGGTTAAAAACCAACGAGCCAGCTTGTATTTCGGTAGGTTTTTTGGCATTCGGCCATTTTTTCTGACAATTGTTTCAATTTGACAACTAGAAATTTATATTTAAAATAAAAAATATATGGAAATAAAAATTTTTAATTTGCTTCTTGTAAGCTTCTGCTTTGGACGTAAGGGGAAAGAAGAAGTCCGGAAGAAAAATTATATTGCGTACTGGCTTCCCTTTATAACATGGAATACACAGATATCCTGCCATTTGAGTTTCATAAATTTTTTATTTCAATAATTTCAATTCAAATTTCCAAAAAAATTAATTTTTGAAATTAATATTATTTTCATTTAGTTTGAAGTTTAATGTCAATCAAATGGTTTTTGAGGGAGTATTTGTCTCTTTTCAACCTACAGAAGAATTGTTTTTGTATTTTGACTTACGGTGGGTTTTCCAAACCAAAAAAACCAAGAAAAAAAATGTAGTGTCATATAGGCATAAAGAAAAAAAATAATAATAAACAAAAGAAAAAACCAAACTTCAAAATACCCGAATTGTTCAAATGCCCGTACAAACATACGGGTAATAAACAAACAAACGACTGTTCGAGCATTTGAACAAAAATTGTTCGGGCTACTCGAAAATGTTCAAAAAAAATCGAGAGCACTAGTCAAAAGAGACCCCGAATGAAAAGTTTTTTTGTTGGCAATCGCTAGAGATATGTTCTGTGTACCGGTTTATGATGAAAAGTCGAATTAAAAAAATTTTGAGTTGTGTCACTTTATGATTTAGGATGCGATATATTTTTATTAAAATCGTTTTCGTAGTAAAGAAAAAATTCGGTAAAAACGGAATAAATCCTAACTAATTTGCTCCCATTTTGGTAGTAACAGCAATTCTACGAAATTGCACAGCATTGATTCCTTCATTATCTCCATTTTCGCACAAATACATACGCATTTTTAAAATTGATCAAGAAGAAGACCATTTGAGTTACCAAACTATTTAGTATAAACAATAAGGTTGTTCTCTGTGTCTGATATTTTTGCAGAGATATCATGATATCTTGAGAAATTTGCCACACAGAGAGAGCGCACCTTTAAGAAAATAAAATTCTAACTGACTTCATTGTGAACTAGCATGTTAGTCATATTCTTTCCGCTCTTTATACAACTGTTGTCGCTTTGCTTTACTTGCTTCAATTTCGAATTAATTTATTTTTTATCTGAATAAAATAAAATACTTAAAAAAAAAGAACTAGAAACATAAATTGAAACTCACTTCTCATAGAAGACCATTGTGAATGTAATAACATGGTTGCATTTCCCGTGATATTTTTCTCATGATATCACATACCACGGGTTGGGGTATGAGAAATTTGCCGAAGCTCCAAATTTGACAAGACGTGTATTTTGTTGTTGTGCTCGGCAAATTTATCACACTTATGTCATCTCGGCAAATTTGCCAGGCCAAAATCACAGAGAGAGAACAACCTTAATGGTTGTGGCTGTAGTAGAAGTAGAGTTAACTTTAACTTTGTAGCGCGCTACAGTGTGACAGCTCAATTTTTTAATGACGGAAATTCGAAATGAAGGACGAAGAAACGGAAAAATGAATTGAACTTGTAAAAAATAAAGAGTTTTTATGGAATTTAAGGAATCCCCTGTACAAAAATATAAAAAAGATGACATATATGAGATACACTGAGCTACACCATTGTGTTCACATTTTCGAACGTTGCCACAAATCAGTCATCAGCTGATGTAGTAAGCAATGTAGTCCGTAGCTGTAGTACAACATTCTGGGCAAGCAGTAACACTGCGCTGCGCGGCGCAATTGCGCTGACACCAACCCTGGTGTTATTGCGCTAACTCCGGCGTTATTGTATCAGCGCCAAAAAAATTGCCCCATTACCCATGGCTAGCAAAGATAACTAGATACGAGACTCTCAAATTTATCTGCTCTCACGCGGTCCTGAACTGTCTTTTCACTTTCAAACACTGACGAATCAGGGGGAACAGCTGATCGCAAAATCAGCTGATACCAAAAACCAGATCAAATCCGCAATAAATAAAAAAATTCGGGATTTCTGATATTTGCCACCAATTCATGAAATTACTTTATTACTTATTATATTAATCGAGAAGTGAATTAAAAATGTATGATAAAGTTTGAAAAGGAGCGAGAATGAAATTATTTTGATATTTAGCATTTTTAATGAAAAATATGTGACAAATATGTAGATATGAGGAGTAGGATATACTATAAATATAAAATATTTGCATTAAAATGAATGCTACATTAATTGATTACCCAATGAAAACACAAAATGATTTTCCTTTTTAACCTGGAAACAAAATTTTAAAGAAATAATGGTGTAAATTTTATTAACTGGTTTAATAACAAATAAACCATTCTACATGATCTAAAATAGTCAAGATTATTTTTAGATCATATTTTAGGTATAATTACGAAGTAACTGTCATATTTTGCAGCAAAAATTACATAATATTATTAATTTGCAAGAAATAACGAAATACCCCCAATTTTTATTTTAAAATACCCACATTCACTTTTTTGCGCAGTGGCACCAATGGAAAATGTTATAAAAATGCGCATTTTTCAGCGCTCTCACGAAACAAAGAGTCGTATCTAGTTATCTATGGCTGACTGAACAGAAATTTGCAAAATTTCTTTTCGTGCACGAAGAGTTCTGGGTTCTCGGTCAGGGTTGCCACTTTGAAATTTTTTTTCCGACCAAATTCGTCTCAAAAACCTACCAAAATAGCTTTCAGCCGACCAAAATTTTTTTTTCACAAAATGCGTCATTTAAGCTGGTACATATATAGGAACTTATATATACATACATATCACTCTTTAAGTATTTTCACAAGTTTTAGCTTAAAATAATAAGGTACGAATGCGTTTGTACATATGTATGTACATTAATTTGTGTATGTAATTTATGTTAACATTTTAAAATGGTTACGACTATGGTTTAACAGGTCTCCAATTAGGTATACAAATGAGATCAGAACTTTAATTAAATATCAAAATTGAATCTAAGATCTTTCTTAGATCACCACACGTAGTCATTGTTTTTGTTTATCAGTTCGGTGCACATCATTATTTGTTTATAGTTAGGCTGACCATCCGTTCTGTTTTTTGAGGGACCGTTCTGTTTTTCAGAAGTCTGTCCCTCGTATTTTTGTTTTTTCGGAAAACCTCAAAATGTTCTGTTTTTTTCCTAGTGTCCCTCATTTTTCCCTCATTTATTTATTTTGGGGCATATTCATAGTCTTGATAAAAGCTGATTTTTAGTTAGTTAAAATCAATATTTTATTTTGACTATGAATAATCCCCTTTTTGTTTAAAATCTGTTTTATATTAAAAAGGTTGAGGTGGCAGCCCTTTTTCTCATCAGAATTTAAGTAGTTATCGATAATAACTACCATCCTCATTGACTATATGTTTGTTGGAATGAAATTTTTGTGGCTGCTGTGTGCATAGTGTATTCATTCATTCACAATGGCTGTGTGGCAAATTAATTTGAAAGAAATTGGTAGATCGTATTAAAATTGATTTGTGGACATTAAATTAAGTTACCAAATTCTTTTTTATCGTAGCATTATGCTTGCTTTATTGTAGATACCTATAATTAAACTTGCAAATTTGTTTATTTTTGTTAAAACAAAAAGTCTGAAGAGAATGTGAATTACATATGTTTGTAAGCCTATTATTTGATGAAAAAATATTTTTTACGATTTCAAGTTTCATAAATATATGTTCGTATTTATATCATTTGAAATTTTGTCCCTCATTTTCGATTCATATTTATGGTCAGCCTATTTATAGTGCATATTTCTAATTTGTTTCTGAGTTTGGTTTTTATTAAAGTGTAGAAAATTTGCGCTCCGCTGCAGATGAGCTGTGTGGAAGCGTAAGCAAATTAAAAATAAATTTTGTGAGCTCGCCAAAGGAATTTTCATTAAGCGCATTTTTCATCAAACTAAAAAATGAAGAAAGGGTTTTCATGCGTATGCGTTCAACTTTTATCCACTTTGCACAAAACTCTGCCGAAGAGAAACACAAAAAGTATTCAAGCAAACTGTTGCTGTGAGAAAGAGGCATGAATACATGAACTTTCAAACGTTCTTTCAACAGTGTTGTGGCAAAATCTAGCAAATCAGTGATGTTACTTGAAGGAAGGTAAAAACCTACCAAAATTCAAATCGTCCGACAATCCGACCAACAGGAAAACGACCGACCAGTTTTGGTAGGAAAAGCCCACTTATCACATCCCTGGTCTCGGTGTGAGGCATGGAGCAACAATAAAGGAGAATGCATAAGATCAGCTGACTTCTTCTTTAATATTCATAAACACACGAACACAAGCATTTTTTTTTGTTGACATATGCCACACACACACGCACCCTAGCATTTCCATAGGGGCCGAATCTGTCAAATTCTTCTACATTCCTCTTTGCATGATACTTCTGGCCCCACTATGTATGAAGGTATGTCATCATGCGAAAACCTTTATTGTTGAATCATGGTGTGAGGCTGTCGGTGTGAAAGCTCTAAAAAGCTTGTACCGCGTGCATAGGCTGTGAAAATGCCTGGACTAAATCGATTGAATCGCAAGTGTGTATAGGCCATAGGTGGGCACTACCACTCCCAGAAAAAATAGTGTGAAATCAACCAAAAATCAACCAATTTTGTGGTTAATTTTTTTCAACACGATGCTTAATGTATGCCATCATGTAATCGTGTAAATTTAACACTACTGTCAAGTGTTAGTTTAACAGGATGACAACTGTAGAATTAACACTAAAAAGTATTGAGTCTTCCTGTTGATTTTACAATTTTAACTAGTTAATGTTACAATAAAAGCTTGTTAAATTAACACGAAATGGTGAGGTTGAATTAACAATAACATCTTTTTGATTTTACATTAAATTTATTGTTAAATTAACTACAAAGTCTTGTTGATTGTACAATTTATTTTTTTAAATAAAAAAACATATAAAAAATAAAATATATAATCCTCACTTAATTAAGCACATTCGTACATCACCCGCACAACTGACCAAATTGAAGGCGTCCTTCGCATACGAACACGAATGTACCGGCGATAGTTTATAAATGTGCGATATTACTATCACTTGCACCGAGTAATGTTTGGCCGCTAATGCAACAATCGCATGCTGCACGCAAACCCCCATTCGTTAAAAACCCTCCTCGTGATATTGCAACCTATGAAGAGGAAAGATAAAATATTGAACATTAAATACTTTTAGAAACAAAAATGTAATCCTCTTTTAACTCACCTGCAAACTGAAAATATAAATCGAAAACCCACTATCGCGAACTGACAATGATGCTAAACTCGCATCACTGCCACGGCACAAAATTTTCCTTTTTTTTTTTAAATTATAATTTGCGTTTTGCACGAAAATCAGACTTCAAATGATCAAAAAAATTATGTATGTTTCAAAATAGTTTTGACGTTCTTTTTTAACACTTTTTTTTAGATTACATTGACACTATGTTTATATTGACACTATCATCATGTTAAATAAACCAAATTCCAAATGACATTTAGGAATAAAATTTTATATTTGAATCATCTTGTATATTTTAAAATTTCTTCATGTTGTATCAACAATAAAATTTGGTTGAATTTACCAAATTTTCAGATGACAGTTACAAAGCCAAAATCATGTTTCAAACATCGTGTAATTTGAAAAAAATTGTTGCTGTTCTATGTGTAAAGATCGATCGTGTTAATTTTACATGAATCGTGTTGATGATTTTTTTCTGAGTGTTTTATTTTGCCGTAGAACAAATTTGATAAATTTTTAATCCGTATCAAATAATTTTAATACAATTTAATCAAAATCAAAGAATATTAACCGATTCTTTTTCATTTTTAAGATTTTCTTAAAATTTTTAACAACCTGTGAATGCCACGAAAAACATGTATTGTGAAGGTCTTTGAAAATACAAAAAAGGGCAATATTTTATCAAACTTTATAGTAGGCATCACTGCCCATGTAAGGAATGAGCACGGCTCACTAATAGCCCAGTTAGTCGAGAACGTGTGGTCCGCTCGCTGACGCAAACGCCCGTATGCAATTTTTAGGATTTTTTGAGCCGTAGCAATCAGCTGTTTTACTTACACATATTTACATATATATAAAGTTTGTTTACATTTTGGCAGGGTTGCCATTTAGTCATTTTTGAACAAACAAGATTTTTACTAATCTTCAAAGTGTCTTCAATACACAACTGTGCATTATTTGCCAAATGGCAAGAAAATACTAATTTAATCGTTTTTAAAGTTGTCGTTGACGACTTTTTTTTTATTAATTTAGTTACTTTTTTACGGCTTAGTTGGTAATTAAAATACATTTTTCTTGTAATTTTGTTGCTGCCCAATATATTTCCATCACACCTTGGTGATAGTTATCAAGGGCTAAAACATAAAATAACAAAAAACACAGTCAGAACATTAAATTTACAATTGAAAATCCATAAAAAAAATTATATTGGGAAGCAACAAGATTCTCACAAAAATCTGTGTTTAATTAAGAAATCTGTACTGAGTTTCTGTAACTCAAATCTTTTCTAGTATAAATAGGTTGTGACAAAGTGTGGATCGTATTAGTGTGACATCACTTTAATTGATTTTGTTACAGAGACTCAGATTTATTGTGGCAATTTATAACTTTTTAATGTAGAAAAATTGCAGAAGAAGACCACCAAGAGTTATCAATTAAGAAAATACCGTCACCATTGTGGATAAATACAATTTTTGCTTTAATTTTCAGTAATATCTTCATTTATTAGGAAAGTTCAATATCTCAAAATTTTTACATATTTTTACGAATAGTTACGAATTTATGTTCACTAACCCAAAAAATTCGCAAAAGAGAGCCAAATTGAGAGAGTAAGACTTCGACAGAGTTGATAAACGCTGCAAGTAAAATTTTCACTTGCAACTACTAGCAGCTTTAAAAAAAATAGAAGTGTCAAAAATATATGATCACAAAAATTTCAATTGGAAATATACAAACATTTTAAACGCAAATTTCTAATGGTGTACTAAATAAGTTAGAGCAAAAACGAATCTTGATGATGTTGTGGAATAGCCAAAGTAGAATTTTGTTTTCCTAATTCAGTTATTTCCATTAATTTCCAATTTCAATTACAACCTAACCTAAAAATCAAATTGTCAAAACAGCGTATCAGCTGTTTTCTTACGAATGTTTACGATTTTGTGTTCAATTACTTTGGTTGATAATTTTCTCTTTTTCTCGTTTTTACTCTTAATTTGACATTGACGCTCTTTTTGCAAGTACTTGCAAGTAAAGTTGTTGAACAAAGCTATTATCTTGTTATTAATTTATATATATATATATATTTCCATTTTGTTTGGGATTTAAAAAAAATTTATAAACGTTTTCTTTCCTTTCTTTTTAAAAATTAAAGTAATAATAAATGGTTCGTTTAAGTAGACATGCTATTTTTTCCATGTGAACACATATATGTATATTCGATAACATTTTACAATCTTGTTGAGTTAGTTGTATAATGCTGTGAAAATTACTGTTTAAATATTTAATAACTAAAAATGTTCAACTGGCAACCCTTCTACCTTGCAACCATGCGAGCGATCAGCTGCCACGTTTTTACGTAAAAAATCAAAATGATTTTGATTTCTGCGGTACGGGCTTCTGCGTCGTACGTCGTTGAATAATCGGTTACATACAAATCCCATTAAATAGGTTGGATCAGCTGACACGGTACACGGGTTTACGTTCTCGACTAACTGGGCTATAAAGCTAGCCACACATGACGGCGGAAAACGCACGTCTTCATATATGCACATTTCCCAAAATACAAGGAAATCGAGGGTTTTTGTAAAAAATTTTTGGTGATACGAAAAAAAAAATGGACGTATCAAATTGTTATACGGGTTAAAAGCTCGAAAACAGCTTTCTTGATTAACTGAAGTGTTTTTTCCAAAAAATTTTCGGTGATACGAAAAAAAACCATGAAGGTATCAATTTTTGATACCAAATTTTTTGAGGCTGCGGCAACACTGGCGATGACCGAAAAATGAGCGTGGGTTGGTGCGCCTACTGTAGGCCAAAGGGAGATGTCAGACTGTCAATATGAATCGCGATATTTGAATCGCGATTCATATTGATGGTTTGATGAATCCCAAACTGGTGCTACACGTTCAATATGAATATTGCGATATTTTTCTCGCTCTGAGATTCAAAATATTTTACTTCCGTCCTTTTCACACTTTCACTTTCAATTCGTTTATTGCCAATATTGCGATCCAGATCGCGGATTTCAAAATTTCTAAAAATACATGCATTTTGATGGATCGCAAAATTTTCATGCTATACAGTCAATCCGTATTGTCAATATTGCGATCCGGATCGCGGATTTCTAAATTTCTAAATATACACGCATTTTGATGGATCGCAAAATTTTCATGCTACACAGTCAATCCATATTGTCAATATTGCGATCCGGATCGCGGATCGCAAAATTTCTAAAAATTCGCGATCCAGGATCGCGATCCATCAATACTCGATGCTACACTGTCAATATGAATCGCGATCCACGGATTTCATCAATATATATTGACCGTCTGACATGTGCCAAAGTGAAAAATTATTACAGATAGTCAGTCTGCGCATTGTGAATGGATACAAGTGAAATGACTCTGAGATGTGTTTAAAACAGGTCAAACAGCTGTGCTCAGCTGATTTTAAGAGTTGCTTATTTGGTATCAAGGGTCCCAATTTCTGGCTGAGTTGCATTCGATAGTGTCACAAAATTTAGAATTAAATAGTATCATTAACAAAAAAAAAGTTGTATAAAAAATACCTTTTCATTGACTATTATTAAATAAAACCATATTTCTAGTAATAAGAGTTTGTTTTGTGTACAGGTTTATATTTATTTTGCGAAAATTTTGTAAACAAAATAATAGTTTTAAAAGTTTCTAAAAAGTACATCGAAATGCAACCATGTGCTAAAATATGCAACCATGCAAGCATCTTCGGGTTTTATTACGCAGCCATTTTTTATGATGGTCAGCAACATATTAATATTACAATTGTAATTGGGCCAATAATTTCCTTTATGTGCCAGTAAAATTCATTAAGAGAAATTTCCTATTTGAAATTATAAGAACATCCAATTTGTTTAAAGTATATGCAATACATAAGCGTCAACACAGAAGTTGCATTGAATTACTGCGGGTATAAAAATAGTATATTAACGTATGTATGTATGTGTGTACGTGTGTAGATTGGCACTGGAATTTGCAATTCAGCTACAAGTTTTAAAATTATTATGTGGGTGAATACTGCAGCATTGGTGTCCATATCTTTGTATACAATGACCAAATCATCTATTGCCTTTTTATTGATATTTTCAATAATACTGCGATTGGAAAAAAGGTACGTATGTACATATACACGTATTATTTAATGAATAATGTAGAAAAATTAAAAGTTCGCTTTTAAATTGCAGAGCTTATTCCTTGTTTTTATTGTGGGTCTAATTGCAATCGGTATATTGATGTTTACCTACGCATCATCACAGTTTAATGCACTCTGTTTCATATTTGTCCTACTGGCATCGCTCAAACATATTATATTGTGGCAAACAATAATAAACAACCGAAAAGGTTTCGACGCACTCGATTATCAAGAACATGCCGATTATACAATAATACGTTCCACCAATCCCGACTACAAAAAGGCTATAATTCGCATAAACATAACACGTTCCAATCGCCAAACTATTCAATACATAGCACACTCCGATACACATTTACTAAATGCGGCCGATTTGTTGGTGATAGACGAAGCGGCTGCTATACCATTACCTTTGGTAAAGAAAATGATGGGTCCGTATTTAATATTTATGGCTTCGACAATAAATGGTTACGAGGGTACGGGACGATCGCTGTTTGAAATTGATGTCGCAGCTGCAGAAAGACAATAATGCTCCACCGCCGGTGTGTACTTTTTTATTTTGTTAAAAAAAACAATTGTTTTTAAATAGTTTCTGATCTATTTGTTATTTGCTTTTAGATAAAACTAGAGGAATCCATACGTTATAGTGAAGGTGATGACATCGAATCTTGGTTAATCAATTTGCTTTGTTTGGATGCCACTACAGTGCCGCATATTAGTTCGGGGTGTCCAACGCCAGATGTTTGCGAACTCTATTATATCGATCGTGATGCTTTATTTTCATACAACAAAGCAGCCGAATCATTTCTGCATCGTTTAGTTTCGATTTACGTCGCCTCACATTACAAAAACAGTCCAAATGATTTGCAAATGATGAGTGATGCGCCGGCACATCATCTCTTCTGTTTGCTGGGACCCATACAACGCAAAGATCAACTACCGGAAATACTTGTCGTTCTACAGGTGGCACTTGAAGGTGAAATTTCTTCAAAAACTATAAGCGAATCACTGGGTCGTGGTAAGAAGGCAAGTGGTGATCTGATTCCAAGGAATGTTGCCGAACAATTTGGCGATAAGGAGTTTCCTAAGTTGGCCGGTGTACGAGTGGTTAGAATAGCGACACATCCCAATTATCAAAGGGTAAACTATCAATTTTCGTTATCATTTTTGCCTTTGTTTGTAGCAAATCCTAAGTTTCCCAATCTCCTTTACAGATGGGCTATGGTAAACGTGCTATTAAGCTTCTGCGTGATTAATATCAAGGCAAATTTACAGATCTTAGCGAAAATACTCCAATTGAGGATTGAGATTAAAATAAGCGGATTTTATCGCAGTGATCTGCTCGTATAGCGTATTCATGCGATGTTGATGAAGCCGTTGAACAAAATCCACATCATAGATGTTCCCTTGAATCATATTCGTCTTGCAAAAGAATCCAAATGCTAGCAGGAATGATTCAATATTTTTATAACAGTGTTATTGTACTAATTTAATATTAAATGCAATTACATATATGAAACTGCGCCTACATTGTTAATTGAAGCAGTGGCAATAAAAAACGTTATTGTACCTTAGTTGTAAGATTTTATATATAAATATAAATAAATAAATATAAATTGTTACTTTCTAATTAAATATTGGTATGAAATTAAAGGTAAACATGCTGCCATGGAAAGTTGTTGATAACTCGCCCAAAAAATTTAATATTTTGATGAAATTTGGAATGCAAGTTGGTATACAGACTGAGACGGTTGGTATCGCTAATTTGGACCATGACCATGTCCACTTTTCCTTATAGGCTGGTATCGACCTCTCAAGAAGCAGCTCAAGAAATTTTTAGCTTTATTTCTTGAGTGAAAAATAGTAGTAGGCAAGAAATTTTGACGTTTATTATTCCACCGTGAATACCAAGTGAAACGAAGAAGATCATCAAAAACGTAAACAAAATAAACCATTTTGTAAACATGAGAAATTGATAAGTTCTTAAAAAACATTAAATAAAAGCTTTAAATATTTGTTTTCAATAGTTTTATTTTGTTATTTTAGGAAATCATCGAAAGCGACGAGGAAGACCTTATATTACTGCTAAACTGTGGTATATTGATGGCCGGAATAGAAGTAGATGTAAGAAATTGATGTCAACTTCCGCTTTGCATCTAGGGACACGAATTTCGATACGATACGATACCAAATCGATATTTTTTGCATTTGATACCGATACTTTTTACTCGATTCTTTTCCAACGATATTTTTTGGTATCGAGTACTTCAACCACGGTATCGAACAAATGAGTACATTCAGAGCCTATACACACTTGCGACTCAATCGATTTAGTCGAATGTTGATTTGCATGGGAATGTATGGAAGCATTCACACTACATTCAATTAGTTGTACAACTGAAACAGTTGGATTTGCAGCCCAATTTCATTCCAACTGAAACAGTTGTACAACTGCTTGATCAGCAAGGCGCCCTTCTACGTATTCACACTTGAGACAATTTAGTCGAACGACTACAACAACAACAGTGATATTCGTAGTGGAAAGAGTTGCCATGCTGACAGCACTACTTTTATTTCACTTTTGGTAAATTGTAGAGATTGAATATTTCAATTAATATTTTCAAAATGTTTAAAAACAAAAGGTTCGTTTCTTATTAACTACACCATTTCCAGATGGATTTTAGAAAGCGTTAACTGGATTTTAGAAAGGGGAAATTGGATTTTAGAAATGTCAATTGGATTTTAGAAAGGGGAAATTGGATTTTAGAAATGTCAATTGGATTTTAGAAAGCGTTAAAAGGATTTTAGAAAACAAAATTGGATTTTTGAAAGCTTGAATTGGATTTCGGAATGTGCGTTTAAAATAAATTTTACACAGAATTTTTCGAATAGAAATTCTTTATTGCGTATGAAAGTATAAATTAATAATTATATAAATTTTCGAAAATCCAATTTACAGTTTCTAAGTCCAATTTCCCTTTTCTAAAATCAAATCGACATTTCTAAAATCCAATTTTCCCTTTCTAAAATCCATTTGGCTATTCTAAAATCTAATTTCCCCTTTCTAAAATCCAATTGACATTTCTAAAATCTAATTTCCCCTTTCTAAAATCCAATTGACATTTCTAAAATCCAATTTCCCCTTTCTAAAATCCAATTGACATTTCTAAGATCCAATTTCCCCTTTCTAAAATCCAGTTGACGCTTTCTAAAATCCATCTGGAAATGGTGTAGTTATAGACAAGAATTATCTAACTAAGGATATTTACTTCCGTTTTCATATGTTTCTTGATATTGTTGTTCTCTTTAAATGTCATTAATCACATTTTAAAATAGAAATAATGAAAATGAAATTTCATGAAAATTATTAATGGCTGATTTTTACTATTTTTCCGTTTCTTGTACTTCTGTTCGTTTCGCCTTAAGAGCATAATTCCTTCCGTTTTTCTCTTTTCATTTACTTGACAGCTAGTTGCTAGTTTAATAAGAAACAAAGCCAAACAATGTATGCACTTTTTGTTTATTTTATTGTTTTTTATTTATTAATCAAGTTGACAGCTGACAAGAAGGTGCTTTCATGTAAGAATGCAGATAAACTTTAACAATTTAATACTTCATCACTTTATATGAGGACCACTAATGTAAAATTTGCTGAGTAAAATGTGAACATTGGCAACACTATGTCATTGTCAATCGCACGACTATTTAGTCTCAAGTGTGAATAGCTGCCACCGATTCGACTAAATAGTTGGAGTAGTGTGAATACAACAGTCCAATTCGACCAAATCGATTGAGTCGCAAGTGTGTATAGGCTCTCAGTGATGGAAAATTAAAATTGTGACAAGCTGCTTCCTAAGAGCCTATACACACTTGCGACTCAATCGATTTAGTCGAATGTTGATTTGCATGGGAATGTATGGAAGCATTCACACTACATTCAATTAGTTGTACAACTGAAACAGTTGGATTTGCAGCCCAATTTCATTCCAACTGAAACAGTTGTACAACTGCTTGATCAGCAAGGCGCCCTTCTACGTATTCACACTTGAGACAATTTAGTCGAACGACTACAACAACAACAGTGATATTCGTAGTGGAAAGAGTTGCCATGCTGACAGAACTACTTTTATTTCACTTTTGGTAAATTGTAGAGATTGAATATTTCAATTAATATTTTCAAAATGTTTAAAAACAAAAGGTTCGTTTCTTAATAACTACACCATTTCCAGATGGATTTTAGAAAGCGTTAACTGGATTTTAGAAAGGGGAAATTGGATTTTAGAAATGTCAATTGGATTTTAGAAAGGGGAAATTGGATTTTAGAAATGTCAATTGGATTTTAGAAAGCGTTAAAAGGATTTTAGAAAACAAAATTGGATTTTTGAAAGCGTGAATTGGATTTCAGAATGTGCGTTTATAATAAATTTTACACAGAATTTTTCGAATAGAAATTCTTTATTGCGTATGAAAGTATAAATTAATAATTATATAAATTTTCGAAAATCCAATTTACAGTTTCTAAAGTCCAATTTCCCTTTTCTAAAATCAAATCGACATTTCTAAAATCCAATTTCCCCTTTCTAAAATCCAGTTGACGCTTTCTAAAATCCATCTGGAAATGGTGTAGTTATAGACAAGAATTATCTAACTAAGGATATTTACTTCCGTTTTCATATGTTTCTTGATATTGTTGTTCTCTTCAAATGTCATTAATCGCATTTTAAAATAGAAATAATGAAAATGAAATTTCATGAAAATTATTAATGGCTGATTTTTACTATTTTTCCGTTTCTTGTACTTCTGTTCGTTTCGCCTTTATGAGCGTAATTCCTTCCGTTTTTCTCTTTTCATTTACTTGACAGCTAGTTGCTAGTTTAATAAGAAACAAAGCCAAACAATGTATGCACTTTTTGTTTATTTTATTGTTTTTTATTTATTAATCAAGTTGACAGCTGACAAGAAGGTGCTTTCATGTAAGAATGCAGATAAACTTTAACAATTTAATACTTCATCACTTTATATCATAGTTGCCCAAGCCCTATACTCGCATACACATTTTGTTTTTGTAGTGCTCGTAGGTATTGAACTTCACTCGCCTATACACTTTCATAAGAAATTTGTGTATATGGCGAGCATAGGCGAGCATAGGAAAACAAAATTTGTATACTCCCGAAACATTTCTATGGAAACACAAAAACAATTTTTTATTTTGATTCGAACAGGTCCAACCCAGCAATAAAAAGAATGAAATGTGGAACATATATGTATATACATATGTATACTAATTTCATTCGTTCATATTTTCGATAATGTTATCTATGTCTATTTCAACATTTGTGGTTGATAGTTGCAAAACTGACGCGAGGTGTTTGTGTGAGATCCGGTTTCTGTGTTTTGATTTTACAATTTTTCATTTTGAAAATAGACTTTCACATTTATACGTACTAAAAACATTGACGAAAGTTTTAAAATAAACGCTCGGAGGCAAAGATAGTTAACTTTGTCACACTAATAATTAATTAATTATTTATTTATATATTTTGAAAAATTTAGAGGAGGGCATTGAAAATTAATTAATAAATTCAGTAATAGTAGCCAAAGTCCATAAATCTCGTATTAAAGATATTTTTTAAGCTTTCTAAAAACAATCCACTTATCAATATTAATTAATTATTTATTTATAAATATTAATATTAATTTTATTAATTAAAAATGTATACACATGTTTGTGTCCTGATTTTTTTACTGGGTTATCAAGATATCAATGAAGTTGTAGAAAACTACAAAAACAAACATATAGAAAAAAAAATTTTTTTTCTTTAAATTATGATATTGCTCGCCCGTAAGAAATGTTTGGGCATCATTGCTTTATATGAAGACCACTAATGTAAAATTTGCTGAGTAAAATGTGAACATTGGCAACACTATGTCATTGTCAATCGCACGACTATTTAGTCTCAAGTGTGAATAGCTGCCACCGATTCGACTAAATAGTTGGAGTAGTGTGAATACAACAGTCCAATTCGACCAAATCGATTGAGTCGCAAGTGTGTATAGGCTCTAAAGGGCCGAAAAATGCACAAGCACGAGTAATTTTCACTTGTACATATCGAAAAATAGGTCTGATCCACGTGCTGAAATAATTGCAGGTTTGGGCTACTTCGTAAGGTTTTTTGTATGAAGTTACCCAAATCTCACATTAAACGAGGCGCACACTTACCACCGAAACTTGCTCACAATTTGTAATTACCATGCGATAGAAATAATGATAACTGGAGATATAGGATTATATATTTTTCATTTTCATACGATAATTTGATGTTTGCAAATAAAAAATCGTCATTTTAGCGAAGGAATCGTCATTTTTTCTTTCTCATTTTACTAAAAACACGTAAACAAAAAAGGGTCTGTTTTCCATTAATGCCCCTGACACTACGTTTTTTTCCTGGTATTCTAAAAGGTTTTTTGTGTGAAAGAGGTGGTCAAATACAGTTTTGTGTTGGTGCAAGGGAATAAGCTATGTTGGAAAAAACCAACGAAATACTATCTAGGCGGTTAAAAACCAATGAGCCAGCTTGTATTTCGATAGGTTTTTTGACATTCTTCACTTTTTTCTGACAATTGTTTCAACTTGACAACTAGAAAATAAATTATTTTTAAAATATAAAATATATGGAAATACAAATTTTAAATTTGCCTCTTGTAAGCTTCTGCTTTGGCCGTAAGGGGAAAGAAGAAAAATCATACTGGGCAATGGCTTCTCTTTATAACATGGAATGCACAGCTATTCTGCCACTTGAGTTTCATAATTTTTTTGTTTCGATAATTTAAATTCAAATTTCCAAAAAAAATCAATGATGGATACATATCGTCGCTCCCAACGAAGACTAGCACGGTTCGTTGTTCGCGTGGAAGACTAACACACTTCGTTGTTCGCGTGGAAGACTAACACACTTCGTTGTTCGCGTGGAAGACTAGCATGCTTCAGTTCTCTGCGTGGAAAACTAGCATACTTCGTTTCTCTGCGTGGAAGACTAACATGCTTCACTTGTTTGGGTGGAAACTAACATATTTCTGTTTGTTAGAAATAAGCTTAGGGGTTAAGCACATGAGGAGGATAGTCCGGGGAGTGAAAGATATTTGATAAGTAAGTGCAAGAACAATAATTCATACTGCAATAAAACTTTAAACAGCAACCTTAAGCCAAACTATATGAAAAGTATATGAGTTTCAAATATTCCTAGACTTGTACTAGGCCTACTTTTAAGTATGTGCATAGGTTGTGCAAATAAAACCTGGCTTTCGCATCAAATAAAACACCGCGTTAGTTATTGCTTAACCCCTAAGCTTATTTCTAACAAACAGAAGTATGTTAGTTTCCACCCAAAACAAGTGAAGCATGTTAGTCTTCCACGCAGAGAACTGAAGTATGCTAGTCTTCCACGCAGAGAACTGAAGCATGCTAGTCTTCCACGCGAACAACGAAGTATGCTAGTTTTCCACGCAGAGAACTGAAGCATGCTAGTCTTCCACGCGAACAACAAAGTGTGCTAGTCTTCCACGCGAACAACGAAGTCTGTTAGTCTTCCACGCGAACAACGAACTGTGCTAGTCTTCCACGCTAACTGAACCGTGCTAGTCTTCGTTGGGAGCGACGATATAATCTCAATGAAAATGAATTGTTAATGTTATTTAAGATGTTTATTTTTCAAAATACTAAATATTTTGCAAATATCTTTTTACAACTGAGATTGCATTAAATACACCTGTTGTTTTGTAAAAGCTGTTGGTTTGTAAAAAATGTTTTCAAGAACTTAATAAACTTGTATAATTTTTTTTTTAATCAGCTTGAACTATTCTTATGAGTTGGAAAAGGATTTACGTCAAAATCAAAACTTTGGAATCAGCCATGGCATACTATGACATGGAATTAGCACTAATACAGGGATATGCGAATGCCTCAGGGTGCAGTTTTATTGCGTTTTTGGTAACTTTCTAGAAGACGGTGCAACTTTAAACCGTTTTAATAAATATCTTTAAAATGTGGAAAAATCTTTTATTTCCGCTTTCGAATTCATAATCTAGAGGTCAGAACGCGTCGATTGGTACCTCTTTTAACTATTTTAGAGGAAATTTTAAGGTTGCACCTTCTAGAAAATTACCGCTTTCGATACCGATACTTTGAGTATCGAGTAGTTTAGTTTCGATATTATCGGGTTCGCGATTCTTTTTAACCGATATTTTAAATGAGTACCAGATCGATGCTTTTGATTCGATATCGTGTCCCTACCCTGCCAGCCAACGCTAACCAGTTCTATCGAAAAATTCGATACATTCCAATCCGATACACCGATAATGCGCATAATCGATCAATTCACGGCCATTTTTGAACAATTGGTCAGCCGCAATTGAATTGGGTGAAAATCTGTGAGATATATTAATTTAAATTTACATACTCGGTACACTTTTACAAATATTTACAAACATTATTATTTTCTTTGCAGTATGTTAATGCCAACCATTGGCGAGGTATCGCTTCCACCATTTGAAATCAATCAACTATCTAATGCAGTTAAGATTAAAGCAATTGCCAGTTGGTACGGTAATTTATTAACTTTTAATTATTTGAATTCTCATTTTAATCCTGTTTTTCCGTAGGTAGGATTAACTTGTGGAAGCAGTGGATTAATTGAATTGTGTTGTGGCTTCAATGTTTCGATCTAATTACGCAGATGAAAGAGCCGAGCTCAAAGTTATTTCCGATATTTTCTTTAGTAAATATGGTCCTGAATTCGTGGAACATGCTCGTACCGCTACGGACGAACATCGAGTGTCTGAAAAGCTAATACAAAAACTACATTTTGAAGCTCCCCATCCACCATATTGTCAAGGACCAGGTGCCAGTGGAGGTGGTGGTGGAATGCCAAGCGTAGGTGGTGCTCGGCCACCTCAATCCTTATAACATACTACCGACGCAGCCAAAACATCATGAACGGAAAGATTCAAACGTTGTACGTGTCGGCTTCCCCTTTTATTAGGGGAGTAGAGAAGCTTTCACAGATCTCAAAACTAAAATCAAAACTTGTTTGGGTCCATAGATATTACTTCGGGCGAAGGCCATCAACGCAAAAAGTTGTTCTACACACATGTACGTACATACATATACGCATATGTGCGTGTTTTTATATGTGCTTTTCCTCGGAATTGGCGCAGTTTTGGTTGGTGAATTTCACAACTTCAACAACAAATATCTCGTGACCTATAAGACTCCGACAAGTTTCCATTTCAATTCTGAAATCTGTGACAGCCCCTCTACATCCCTGAAAAAGTAATTTTCTCGTAGCGTGTTTCCTTGATGGAAAGCCGGCCCAAGAGTACAATGGATTCTATGAAAAATCTTATTAAAGTTAGCCAAATCTTTTAGACATATGTATCCATATAGATTATAAGAATTTTTATTCAAATTTAGCTTTAAATAAGTAAAATATTCAGTTGTATAAGGAAATATAAAATAAAGAACAAAAAACTTTCATTAATTGCAATGTTTTTGTTTGTTGTAGCAGTAGCTAAAATTAGCTACAAAGTAACCATAAGATTAGCATATTATTGCTAACCACATCTTAGCCACTGAATTAACCAAACAAAAGGAAATTTGTATTGGTAGCACTAGCTACATAATAACCACAACATTAACGTAATAATGTTAACCACATCTTAACCTCTGGATTACTTGTCAATATCGTCACGCCGCCTGAACAAAAATAGCTAGTTTTATAGCTACATGAGTAGCTGCTAAATATCCATATAAATAGCTGCTACCTGGCTGGCAGGGTATTTGCATCATTACAAAAATTGTGCACTAAATTTTTTCCGATTAATTTTTTTCATTTTCACCACCATTTTTATCAACATGTAACAAAAGCCAGCAGACGTCAAAATTTCTTTAAGAAATAAATGCTCGATGACATATTTCTTGGCAAAACCTGTGTTGCTGTGTTCGCATAATGTTGAAAAATAGTGAAAAAAAGTGTATTAAATTTCTTGAGAGGTCGATACTCGCTCAAGAAAGTTTCACAAGAAAAATTTCTTGAGCATTTCTTGTACGTCATTTTATATGGAACTTTTGCGTTTCTTGAGAGGTCGATACTAAGCTATAGTCATAAAGCTTAGTATCCACCTCTCAAGAAACGCAAAAGTTCCATATAAAATGACGTACAAGAAATGCTCAAGAAATTTTTCTTGTGAAACTTTCTTGAGCGAGTATCGACCTCTCAAGAAATTTGATACACTTTTTTAATACTATTTTTCAACGTAATGCGAACACAGCAACACAGGTTTTGCCAAGAAATATATCATCGAGCATTTATTTCTTAAAGAAATTTTGACATTTGTTGCGTGTTGAAAAAAATCGTGAAAATCCTTAGTGAAAATGGCAAAAAAGATACGAAAAATAAAATGCACAATTTTTCTAATGATGCATATTTATTCCATTCCGGCCATCTATATACCACAGTTCAACAGTAATATAAGGTCATCCTCGTCGCTTTCGATGATTTCCTAAAATAACAACAAAATAAAACTATTGAAAACATATATTTAAAGCTTTTATTTAATATTTTTTAAGAACTTACTAATTGCTTATGTTTACAAAAAGGTTTATTTTGTTTACGTTTTTGATGCTCTTCTTCATTCCACTTGGTATTCACGGTGGATTACTAAACGTCAAAATTTCTTGCCTACTACTATTTTTTACTCAAGAAATAAATCCAAAAATTTCTTGAGCTGTTTCTTGAGAGGTCGATACCAGCCTTAACTCAGAAGTCGCAGCAGATATCGCACGTTTGGTGGTTATGAAAGCCTCACCTAGGCGATTATAAAGTTTAAACCGATAAGCAAAAATATAATTTTAACTTCACTTTTAATTATTGTTTTGAATGTACATACATACATATGTATATGAAATAATTCTTACAGCTTAGTATCGACCTCTCAAGAAACGCAAAAGTTTCATATAAAATGACGTGCAAGAAATGCTCAAGAAATTTTTCTTGTGAAACTTTCTTGAGCGAGTATCGACCTCTCAAGAAATTTACTACACTTTTTTAATACTATTTTTCAACGTTATGCGAACACAGCAACACAGGTTTTGCCAAGAAATATATCATCGAGCATTTATTTCTTAAAGAAATTTTGACGTGTGTTGCGTGTCGTGAAAATCGTTAGTGAAAATGGGCAAAAAAGAAACGAAAAATAGAATGCACAATTTTTCTAATGATGCAACGGCATAGTTGGCATCGATTTCTCATATTTTATTCCATTCCGGCTATCGATATACCACAGTTTACCAGTAATATAAGGTCATCCTCGTCGCTTTCGATGATTTCCTAAAATAACGAAATAAAACTATTGAAAACATGTATTTAAAGATTTATTTAATATTTTTTAAGAACTTACTAATTGCTTATATTTAAAAAAAAGTTTCTTTTGTTTACGTTTTTGATGCTCTTCTTCATTTCACTTGGTATTCACGGTGGATTACTAAACGTCAAAATTTCTTACCTACCACTATTTTTTACTCAAGAAATAAATCCAAAAATTTCTTCAGCTGTTTCTTGAGAGGTCGATACCAGCCTTACCTTTGGAAATAAAAAAAGTAGTTTCTGAATTCGCCACCGAGCCTACCTTGACTGAGGAGACACTCCATAATGGGTCAACTGCCACCGGATCGCCTCACGCCGTTTGTAAGGCCGTTCACGTTTACCGGGTTGGATTACTTTGGTCCCATCAATGTCACGATAGGGCGTCACCAAGAGAAGCGATGGGTGGCACTCTTCACGTGTCTTACCGTAAGAGCCGTGCCTTTAGAACTGGCCTATGATCTGAGCACCGACGCGTGTATAATGGCGATCAGGAATTTTATCAGCCGGCGCGGAGTTCCCCAACGGATACGATCGGACAACGGGAGAAATTTTGTTGGCGCTGACCAAGAAGCGAAAAGGTTCGGCGAAATATTTGACTGTCACCGGTTGCAAGACGAAATGTCATCAAAGGGTGTCGAGTGGTGGTTTAACTGTCCCATGAATCCGTCAGAAGGAGGAATCTGGGAACGCATGGTGCAATGCGTAAAACGGGTATTGCGTCACACGCTTAAAGAAGTAGCGCCGAAAGAGCACACTCTTACGTGTTTTTTGATTGAGGCAGAAAATGTAATAAACTCGCGCCCTTTGACGCATCTACTTATATATATATCAATAGACGAAGAAGAGCCACTAACGCCAAACCACTTCCTTCTTGGTTCATCCAACACCGCCAATACACCAGCCAGCTCCGCAGTACCCGAAAAATTGTATGCCTTACGCAAGCAGTGGCGAATTGCCAGACAGTTGCGCGACCATTTTTGGAAAAGATGGGTGGCAGAGTATCTCCCCACGTTAACGCGGCGAACTAAGTGGTGTCAGCCTACAAGACAACTGAAAATTGGAGACATAGTATTCATTTGTGACAGCATCTTGCCAAGAAGAGATTGGTGCCGAGGTACGGTGGAGCGGCTGTATCCAGGGCCAGATGAAGTTGTGCGGCAGGCGGACGTTCGAACCGCAGACGCATCTCTCGACGCGCTACATCCAAGCTAGCTGTACTGGACGTGGATGTTGGCGAATCAGCTTGATTCACGGGGGTGGGGATGTCGCAGCTCGCTCGTATGTAACACTGTGGCAGCACCATTCCATCCATTCTATGCAACCTTGTAATGTACTCGTCACATTGTCAACACGTTTTGTATGAACATATATATGTATATATATACGTATTTTAACCGCGGTGAGTTTGTCAATCGCTAAATTAAAGTCTGACGAGACGAAAACCGCGGTAAGTGATTTGTAACCTTTATTTTTATAACTTTATATTTGTCAGAAATCTAACTAAATTGTTTTACAGAAATAAACGAAGCACATACAGCTGCACATTGTAGCAAATAAATACGTGTAGTTAATTTCGAGTCTCGGCTAGCGATTACATTTACATAATATAAGGATTTATTTCATGAAGATAACCATTTAATTATTGTACTGAGATGGCTTAAATTTTTAATAATGCCACTTTGCTTAAAAAAATATATAATAAACGAAAAAAATCGTCATTTATTAGGAAAAATCGTCAAAACGTCATTGCTTAGAAAAATCGTCAAAATGATGATAAAATCGTCTATTCGGCAACGCTGACTGGAGGGAACCTTTATTGCCATGGTTCAATTATAGAAGGTTTTTGCATTACTATATACGGACATACATACATACACACTCCATGTAAATTGTTTGTGTATTCTGTGATGCTTCTGTCAAAATCATAGCCCGCCATTGTAGAAATCATATTGCGTCAAGATCAAAATTGACATAAGTTTGACATAAGCATCACAATATGAATAAAAAAAATAGAAAAAAGTTTGCAATCAGCTGTTTAGTAGGTTAACCTTCTATAAATTAGCCTTGTTTATTGCGGTCCGAATTCGAACTCGAATGAAAAAGCGGAAATTCTCAACTTCGATTATTTCCTTTCGATTACACTGGATCACAAAATGAAATTTTTTGTCTGTACTTTGGACGTGACTATCCTATCGATATGTGAAATCGGTCGCTGATTCCGAAAATCGGGTTCATTTTTAATTCTATGGGAAGGTTTTTGAGATATCGGCATATTACCGTTATTTGGCCAATGGCTCCACTTAATCCTGTATATCTCTTTGACGCAGTGAAAAAATAAGCTATCAACGAAGAAAATCCATGGTAAAATGGAAAAGTTATAGGCGATCAAGTAAATACAGAAAAGTCGCGCAATGCTACTGCACGGGTATATTTTATGCATGTTAATTAATGATTAAGTGGAGCCATTGGCCAAATAACGGTAAATTGCCGATATCTCTAAAACCTTCCCATAGAATTAAAAATGAACCCGATTTTCGGAATCAGCGACCGATTTTACACATAGATAGGGTGGTCACGTTTAGAGTATTTTTTAGCTGTAGAGCAGTGTTATTTTCGACTTGAGAATAAAAAGGTTAATCGAAAAAATAATCAAAAGGAAAAAACCGATATATTTCAACCGTTAACCGAAAGAAATTAACCTATTATAATCGTTTTTCCGGCTATTGTTGCCATTTCTATTTCCCATTCTAGCAGGTCGATGGCGGTTCATGCAATGCGTGTATGTTTCCTACATACGTTTATATGCAGCAGTAGCCGAGACCGCATCCCATCAATGCACTAACCTTCCTTCTGTTTATACAATCTAGTTTGAAGCGTGTATAGTGAAACCGCATTCTAATGCATTTAATTCAGCTGTTCTTTGTTTACATTCGATTACTTTTTCACTACAAATGTGCCGCGAAATCGCACTATTCATAAAAGAAAAAGGAAAGAAAACTTTTATTTTCGTCCATCTTAAAATATTATTTAAGTTAATTGATTTGAATCGAATACACACGCGTTTAATAAAGCACTCAGCTGATCTTTAATTCGCTTCGATAAATTTAGTCGTTTATACGCTCCCTTCAACCGTAGCGAGCATAGATAACTAGATACGAAACTCTTTGTTTCGTGAGAGCGCTAAAAAATTCGCATTTTTTATAACATTTTCCATTGGTGCCACTGCGCAAAAAAGTATTTTAAAATAAAAATTGGGGGTATTTCGTTATTTCTTGCAAATTAATAATATTATGTAATTTTTGCTGCTAAATATGACAGTTACTTCGTAATTATACCTAAAATATGATCTAAAAATAATCTTGACTATTTTAGATCATGTAGAATGGTTTATTTGTTATTAAACCGGTTAATAAAATTTACACCATTAGTTCTTTAAAATTTTGTTTCCAGGTTAAAAAGGAAAATCATTTTGTGTTTTCATTGGGTAATCAATTAATGTAGCATTAATTTTAATGTAAATATTTTATATTTATAGTATATCCTACTTCTCATATCTACATATTTGTCACATATTTTTCATTAAAAATGCTAGATATCAAAATAATTTCATTCTCGCTCCTTTTCAAACTTTATCATACATTTTTAATTCACTTCTCGATTAATATAATAAGTAATAAACTAATTTCATGAATTGGTGGCAAATATCAGAAATCCCGAATTTTTTTTATTATTTATGGCGGATTTGATCTGGTTTTTGGTATCAGCTGATTATGCGATCAGCTGTTCCCCCTGATTCGTAAGTGAAAAGACAGTTCAGGACCGCGTGAGAGCAGATAAATTTGAGAGTCTCGTATCTAGTTATCTTTGGTAGCGAGAAATAAAACACCGATTTGGAAATGAGTCTGAGCGAATTCAGTGATGTATTTCGAACCGTATTCAAAATCGATTTATACATGTGTGGGTATTCAGTGAAACCGCATTAGGGTGAAAACAGAATCAATGCGAAACTACACGACGTTGCGACAACGACAGTCTCTTGACGTAAAAATGTCGGTGCGAAGCCAGCGACAGAAACATAATAAATGCGGCAACGACCGCCCCTACAGAAGGCTCGTTGCTGCCACATTACAGTTTTTCATTCACAAGTAAAAAGTTTTTGGTCCAGATCGTAATTTTTTAGTGTAAAATAATAAATTAAATAGTTAAATTTATTGGGCCGTAGTCATAGTCGATTTAAAACAGTGTTTTAACACACTTAGAATGATGCTAGCATAAACGTCATTTTATCTCTGTCATAGTCGACTTAAAATCGGTTTTATCACTAAAACAGAGTTCTAACTTTAAAATGAGGTGAATGTCATTTTAAAATCTTAAAATATTCTTCTAAGCTGGGAATTCGTCATGAAAACTATAAAAATAGAAAGAGAGTACGTGAATACAATAAAAAATAAATAAGTTCATTCAAGTTCATTTTGATTTATATGAAGTGTGTAGTTTTATCTCAAAATTTAACTCACTTTTAGTTGTTTTTTAGCGTATTGTGGCGAATATAATCGGTTCCACTCTCACATCATTAAATGACTGAACACATCTCTAAAGAAACTGCCAGAACTAGAAGAAGAGACCAGATAATTTCCAGTGTTGCCAGAATTTTCCAGATTACGTTTGACAGACTATATAAGGCGGCGAGCAGGCCAGGGATGCCACTAAGAAAATTTTTTTCCTACCAAAAACCTACCAAAATGGCTTCGAGCCTACCAATTTTTTTTTTTAATGTGAGATTTAAACATATTCACCAAATTCATTTAGGGTAACTGTGCCAGTAACCGACCACCCCGTAGTAACCGGACACTTTTGTTTTTTTACCGCTTAAAATAAAAAAAGCTGTTTTTTTTTTGATTTCGAAAATTTTAGTATTAATAATAATATTAAATATTTGAACAAATTTCAATTAATTTGATAAAAATGTGAAGGAAAAGAGGAGGAAGCAGCAGTTTTCAGACAAAGGTTGGATTAGGTATTAGTGGCTGCCACCGCTCGTCCAGTGCTGAGGAAATCAGGATTTACATTTTTTGGATAACATTTGAGGAATAATGAGGGCAAGCAACTGATCCTGAAGGAAGCGTAAGAAGATTTATCGAGGGAAATAGCGGATATTGTTTCCACTTGGTACAGCAAACACATTTACTACCTAGGTAGGCCTGATGGCCTGTTGTGATACCACACAGAGCTCTTTATTAGACAAACAACCTTGTTTGCTTCATATTGCGTAAAATATTAGATGCCTTTCTATTTTCAATCTCCTCCAGTTGTCTCTGTGGGGGCAAGTGTACTTGAATCTCAAAGAAAGCGCTTCTATTTAGCAGAGTTTTGTGACAAAACTCTACTGAGGACAAGGTAGATATACCAGGTAGGCGCAGGGGCGAATTCAGAAAATCCACATGTATTTTGTTTTTGTAATTGGTAGAGTGTAATGTCAAAATTATGTTTCGCCGTGGTTAAAATCTGAATTCGCTTGGGACTCGCCCATTCCTATTGGCCATGCTTAGAATTCGCTTTTACACTTTTTTAATACTACTTTTCAACATTATGCGAACACAGCAACACAGGTTTTGCCAAGAAATATATCATCGAGCATTTATTTCTTAAAGAAATTTTGACGTTTGTTGCGTGTTGAAAGAAAATCGTTAGTGAAAATGGCAAAAAATAAACGAAAAATAGAATGCACAATTTTTCTAATGATGCAAGGGCATAGTTGGCATCGATTTCTCATATTTTCTTCCATTCCGGCCATCAATATACCACAGTTTACCAATAATATAAGGTCATCCACATCGCTTTCGATGATTTCCTAAAATAACAACAAAATAAAACTATCGAAAACATATATTTAAAGCTTTTATTTAATATTTTTTAAGAACTTACTAATTGCTTATGTTTACAAAAAGGTTTATTTTGTTTACGTTTTTGATGCTCTTCTTCATTTCACTTGGTATTCACGGTGGATTACTAAACGTCAAAATTTCTTGCCTACTACTATTTTTTACTCAAGAAATAAATCCAAAAATTTCTTGAGCTGTTTCTTGAGAGGTCGATACCAGCCTTTACCTGGAATCTATCACTGGAGGAAATGGATAGAAAGGTGCTCCCATATCACAGCCACAGATGCATCGCCTCATTATCTGAAAATAAAGATAAAATATTATTTAATAATGTAATTAATAATATATTTATTGGAACAATACTTATCTTTCAAAAATTTTTCACGAACATTTCACGAAGATCTTCACTGAAAAAAAATGCACTCAGGGTTGCATAAAATAGGTTTTTCACACAAAATAATTTAAAGTTGTCCATTTTGCAATCATCAATATAACGGGTTGTAATTATAATGAAATTTATGTCGGTTCGATTGTTATTATTATTAGAAGCACCCTTTTGACACAACTTTAAAAATTTTATACTGATAAATGAGTCGATTGTCAAAACATATTAAAATCACCTAAGTCTACGAGCCGAAATTTTTCAGATTTTTCATATAATAAATTAAACAAGTCAGTGGGCCTAAAGAACATCAATTACGATGTATTGTGGAACGATTTTCCGTCATCCCTTGTCAAAACTAAAAGTTACTAGTCTCAAGCAACGAGGTTTGTGAGAGTAAAGTGATATTTGCTCTCAATGAGAAATGTTAGCAAAAAAGTAAGGACACACGAAGTTATCAAAATTTGCTAGTTTTACATGTTTTGTAATAAACGAGGTTTGTGAGAGTAAAGTGATATTTGCTCTCAATGAGAAATGTTAGCAAAAAAGTAAGGATACACGAAGTTATCAAAATTTGCCAGTTTTCCATGGTTTGTGATAAATTGACTTACTGCTTCCATTTTCACCTTTTTTTTTAAATATAAGCATATTGTTAATTTGATTTGATTTGCGTCAAGGCAAATTCATTATGGTAATGGCAGGGCGAATTCGGCAATATTTTGTTTTTCTTTTTTACTTATGTATGTATGTCAAACCCTTTGTTGGACTTCAAAAATTTTCAGTTACTTGTCAAATTTTTTACTAGCCCTGCCGGGTTGTTAAATTTTATTCACCTCACATCTGTCAAAAATTTCCATTCCAAGGAACTTTGCTACCGATTTACACAGGCCCATAATGTGGAAGCAAACGTATCATATTAATTTTTTATAACTAAAATTTTTATTAAATACAATTAAATCTAATTATATATGTGCAAAAAATTTACTTTTATCAATCGAACTTACAGCTATTGTTTACAAAATAAAATATATTACATAAAATTCATTAGAAAAATAATTTGGTAATAAAAACAGTTTGTATTCAAGCAAAGCTTGAGAAATAAATACTTAGCATGAACAAACTCACTCAAAAATTTTGTTCGATGTTCGAATGTTCGAATTACTATAAACTAAAATAAAGCTTAAAGAGTTGTGGCGTTTTGATATTAAAAGCAACTTTATTTATTTCAATATTTGTTCATATTGTAATACAATAATATGGAAAAAAAAATTTGCGAAAGTTTTGAAACACGGTAATACTTCCTCAGATTTCATCAGGGTTTATGAGGTGCAGAATCTCCACGAAACCCTGAATTAGACAAAAACGAGAGCAGCAACCCTAAATTTTTGAGAAATATATATGTATTTTTACAACAACCACCTCCGGCCGCCATGCTGAACTGCCCTTCAAAAATTGACGCCATGCTGGTCTGCCCTTCAATTGCGATGGCAGATCGACCATATATCGACTTTTTTAATCGATTTTCGATGAGCTAAGTCACTGTACGTTTTACACTATGGTCTGCGTGCAGATGTTGAGCGAGCAGGATCATGCGCGCACGCTTTGCGAAATTATGAAAGAACGTACGTATACATACCCTGCAAAAAAATGTGCGATTAATCCCGAAAGATATTTGTCCCGGATTGATCTCTTTCGAGAACAATTGGTCCACAATTAGTCCCCGATTGTTCCCGTACGGGTATAAATGTAGACCAATTGTTCCCGAACGGGTATAAATGTAGACTAATTGTAGCCCAATTGTTCACTAACGGGTATAAATGTAGATTAATCGCTTTCATCCCGAACGTGTATAAATGTAGATTAATCGCTTTCATCCCGAACGGGTATAAATGTAGATTAATCGCTTTCATCCCGAACGGGTATAAATGTAGATTAATCGCTTTCATTCCGAACGGGTACAAATTCATTAACCTGCGGCCGATATAGTTGATTTTGTTGTTGCCGCCATTCATGCAACATTTGAAAAAAACAAAAAAAAAAATTTCCTTAAGCTGCGGACGGACGTTCACGATGTTGTTGTTGCCGCCATTCATGCCTCATTTGAAAAAAAAAAAAAAAAAAAAATTCATTAACCTGCGGCCGATATAGTTGATTTTGTTGTTGCCGCCATTCATGCAACATTTGAAAAAAACAAAAAAAAAAAATTTCCTTAAGCTGCGGACGGACGTTCACGATGTTGTTGTTGCCGCCATTCATGCCTCATTTGAAAAAAAAAAAAAAAAAAATTCATTAACCTGCGGCCGATATAGTTGATTTTGTTGTTGCCGCCATTCATGCAACATTTGAAAAAAACAAAAAAAAAAATTTCCTTAAGCTGCGGACGGACGTTCACGATGTTGTTGTTGCCGCCATTCATGCCTCATTTGAAAAAAAAAAAAAAAAAAAAAATTCATTAACCTGCGGCCGATATAGTTGATTTTGTTGTTGCCGCCATTCATGCAACATTTGAAAAAAACAAAAAAAAAAATTTCCTTAAGCTGCGGACGGACGTTCACGATGTTGTTGTTGCCGCCATTCATGCCTCATTTGAAAAAAAAAAAAAAAAAATTCATTAACCTGCGGCCGATATAGTTGATTTTGTTGTTGCCGCCATTCATGCAACATTTGAAAAAAACAAAAAAAAAAATTTCCTTAAGCTGCGGACGGACGTTCACGATGTTGTTGTTGCCGCCATTCATGCCTCATTTGAAAAAAAAAAAAAAAAAAATTCATTAACCTGCGGCCGATATAGTTGATTTTGTTGTTGCCGCCATTCATGCAACATTTGAAAAAAACAAAAAAAAAAATTTCCTTAAGCTGCGGACGGACGTTCACGATGTTGTTGTTGCCGCCATTCATGCCTCATTTGAAAAAAAAAAAAAAAAAAATTCATTAACCTGCGGCCGATATAGTTGATTTTGTTGTTGCCGCCATTCATGCAACATTTGAAAAAAACAAAAAAAAAAATTTCCTTAAGCTGCGGACGGACGTTCACGATGTTGTTGTTGCCGCCATTCATGCCTCATTTGAAAAAAAAAAAAAAAAATTCATTAACCTGCGACCGATATAGTTGATTTTGTTGTTGCCGCCATTCATGCAACATTTGAAAAAAACAAAAAAAAAAATTTCCTTAAGCTGCGGACGGACGTTCACGATGTTGTTGTTGCCGCCATTCATGCCTCATTTGAAAAAAAAAAAAAATTCATTAACCTTCGGCCGATATAGTTGATTTTGTTGTTGCCGCCATTCATGCAACATTTGAAAAAAACAAAAAAAAAAAATTCCTTAAGCTGCGGACGGACGTTCACGATGTTGTTGTTGCCGCCATTCATGCCTCATTTGAAAAAAAAAAAAAAAAAAATTCATTAACCTGCGGCCGATATAGTTGATTTTGTTGTTGCCGCCATTCATGCAACATTTGATTTTTGGTAGATTCCTTAAATGTAGAAATTTTACAAAAATATGCAATGTATTTAAAAAATTGTAGAACAACCGGTAAAACGAATTGAACACCCTTTCTTTTAATAACAATGATGAATAATAATTTTAACAAAATTGTTATGGTTTGCTATCGATATCAATGCTGATATCGATCATAAACGGGTTAATTTCGGTTGCTCAATTCTGTCTGTGTGGCAGCACCACTATTTCAGTAGTTTTTTAGTAGTTCCCAATAACTTCCAGTGAATGATGGCGACATGTTGGCATGAGAGAGAAAAGATGCACAAGTATTGGTGATGGACAAACTGGTTCTTCCAGGGTTGCCATGAACACTTCGAAGTGTGAAAATACGTAACACGTGGTTATTCGGTGACTTGGTACTTTCAAATGCATATTTTATAAAATGTTCTTATGCGCTCTATGCAATTTCAAATTTTACTTAGTCCTCAGAAAATTAATTAATTATTCATGTACTATTGTTTCATCAACCAGAATTCCTGTCTCTTACCATTTTTATAATTTGAGCGTAAGACAACAATGTCTATTAATATTCCCAACGTACACTAGTAGAATTTTACAGTAGCAAATTTTCTAGGGCACGAATACAATCGATTATTTTGAAATAGTTTCATGGGAAAAATGCTTGAGGCATTTTATTCCGAAAGTTTTGGTAATTTTTTTTTGTGTATCATGGCAACCGTATTCTATCTCGCTTGTGTCATTGCTAGCGTCATACCATGATATAGACATTCGGGTAACCGTAAAGTCAGGCGATTATTATACACACGGCACTAGATGGTGATACGAAAGCAAACGGGACGCTTGTAATAGGCACGATACTGGTGATTATTCGTTCGGTTCTTCGGCTGCAATTTTTATTCAACATTTTGACAAATAATTTTTTTTGTACGATATTCAATGAAATAACTAAGATTTGTGAAAGAATTTAACATAATGAACAGCAAGCAAATTGATTGAATTAAAAAAACACTACAAGCAAGGCGAATCGCAACGAAAATTGAAGCTTTTGTGGACAATTTATGTATTTTTTTTTAATCGCAAATTATTGCAAAATACTTATTTTATGGTGCGAATTAGTGACTCAATTATACATCCACTAAAACAAACATACATGCATTGGCGTGTCAGCTGTGCCAAAGTACATGTGAAATCGAATTGTTAAATAATTGCATTGGATAACTTTTCAGTTGCCGGGTGGGGAAAATCAATTTCCATATACAGACACATCTGTGTACATGAAAACGTTCATATTTTATGAGATAGAAGGAAAATCAAGTAACGTGCAAAATCCTACATGTAAAAAGGTTTATCAGCTAGTTAAACGATTTTGACTTATACCGGTACATACATATCTGAATCACTCATTGGTAATAATAAGTAAAACCCATTTGTCGAATGCAACCGCAACAGAACCAGAAATAAGCAGCGATACGCCCGCCTATTACCGAGCGCATAACGAGGAAGATTGGGAATTGAAAACTGACAACAGCAACAATAACAAGAATTTTGCCACAACACCAACAGCGTCTCACATGGTGGCCCAGCAACACCAACAGTGACAGCAGATCGGTGACACCACCACTAAAGGTGCACCGCAACGGGCGGTGAGTCCCAAAAGGGATGACAATTTTCCTTTTTTTCTGTAAAATAGGTAGTTACATATGTATGTCAGCTAATTTAATTGCTAAATTTTCCTCTGTAAATCCGCTTATGTATATACACATATGTATGTATCACCGGTGTGGGTATGGCGTAGCACGCTATAGTGAAGAGGTAGTAAAATGTACTTTTTGGTTAGCCAGAATTTCGCGTGTGTTCAGCATGGAACAATTTAGTTCAGATCAGCCGAGAATAATTTCACATCAACACCCAACTTTTCCCGATGCCCATATTTAGTAATACATGCATATGTGTTTATGTAGTGTTTTGAACATTGTCAAACTAAATATTTGGGTATTTAAGATAAGTGAGGCGGATTAGAAATTTAAGAAATATACATAAGAAAAGAAAAGGGGATTTATATTCAAAAACAAAAAAAAAAAAGGAAAAGGGATTTTTTTTTTTGAATAAGAAGAATCGGAAAGAAGGAAAAAAAAATATCTCCTTATATATATACAGAGAAGTAGAAGGGAAACAGTAATAGCAAAGCGTAAACTTCAAATTGCTTAACTAAATAATCGTTAATAACAATATAAAGGCCAACCGATAATAAGATATAAGAACTATAACCCAGCGATATTTCCCTCCAAACGTCTATTTTCAAATCTACATATGTATGATTAATTAAAAATTTCCGAGAGAAAAACGGAATTTATTTTTTTCTTCTCTTCCGTAAATTTAAGATACAATGAATAGTTAATGCATCTAAATATACGCTAGTATGTATATGAATTATAAAAATAATTTTTTTTTTGAATGAACGTTACAAAATAATGTAAATAAATATTATAAATTTAAAATGGGAATGTTGACTACCCTAATTTAAAAAGGCATAGGGATTTTCAGGTATGGGGTCATCGAAATATAGGTGCACTGATGACCAAGGATGAGGGTGGGTAGATAAGCACCGGCGCTGCAACAACACCAGCGGCGCACCACAGGTAAGGGGTTACTGGTATTCGGGTGCGACAGTAACCATGGATTAGGGTGGGACAAAAATGCACCGGCGCTGCAACAACATCAGCAACGCCACCCCCTTGTGAGTTCGGCCTTTAACTTTTTTTTGATTGTTCATATATTTTAAATTTCAGCTTCTTTTATGTATTTTCAGATGCCTGTTAATAACCGGTCCTTCCGGTTGATTCAAATTAAATTCAAATTTAACGATTTTTTTTCCGCGATATATATGTATATTCAAATTCAAATTCACTTTGACAGTTTTTTTTTGATTTCAACGTGTATTCAAATTTAAATTTCTAAATCTTTTCTCTTCCGTCCGAGATTATTTAAATATAACGTCCGATTATCTATTTTCAAATTTTTCCGTCGATTGTCAGTATTTCCGTCCGATTTAAATTTCGGTTTAAATGTTTTGCTAACGTCCGTCTGACTTTAACGTACATATGTACGTTCAAAATTCATATTCAAATTTTAACGACATTTTCCCTCGGTTTGCATTTATTTAAATTTAACTGATGCCTGGCCTCTTGAGTTTGATTTTTTTCGGGTTATCTTTTGAATATTTGAATTTTTCAACGGTCCGTCCGTGGCATCCGGCTAAAACCGGATGTTGTTTTCGTTTGATTTTACTCGTTTTGGTTTGAAAAGGCATGATATGAATTTTTTCTGTTTATGGCGCAGGACAGCAATGTAGGCAAGAACCCCGCCCAGCCGACAATGACTAGCCACAGTGCAACCCTAGATCATGCCGACCGCCATGCATTGCTGCTCCACTCGATTGTAGATCGTAACCGAGGTCAAACGCGTATCCATAACAGATGGCGCCCAACGTGGGGCCTTGGGGTGCTGGCTTCGGTGGTTTTCTGGTCGTTCAGTGAAGTTTCATTATTCCGCAAGTCCCAGATTGGCAGCCTCAGTAGCCGCCACTGCGTTGCGGCGGGATGATGAGATTGATCGGGACGATTGGAGAGTCATTGATGTCAGTGGCTCAAGACTCCACGAGACTTAACGTCATTTTGTCGGTTTTTTTTTGCATTTCACCCGGAGAGGCAGTGTTTAACGCACTTAATTTTTTTTGTAGTTTAAATATTAAATTTGTTTTCACTGTCGTCCGAGGGGCATGTCCGCTAGATTCAGTATTTATTTTTATTTATTTTTGCCGAATATGTCTTTTGTGCAGTTTTGTGTATCGGATTTTTTTTTTCTTTTGGGCCTAGCTCATCTCGCGTCTGGGGTAGTGTTTCGAACACCGCCTTCATTGCGATGAGTTGAGCTGGATCCTAAGCTAGCAATCCTTCTTCGCAAGTCTGGGGTAGCGGCTTCAAACCGTGCCTTTCATTGCGGCGGAGCCAAGGATGTTGGTCATAAGGAAAATTCGTCCTTTTAATTTTTTTTGTGTTCGTGATTTTTTTTTGCAATTTAGGCCTCAGCCATTCCGCGGCTGAGTTGGTTGCACCTAGCGCCACTTTCATTGCGATGGGTTGGTCTGAGACCTGAGTTAGTACTTTTCATCTCCGCAAGTCTGGGGAAAGCAGCCTCTAGCTGTTCCTTTCATTGCGGCGGAGATTAGGAGGGTATTTTGCAAATTTCTTTTGTTTTGTCTTTTCTTTTGTTATGCGATGCAGGCCTCAGTTCATCTCATGCCTGAGTTGGGTGCCTTGGAACATTTAGCACCACTTCAAGGCGATGAGCTGAGCCGAGACCCAAGGATGTATTGTCTGTCTCCGCAAGTCTGGGGATAGCGGATTGAAACCGTTCCTTTCATTGCGGCGGAGATAGGTTAGTATTTCGCAAATTTGGATTTTTTTTTGTTATTGCTAACTATCTTTAGTTAGCCAGCCTGTCTCAGGGATTTAGCTTCCGAGCAACCCTGCATTGCGGTTGGTGCGCTGGAGACCAGTTGGCACACACTGTCTTAAATTTTTTTTTGTGTTTTTATTTTTCAAGGGGGTTTATATTTTTTTTTATTCTGTAACCTGTGCCTTTTATAATGGGAGGTCAGCATTCCCATTGAACAACGAATATATATATATTTTGCATTATATATCTTTTACATTTACATATTCATGTATATGAACACCTTTATTTATACAAATATTTTTTTTATAAGCGAAGTCATTTTGAATCGATATTGTTAGTTAAATTTAAGATAATTTTTTTTTTGAATCGCAAATAATTATTACAATTATTGCTTAATTTTTTTTCACCAAACACGACAACGTATTATAATATCTTGGATATGACATAAATTTTACCGGCATGGAGATTTAAAAAAGCAAATATTCGTTATAAATATTTGCTGAAAGCTTGATCAAACACAAAAACCAAAGTTTTGTTATTTTCTTTTCGATGCGATCTAATTTTGAATCGAGATAGAGATTTAAATTTCGGTAATTGTACAAATACTTGCATTTGAGCTTTGACACCAAACGTGACTTATTCAAGCAGTCAATTGCTTAAGATCCCATACAACCGTTCAAGCGTGCCTTGTTTTTTTTGAAGCGCTCAGACGTTCGATTTTTTTTTGAAAATGTCGCAGAATAGTCAGCAGTCGGCTGAACGCAGGCAAACGAGGAATTCGAATAGAGGTAGTGGTTCCAAGTTCAGAGGTAATGGCGGACATTATAGAGGAGGAGGAAATAGAGGTGCGATTCCGAAACCCCCAGCGAGCCGACCTTTAGTAATGCATTCTCCAATAGTCACCCAGGCAACAGTCGATCCATCCAGGAATGTTCCAAATACTGACCCTTCCGAAAAATATGATAGACCGGCTAGTGCAAATATCCTTGATCTAGACAGTCTTATTAGGAATATGCCGGAGCCGCCTGAGCAAGGCGCGACAAATACAGTAGACGAGACTAGCGCTTTACCACAGGTTCGGTTACAACCAAACGTTTACAACGATAGGGCTTCCAATCATGAGACCCATCCCGAAGTGACTCCTTTGAATTCGTGGGTACACGTTCTGCATCAGCTATTCCAAACGTCACAAGAAGAGCTACGCCAAGAGATGAGAGCTATTAGGGAAAACGTGAATACCCTGAACGCTGCAGTCGCAGCCTCTCGAACGGCGATGGATTTTGTTAGGAGTGATGCTAGACATGATATTAGGGATGATGTTAGACAGCAACCGAACCAAGCGCAGACTTTTGTTAACAACCCAATTATTCCCACGCCTAGTAATACGGTTGTGAAACCACAAGACTGGAAGATTTCTTATGACGGTACTGGTAGTGTTTCAGATTTTTTGTTTAAATTGGACACCTTGCGTGAGCGCACGCAGTGTACAGAAGATCAGCTTATGGCCAGTTTTCATCTTTTCTTGTCAGGCCGTGCCGAAGAATGGTATTGGTTATTTACCAAACAAAACCCTAATGCAAACTATCCATTTTTGAGTTACTCCCTAAAGCGGGAATTCGGCACCCTGAAGACAGACCATGAGCTGATGATGGAAATATCGGTGCGCAAACAAAAACCAAATGAGACTTACGACGTTTTCCACACGGACATTCTGGCATTAAACGCGAGACTTAGAGAGCCCATGTCTGAGGCCTTGCTAATTGATATCATCAAACGCAACGTTAATGGTAATTTGAAATTAATGCTGTTTAACGCAAGTGTAAGAGATTTGCACGACCTTCGCGATGTAGCTCGACGAGGCGAGCAGGTGCTGAAGGAGAGCAGGAGCCTAGTATCAAATTACCATAGGCCGAGCGTAAACGAAGCGCGTGCCATAGCTCCGGATTGTAGGGTCGGAAGTGAGGATTATATAGTAGATCCACAGATAGAAGCACTGAATTATCGTCGCATGGGTAGGCCAGACTACTCAGGGATTAAGTGTTGGAATTGTCAGACAATGGGTCATTCCTATATATACTGTGAGGAGCCAATTAAATCTCAGTTTTGTTTTAAATGCGGTCAGAGAGGAGTGTTGACTCCGAAGTGTCCCAACGACCACCGTGGTCAGGGAAACCGTTATCCGAGCGAGAAGAGAGAGGGGGAAACTCGTTCGGGACTATAGCCCCTACTTCGGTCAATACCCAGCAATTCGTCGCGAGTACTGAGCCTAGTCCACTTTCGACCGGTTCCGCAAGTAGTCAACAGTCACCAATAGTAACTTTCCCTGATAGTACGGATAACTCAAATACTTCAGATTCAGATAGCCCGACTTCGTCACGAACAAATTCTCGACCAATTCGTATTTTGAAAGCTTCAGTTAGAAATGTTAGTTGCCAGACCATTTTCCGACCCAGTTTAGAAGAAAAAGAACAAAACTATCAATTGGTTAGGTCAAATATTTTCACGAATGATTCCCAACTATATCCACCCGAAAGAATTTTGCAGTGTAGGAAAAGGTATAGCAAACGTGTCCAGGTGCGCAAGCTTTTGGAAAGCACCACACTCGTCCTTAAAGACGATGAAAGACCAATGATTAGGGTGAGGATAGGAAATGGATCACTTGTGGGGCTATTGGATTCAGGAGCCAATGTCTCTATTCTGGGTAAGGACTGTTTGAAATTTCTAGAAGAGAACGATCTTAAATATCGTGAAATGAATGAATGTATATATACGGCAGGCGGCGACAAACGGAAGATAATAGGCTGCAGTTCATTGCCTGTCACTTTTAAAAATACAACAAAATCCATATCTTTTTACCTTGTTCCTTCGCTTCTCCAGGAAGCCTATTTCGGAGTAGATTTTTGGAAAGCATTTGCTTTAGCTCCCGAAATATTTCCAAGCATATCATGTCTAGAAGCAAAGGAAGATACAGAAGGTCCCAATTTTCATGATTTGACTCCATCCCAGAAGTACGATTTGCAAAAAGTTATTGATATGTTTCCGTCGTTTGAAAAATTAGGCCTAGGGCAAACACAGCTGGTGGAGCACGACATTGACACGGGTGACGCAGTCCCAATTAAAAGCAAACATTTTCCTCTTTCGCCACCAAGGCAGGCTGAAGCCTACAGCGAAATTGATAGATTATTGAAAATGGGAGTCATCGAAGAGTCGAATTCGCCATGGTGTAGCCCAGTCGTCCTAGTACGGAAACCTGGTAAAGTTAGGCTCTGCATAGATTCTAGGAAGGTAAACGCAGTCACGAAGAAAGACTCATATCCGCTGCCGCATATCAACGGGTTATTGAGCCGCCTAAAGGATACGCACTTTATTAGTGGTATCGACTTAAAAGACGCGTTCTTCCAAATTAAACTAACTGAGTCGTCAAAAGAGAAGACAGCGTTTGCGGTACCAGGTAAACCCTTGTACCATTACAAAGTTATGCCCTTTGGGCTGTGTAACGCGCCGCAAACAATGAGTCGACTCATGGACAAAGCAATTCCCTCGTATATGCGAGAACATGTTTTTGTGTATTTGGACGACCTGTTGGTATGTAGTGCGGACTTTGACGACCACATCAAACTTTTAGCAGATGTTGCGAGGTGCTTGAAGAGTGCAGGCCTTACAATCAATGTGAGTAAAAGTAAATTTTGCCAGAGAGAAATTCGTTACTTAGGGTATGTTATAGGCAGTGGATGTTTGAAAGTGAATCCAGAGAAAATTGAGGCAATGCAGAATTTCCCCATTCCCAAATCTCCTCGACAGGTTCGCAGATTTGTGGGTATGGCAAATTGGTACAGGGCATTTATTACCAATTTCGCTGATTTAGCAGGCCCTTTGACAGACTGTTTACGTAAGTCACCTGGTCCTTTCAAACTCACTCCAGAAGCAATAGAAGCCTTCGAAAAACTTAAAGTAGCTCTGAGTTCCGCTCCAGTCTTAGCTCAACCTGATTTTTCCAGAGAATTTGTCATTCAATGTGATGCTTCCAAAATAGGAGTAGGAGGCGTGTTATTCCAGGTCGATGATAATGGTGCAGAGCATCCAATAGCTTTCGTTTCGAAGAAATTAAATAATGCTCAACGCAACTATACAGTCACCGAGCTGGAATGCCTCGCCGCAATTGTCAGTGTCAAGCGTTTCAGACCCTACGTTGAAGGGCTGCCATTGCGTATAATCACGGACCACTCAAGCCTTAAATGGTTGATGACGCAAAAAGACCTTAGTGGTAGGTTAGCTAGATGGTCACTGTTACTACAGAGATATGATTTCGAAATGCAGCATCGTAAGGGGGCCCTGAACGTAGTACCGGACGCTCTGTCGCGTTTTGACGTTGACGAGTTGACTTCATCTCCCGCGCCTTACGAAATAGACTTAGACTCATCCGAATTTAGAGCCAATGAGTATCTGGATCTTATCAGAACAATTACAGTAAACGGTGAGGCTCTCCCGGATTTGTGTGTTAGAGACGGGTTGATTTTTAAAAGGGTTAAATTTCGGAAGGGTGTGGAGGGCGAAGAAGACTCGTTATGGCGGTTGTGGTTGCCCAAAGGACTTAGGGAGGAAGCAATACGAATGGCACATGACGCGGTTAGGAGTTGTCACGGGGGTTGGCAGAAGACCTTGGAACGAGTTAGGTGGAAATACTTCTGGCCACAACAAGCTAGGGACGTTAGAGATTATGTGAAGGATTGTGACACTTGCAAGACTGTAAAAGCAACGAATCAGCAGTCAAGACCACCTATAGGAAGCGCTTTTGTTACAGAGAGACCTTTCCAGCGCTTATATTGCGACTTCTTAGGACCTTATCCTAGATCAAAACGCAGGAACCAGTTTATTTTTATTATTTTAGACCATTTTTCAAAGTATGTGTGGCTGAAGCCAATGCAGAGAGCGACAACTATCAATGTAATGAACTACTTCAGTACAGAGATTTTTCCAGCCATAGGGGTCCCAGAATATATCCACAGCGATAATGGGAAACAATTCATCTCAAAAGAAATGAAAGCGTTCTTTGAGAAGTACGGTGTGACGCATGTAAGAACAGGAGTGTATTCCCCACAAGCTAATGCGTCCGAACGCGTGAATAGAGAGATAGTTTCCAAGATAAGAATTTTCCTAAAAGATAAGCAGGATCATACGGACTGGGACAAACATATACCCGAAATTCTATCAGTTCTGAGAAGTGATTTTCATACGTCAATTCAGTGCTCTCCGTACTTTGCATTATATGGTCAGAATATGGTCCAACACGCATCCGCGTATAAGTTATTAGAAAAATTGGATAGCCTTAAAGAAGATTGCGTACCGATAGTGAGTAGGGCTGATAGGTTAACAGGGATCCACGAGCAAATCCATAAAAACTTAGCGCATGCAAATGATAGAGTCAAACAGGTTTACAATAAGCGCTCTAGGCTTGTGAATTATAGGGAAGGTCAGGAAGTATTTAGAAGAAATTTTGCCTTGAGTAACTTCAAACAGGGCATAAACGCGAAATTCCTGCCAAAATATATTAAGTGTCGAGTTCGTGGAAAAGTAGGCAATGCTCTGTATGACTTAGAAGACTTAACAGGGAGATTAATAGGACGATTCCATGCTTCTGATATCCGTCCTCAATAAGACTCCGCTGGGCGTCTTGGCGGTCGGGGACAATTCGCCCAGTATTCTCCCCGAGCAGTTATAATAATAGGTGGATCACAAGCGCTCCCACCGGGAATCGTGGACCATCTAGCAGTCCATATTCCAATTGGTCTGCTTATACGGAGTTTTGACGAGTTCTCCCACATTAAAGTGTCTTGTTTTATGGAGTTTTGGCGAGTTCTCCTATATCAAATGCCTAACCTTACGGAGTTTTGACGAGTTCTCCAATATAAAAATGTCTAATTAAACGGAGTGTAGATGATTTTCCTGTTAAAGTTTTTTTTTGTCCAGCTTCGCGAGGTTAGGGACCATAGACCAACTGATAGGGTGATTGTATTCGGAGTTTAGACGCGTTCTCCTGTAAAAAAATGTCTAAGGCCGCGAAGCCTTAAAATAGGAAACAAAATAATTTAATTTTTTTTTGTAAAGCCGGGGGGCGAGAAACCAGCGGACCAAGGGTCTTTTTCAAGACCGCCTGTCCTGGGTTCAACGTGCGGGGTTGGATCAGCCGGGGGGGACAGGTTGTTAAGACCGACCAAGATCGGCACCTAGGAGGAGGGCTCCTAGGGGGGAGTAGGCTTCTCTGGCCTAAGCCAATAGAGAATCACCGCAACACCGGACTTACGCGTTTTGGTTTTTTACCAAATGAATTTTTTTATTATACCTGACTTTCAATTATTCTCGGATTTTCATACACTACTAGATTGCACGTTCATATAGCATACGTTTTTTTTTTGGTATCACCTGATGGAGCCTCTGTTGCCCGGTTAGCTGTGGTAGAATTTGAGACTCTTATCTAGGGGTGAGTCGTGCCCCACGTAGTTAACAGTTGAGTATTATCGCAACAACCTTACAGGCAAACCATTTTTCCTGTTCGCTCCCTCGTCAGGTCTTCGAAGCGAAGCAGGCCTGTTATGGTTTGCTATCGATATCAATGCTGATATCGATCATAAACGGGTTAATTTCGGTTGCTCAATTCTGTCTGTGTGGCAGCACCACTATTTCAGTAGTTTTTTAGTAGTTCCCAATAACTTCCAGTGAATGATGGCGACATGTTGGCATGAGAGAGAAAAGATGCACAAGTATTGGTGATGGACAAACTGGTTCTTCCAGGGTTGCCATGAACACTTCGAAGTGTGAAAATACGTAACACGTGGTTATTCGGTGACTTGGTACTTTCAAATGCATATTTTATAAAATGTTCTTATGCGCTCTATGCAATTTCAAATTTTACTTAGTCCTCAGAAAATTAATTAATTATTCATGTACTATTGTTTCATCAACCAGAATTCCTGTCTCTTACCATTTTTATAATTTGAGCGTAAGACAACAATGTCTATTAATATTCCCAACGTACACTAGTAGAATTTTACAGTAGCAAATTTTCTAGGGCACGAATACAATCGATTATTTTGAAATAGTTTCATGGGAAAAATGCTTGAGGCATTTTATTCCGAAAGTTTTGGTAATTTTTTTTTGTGTATCATGGCAACCGTATTCTATCTCGCTTGTGTCATTGCTAGCGTCATACCATGATATAGACATTCGGGTAACCGTAAAGTCAGGCGATTATTATACACACGGCACTAGATGGTGATACGAAAGCAAACGGGACGCTTGTAATAGGCACGATACTGGTGATTATTCGTTCGGTTCTTCGGCTGCAATTTTTATTCAACATTTTGACAAATAATTTTTTTTGTACGATATTCAATGAAATAACTAAGATTTGTGAAAGAATTTAACATAATGAACAGCAAGCAAATTGATTGAATTAAAAAAACACTACAAGCAAGGCGAATCGCAACGAAAATTGAAGCTTTTGTGGACAATTTATGTATTTTTTTTTAATCGCAAATTATTGCAAAATACTTATTTTATGGTGCGAATTAGTGACTCAATTATACATCCACTAAAACAAACATACATGCATTGGCGTGTCAGCTGTGCCAAAGTACATGTGAAATCGAATTGTTAAATAATTGCATTGGATAACTTTTCAGTTGCCGGGTGGGGAAAATCAATTTCCATATACAGACACATCTGTGTACATGAAAACGTTCATATTTTATGAGATAGAAGGAAAATCAAGTAACGTGCAAAATCCTACATGTAAAAAGGTTTATCAGCTAGTTAAACGATTTTGACTTATACCGGTACATACATATCTGAATCACTCATTGGTAATAATAAGTAAAACCCATTTGTCGAATGCAACCGCAACAGAACCAGAAATAAGCAGCGATACGCCCGCCTATTACCGAGCGCATAACGAGGAAGATTGGGAATTGAAAACTGACAACAGCAACAATAACAAGAATTTTGCCACAACACCAACAGCGTCTCACATGGTGGCCCAGCAACACCAACAGTGACAGCAGATCGGTGACACCACCACTAAAGGTGCACCGCAACGGGCGGTGAGTCCCAAAAGGGATGACAATTTTCCTTTTTTTCTGTAAAATAGGTAGTTACATATGTATGTCAGCTAATTTAATTGCTAAATTTTCCTCTGTAAATCCGCTTATGTATATACACATATGTATGTATCACCGGTGTGGGTATGGCGTAGCACGCTATAGTGAAGAGGTAGTAAAATGTACTTTTTGGTTAGCCAGAATTTCGCGTGTGTTCAGCATGGAACAATTTAGTTCAGATCAGCCGAGAATAATTTCACATCAACACCCAACTTTTCCCGATGCCCATATTTAGTAATACATGCATATGTGTATATGTAGTGTTTTGAACATTGTCAAACTAAATATTTGGGTATTTAAGATAAGTGAGGCGGATTAGAAATTTAAGAAATATACATAAGAAAAGAAAAGGGGATTTATATTCAAAAACAAAAAAAAAAAAAGGAAAAGGGATTTTTTTTTTTGAATAAGAAGAATCGGAAAGAAGGAAAAAAAAATATCTCCTTATATATATACAGAGAAGTAGAAGGGAAACAGTAATAGCAAAGCGTAAACTTCAAATTGCTTAACTAAATAATCGTTAATAACAATATAAAGGCCAACCGATAATAAGATATAAGAACTATAACCCAGCGATATTTCCCTCCAAACGTCTATTTTCAAATCTACATATGTATGATTAATTAAAAATTTCCGAGAGAAAAACGGAATTTATTTTTTTCTTCTCTTCCGTAAATTTAAGATACAATGAATAGTTAATGCATCTAAATATACGCTAGTATGTATATGAATTATAAAAATAATTTTTTTTTTGAATGAACGTTACAAAATAATGTAAATAAATATTATAAATTTAAAATGGGAATGTTGACTACCCTAATTTAAAAAGGCATAGGGATTTTCAGGTATGGGGTCATCGAAATATAGGTGCACTGATGACCAAGGATGAGGGTGGGTAGATAAGCACCGGCGCTGCAACAACACCAGCGGCGCACCACAGGTAAGGGGTTACTGGTATTCGGGTGCGACAGTAACCATGGATTAGGGTGGGACAAAAATGCACCGGCGCTGCAACAACATCAGCAACGCCACCCCCTTGTGAGTTCGGCCTTTAACTTTTTTTTGATTGTTCATATATTTTAAATTTCAGCTTCTTTTATGTATTTTCAGATGCCTGTTAATAACCGGTCCTTCCGGTTGATTCAAATTAAATTCAAATTTAACGATTTTTTTTCCGCGATATATATGTATATTCAAATTCAAATTCACTTTGACAGTTTTTTTTTGATTTCAACGTGTATTCAAATTTAAATTTCTAAATCTTTTCTCTTCCGTCCGAGATTATTTAAATATAACGTCCGATTATCTATTTTCAAATTTTTCCGTCGATTGTCAGTATTTCCGTCCGATTTAAATTTCGGTTTAAATGTTTTGCTAACGTCCGTCTGACTTTAACGTACATATGTACGTTCAAAATTCATATTCAAATTTTAACGACATTTTCCCTCGGTTTGCATTTATTTAAATTTAACTGATGCCTGGCCTCTTGAGTTTGATTTTTTTCGGGTTATCTTTTGAATATTTGAATTTTTCAACGGTCCGTCCGTGGCATCCGGCTAAAACCGGATGTTGTTTTCGTTTGATTTTACTCGTTTTGGTTTGAAAAGGCATGATATGAATTTTTTCTGTTTATGGCGCAGGACAGCAATGTAGGCAAGAACCCCGCCCAGCCGACAATGACTAGCCACAGTGCAACCCTAGATCATGCCGACCGCCATGCATTGCTGCTCCACTCGATTGTAGATCGTAACCGAGGTCAAATGCGTATCCATAACAAAATGTTGTCTACAATATCCTATGAAAAAATCCTTTACATTACGATCAAAACTTACAATTTTTTTAAATTTATTTAGATTTTTTTACAAAAGTAAAACAATATATAATCTTTATTTAAATATGCATGAACATTTACAATTTCTTAAAGATTGTTATTAAAATTGCCTTGGCTAACAACTTGGAAAAATCTACATTTTTACCCGTTCGGGATGAAAGCGATTGATCTACATTTGTACCCGTTCGGGATGAAAGCGATTGATCTACATTTGTACCCGTTTGGGATAAGAGCGATTGATCTACATTTGTACCCGTTCGGTATGAAAGCGATTGATCTCCATTTGTACCCGTTCGGTATGAAAGCGATTGATCTACATTTGTACCCGTTCGGGATGAAAGCGGTTAATCTACATTGGTACCCGTTCGGGTATACAAGTTGAACAATTAGTCTCTTCATAGGACATGCTGGAACAAATGCGATCAATTCGCTCCATACAAAGGGATGTAAAATTGTATTAGTCGCATGCTCTCTTGCGATTGATCCCGGACACGTCCCGGATTAATCGCATTTTTTGCAGGGTATGTACATACATATGTATGTATTTGTGAACACACGTTATTTGCAAATAAAATAATTTCAAGCGACGGCCACCTAACGACCACTTGCTTTGACGCCAGTCGTAGGCAACTTAATTATTTTTGCTAATCGACGATCGCCTAGTCCCATCGTAAGCGCTCGTTTTACGCTATTTATTTGTCTGTAGTAGTGACAATCGGTGTGTATACGTACACAAGTGCTTATACCCTGCAAAAATCATTGGATTATATGCTCCATTTGTGGTAGGTTGGAGTACTTTCAAAGTGACCACTGGCATAGCCCAAACGACCGATTCGTGTATCTGCATCGGTTCGTAGTTAGCCGAACATGACAAAAACCAAATTTTTATCGCGGCGACGACGATATGTGTATACATAAATAACTACATACATACATATGTTTGTATGTATACACGTCATTCGTCGTCGTCGCGGTAAACATTTGTTTTTGTTGTTATGTTCGGCTAACTGTTAGGTACTCCATCAATTAATCCAATGTAGCTACTCCATGGATTAATTTGTTTGTTATGCGGGGCTGGAGTATATACTCCATTGCAATGACATGCAATGTTAAATGGACCATATTTTTTGTATGAAATGTGGCAAGTTATGGAGTAATCGGTTGGTCCATAGCGAGCACTCCATGGATTAGCGACTGGAGTACTCGGAATTTTTGCAGGGTAGTCCAACCACTGACCGACGGCGTCATATCTCTCAGTTACCTCACGCAATAGTTCAAAATCGACACCATTCACGTACGTAAACGCACGCATACCCAACGCAAGAATCAGTTGTTTTCCTTTGCTTACATTCTGCATTGTTTTTGGTTTGTTTGGAATGAGTTGAATAACAGCGTTACCATTGTACAGCAAAGTATACATGCAGTTTTTGATTTCGTAGTAACTTGTGTTTGGTTTCGTAGTAATTTTTCATGAAAATCGTATTATTCATAGAATTTATTAATAAATAAATTTTTAAATTGAAAATGTTGTATCATGATAATTTAAAACCAAATATTAATTGCAGTTTTGTTTACTTCTAACTCCGTGCTTCTAAATTTCCACTACTATTTCTTAAAGGCTTTCAAGAATATGTACATATGTATGTGCACTAAGAAACATAATTTTTGCAATTAATAAAATGCAGCAATTATATACAGATACTTTTCTTGTTTTAATTTTTAGTAATAATCACCGCGGTTATTTTTTAATTTATGTATTGCATATGTACGTATTTCGGTCTTTTTGTTGTTTATGCTTGTTGTCAAATTCACGAGTCTTGCCGGCTCACCAAATATTATTCACCTGACAGGTTTTAAAAATTTGCTATCCGGGGTAATTTTGCTAAATTGAACAGTGAAAAATATTCACAATAGTCAAATATATTAAATGCAACAGTCAAAAATATCCACAATAGTCAAATTTAGTAAAGAAAACACAGCAGAAAAAACTTCATTTTCTTCTATTTAAATTTTAACCTCCATATAAAAACAAATAAAAACGATTGATACAATATGTAGTAAAATTTAGTAAAAAAAAACGCCAAAAAACCTTCATTTCCTCTATTTACATTTTTATTTCCACAAACAATTGCGGCAATAGTCAAATTTAGTATAAAAAAACGCAAGAAAAAACTTAAATTTTTTTATTACATTTTTATCTCCATATTTAAAAAAAAATACACTTATGTTAACATAATTTTATAATCGGCAACATTCGGAATAGTTATTGAGGTACTTTGGGAGCATATTGAAAGATTCGTACTAATTTACTACAAAATGATCGCTCCGGCAACCCTGTTGCAAAGTGAGCAATTATGAGAGCATCAGCTGACACGTTATTACGTGAAAAATCAAATTGAGCTAGGTTTCTACGATACGTGCGTCAAGAGAGCCGTCGTCATGCGTTGGTGACTGGGCATTTACACTACAACTCCATAAGACAGGTTGTGTCAGCTGACACGGGTTACGTGCGTGCGTCGTTGACTGGTTGGACTATTACTCTCATTGCTCACATGAGTCGCATTTGCCCACCTATGGGCATTGTTTTTGGTTTGTTTGGAATAGAGCTCCAGATTTTTTTTGAACATTTTCGAGTAGCCCGAACAAATGTTGTTCAAATGCTCGAACAGTCGTTTGTTTGTTTATTACCTGTTGGCGCGGCCTAACAGCAAATGATATTTAAAGTTTTTGTAAATCCCAAGTATGTGGTAACTCTCGCAAAAATACGTCAGCCATTATGTTCGAACGAAAATAGCGGGCATTCGTGGCTGGTATATTGGAGCAAGAAGGTTGTAATCACACAAATGTGTAAGTAAACTGCGACACGCCAACAAGTCCTCACTAATACAATCGTCGACAAACCAAGTTTAAAATTATTGTACAAGATCCTGCCAGTGCGGTTATACGCCATCGGTCGAGTCATAAGCACATTTGCCCTCTTCGATGATGGTTCAGCAATCTCGATGATGAACAGCGAATTGGCCGGTCGTCTAGGTCTCAAAGGACATAAGGAAAACTTAACGCTACAATGGTTTGGTGGTACCACAGTTACGGAGCAGTCAACCAGGGTCGATGTGGAAATATCCGGAGTTGGAAAATACAACAAAAGGTTTTCGTTGCGGAACGTTAGAACGGTAGCCAATCTTCAACTGCCGGCGCAAACACTCAAGTGGTCAGAGCTGCATTACAGACATCGTCACTTGCCGATCAAGGAGTATGTTGGAGCGGTTCCAGAGCTATTGGTGGGGTTAGATAACGCGCATCTGAGTATTTCAAAGAACACTGTTGACGATGGAGGAAATGGCTTGGATGGATCGTCTACGGAGGTAATGACCGAGCTATTGGAGATAGGCGGCACTTTGTAAACTTCGTTAAGACAGGTGACAGTGCTGAACGGCTTGAACGTTTGGTGAGTGACTACATAACCAACGAAGATCTCGGAGCTCGCAATTCTGTAGAGGTTGTAGAAGCTGTGGATATTGCTAAAGCAAAAACTTTATTGGAAGAAACAACAGTAAGAAAGGGTTCACACTTTTAGACAGGCTTGCTTTGGAAGCATGCAGATGTAGCCCTACCAGATAGTCGCAAAATGGCAGAGAACCGGATGTTAGCCCTAGAAAAGAAGTTTAAGCGTGATGAGAATTTTAAGTCTGCATACGTCAAGGTAATAGAGGAATACGAAGCCAAAGGCTATGCGAGGAAGCTGACGCCAGAGGAGGTCATGACAGGAGGGAAGCGAAGCTGGTACCTACCACACTTTGGAGTTTGGAACGCGAACAAACCTGGAAAGATGCGACTGGTATTCGATGCTGCGGCCAAAGTCAACGGTGTGTCACTGAACTCGGCATTGTTAAGCGGGCCTAAACCAACCACTCGCAACCATTTTATTAAAATTTCGTGAGAGGCCAGTGGGTGTGTGCGCCGATATAGTGGAGATGTTCCACCAAGTCAAGATACGTTCGCAGGATCAAGCAGCACAACGCTTCATATGGATAACAGACTCTAAGCAGCCATTTGTAGTATATGGCATGGACGTGATGACGTTCGGGGTCACTTGCTCACCGAGCTCGGCCCAGTTCGTAAAAAACAAAAATGCGGAGGAGTTTAGGGAACAATTTCCAGAAGCGGCGAATGCAATAATCAACAATCACTATGTCGACGACTTCGTGCACTGTTTCTCTACCGTCGACGAGGCAATCCGAATAAAGAAGCAGGTAGCTTGGATTCATAAACAAGGAGGGTTTGACTTAAAGCGGTTTGTGTCCAACTCTGAACAGCTCATGAAACAAATGAATAACGAAGAACAGCGTCCCGCTTGCATGAATCTTGACAGAGATAACGTTGGTATTTTTCAGAAAGTCCTTGGGTTGCATTGGGATACGCTTAACGATGATTTTAGATTTGTGCTCTCGTTTGCAAAGGTCGATCCAATCGTGCTGGCTGGGACAAGGAAACCCACAAAACGCGAACTACTGAGCGTCACAATGTCGGTGTTCGATCCGTTCGGAATGGCGGCGGAGTACACTATGGAAGCAAAGCTTCTGCTGCAGGCGACTTGGCGCGCTGGTATCGACTGGGATGAACCTATTCCAGATGTATTGCAAGAAGCATGGTTGAGATGGTTGACGGCGATCAAGCGTTTGGAAGAAGTAAGCGTGCCGCGGTGTTACGGATTGGGGTTCCATCAGTTACCAGTCGAATTACACGTATTTGCGGACGCAAGCGAGGTAGCTTTTGCAGCTGTAGCGTACTGGGGGTTCCCAGAAGGTACGAGAACTCCAAATCCCATATTCATCTCAGGCAAGGCCAAATGCGCACCATTGAAGCTTACATCAATCCCCCGACTGGAGCTGCAGGCCGCAGTGTTGGCTACACGTCTCCGGAAGAGCATCCTTCAATGTCATGGAAAAATCCCTAAAAGAGTCGTAATGTGGAGCGACTCGAAGACTGTCCTAGCTTGGGTGAAGTCCGACTATCGGCGCTATAAACCATACGTGGCGCATCGTGTTAACGAAATTTTAGAGGCTAGTGATATAAACGAGTGGCGATGGGTTCCAAGCGCATTAAATCCAGCGGATTGGGGAACGCGTCCGAAGACCGATAGAAGAACCTCAACATGGATTAATGGGCACGCGTTCTTGTCGCAAGACGAAAGCTTATGGCCGTCCAACGAGGTTAACCCGAACACGCAAGATGAGCTAAGAGCGAGTTTTTCAGTTTTGACAGTAAATTTTGACACCAAGTTTTCATCATTGGTCCGTTTAACAAGAGTTGTAGGTTGGATATTGCGGTTCCAAAACAATTTCCGAAAAGACGCAAGCGAGAGGCGTTCTGGAGGGCTCAGTGCTTTGGAAATAAAGAGCGCAGAAATAGCTATAATTCGCTCGGTACAAAGGCAAAGCTTCGCGGACGAATATTGTGCACTGAAACAGGTGGAACGCAGCAGCCCCCTGAGGACCCTAACACCGCTGATGGATGAAGAAGGAGTGATACGAGTGGGTGGGCGAATAGATGCAGCAGTAGCCATTCCACCGCATTCACGTCGACCGATAATCCTGCCTAAACGTCACCATGTTACCGAGCTTGTAGTGGATTATTACCACAAAATCTGGAAGCATCAAAACGAAAGTACAATAGTTGCAGAGATACGACGGCGATACTGGATCCCACAGATCAGAACAGAGGTGCGACGCGCAATGAAAAGATGTCCAGTTTGTATAAAGGAAAAGGCTGAGCCAAACCCTCCGCAAATGGGTCAACTTCCACCGGATAGACTTACACCTTTCGTAAGACCATTCACTTACGTAGGTCTTGACTTCGTGGGTCCGTTTACAGTCGCGATTGGCAGAAGAAGTGAGAAGCGTTGGATTGCACTATTTACGTGCCTTACTGTGCGGGCGGTACATCTGGAGCTCGCAAGGGACTTGACAACAGACACTTGTCTTATGTGTATACGAAATTTTATGAACCGCAGAGGAACACCGGTACGTATTCGCTCGGACAACGGCACGAACTTCATTGGAGCTGATAAAGAGTTGAGGCGACAGAGAATCGACTTCGATAACGGCGTTATATCTAATGCACTGGCAAACAAGCACATCGAATGGGTTTTCAATTGCCCCTTGAATCCCCATGCTGGCGGCTGTTGGGAAAGACTCGTCCGTAGTGTGAAACGCGCCATGGGGCACACTCTCAACAACGAAAACATCCAGGAGCACTGCCTTTATAGCCTAATGTGCGAAGCGGAGAATATTGTTAACGCAAGACCATTGACGCACATACCGTTAGACGAACACACTGACGAACCACTAACCCCTAATCATTTTCTCCTAGGTACTCCCAATTCCGAGAAAACGCCACATCCGCAAGAGGAAAAGATGATTCCGACCAGAAAAATGTGGTACAAGGTCCAACAAATGCAGCACAGGTTTTGGCGGAAGTGGATAGACGAGTACTTGCCAGACTTAACGAGGCGAACAAAATGGTACGGAGTGCAGAATCCTCTAGCCATAGGTGATGTCGTCCTTATATGCGACACCAACGTACAACGCTCCAAGTGGCAGATGGGGCGAATCACACAAGTATTTCCAAGCAAAGATGGACAAGTAAGAGCCGCGCTAGTGCAAACGAAGGACGGCGTTTACAAACGAGCAGCCTGTATACTGGCCAGGTTAGATTTGGTGAATCTGGGCAGATCCACGGAGGCGGGGATGTTGGCGCGGCCTAACAGCAAATGATATTTAAAGTTTTTGTAAATCCCAAGTATGTGGTAACTCTATGTATTGTACTAAATTATTGTAAAATCTGTATAAGTGGCAACGCTGTTCCAATATCGCAAAAATATGACAGCCATTATGTTCGAACGAAAATAGCGGGAATTCGTGGCTAGTATATTGGAGCAAGAAGGTTGTAATCACACAAATGTGTAAGTAGAGAAATTTAATATTGTATTTAACTATATATTATTCTGTATTACATTTTGTCATGCATATGTACTCCGACAGGAAATAAAACATTTCATCTCCATTTTAATATACTACGCAAATAAATAAGTTGGAGTTTATTTCGAGAGTTTGCGGGAGTTCCAGCCACGGGTCAACATTACCCGTATGTTTGTACGGACATTTGAACAATTCGGGCATTTTGAAGTTTGTTTTTTTCTTTTGTTTATTTTTTTTTTTTTCTTCTTCATATGTAGTTGTTTTTATTTTTGTTTTTTCAATACACATTTTTTTGTTTGTAAGCTCGAATGCTCGAATGTTTGTACGGGCATTTGAACAACAAACGGGCTTCAAACAAAAACGATCAATTCGAACTGTTCGATATCCGGGTATCTAGAGCTCTAGTTTGGAATGAGTTGAATAACAGCGTTACCATTGTACAGCAAAGTATACATGCAGTTTTTGATTTCGTAGTAACTTGTGTTTGGTTTCGTAGTAATTTTTCTTGAAAATCGTATTATTCATAGAATTTATTAATAAATAAATTTTTAAATTGAAAATGCTGTATCATGATAATTTAAAACCAAATATTAATTGCAGTTTTGTTTACTTCTCACTCCGTGCTTCTACATTTTCTACTACTATTTCTTAAAGGCTTTTAAGAATATGTACACTGTTATAAATATTGGAATACTTTTTAAACTTTGATTTGGTTTGAAAGAAATTTAAAACTTTTTTTGGGTTAAATTTTTAACTTTTGTAAGTTTAAAAGTTTCTTATTCCTTTTTGGTTTAAAATTCAAACTTACAAAGGTTCAAATATTTAAAAGTATTTTTTGGAAAAAATTTCATACTTTTTTGGTTTAAATCTTAACTTTTTCTCATTTAAACTTTTAATGTTTAAATTTTAAACTTTCATTGGTCGTAAAATTTGGTTTCAACAAAAAAATTTAAATTTTTGATTTGAAATTCCAACTTGCATTTTTTGAGAAATGAACAATATAAAAAGCTCATTTATAGTTATTAGCCAATTTGAATGAATGAATGAATGAAAGAAATTTAAAACTTTTTTTGGGTTAAATTTTTAACTTTTGTAAGTTTAAAAGTTTCTTATTCCTTTTTGGTTTAAAATTCAAACTTACAAAGGTTCAAATATTTAAAAGTATTTTTTGGAAAAAATTTCATACTTTTTTGGTTTAAATCTTAACTTTTTCTCATTTAAACTTTTAATGTTTAAATTTTAAACTTTCATTGGTCGTAAAATTTGGTTTCAACAAAAAAATTTAAATTTTTGATTTGAAATTCCAACTTGCATTTTTTGAGAAATGAACAATATAAAAAGCTCATTTATAGTTATTAGCCAATTTGAATGAATGACTGTGTGGCGTTGTTTGAATGGAGAAACAAACAAACACAAAATAATTATGAAAGCAGATAAAATGAAGAAGGAAGAAAAGGAGAAGAAAATGATAGGAAAAAGGCACAATATGGAAAAGGATTAAGGAGATGTTGGAGGGAGAACAATATGGAAGAAAAGGAGATAAAAGGATAGAAAAGAAGATACAATAGAGAAAAGCATGAAGAGGATTTGGGAGCAGATATTTTTTTTTTTAATTTAAACCAAAAATAGGTTTAAATTTTAAAGTTTTGAAAGTCTTAAAATGAATTTTAATTTGGAATAAAATCTAAACCTTAAAAGTTTAAATATCGTTTAAACTTTTCAAAGTTTAAATTTTAATAACTTTTCGGTCGTGTCCTATATATCGACCAAAAAATTTAAAATTTATACCAAAATTTATTTGAGTGTACATATGTATGTGCACTAAGAAACCTAATTTTTGCAATTAATAAAATGCAGCAATTATATACAGATACTATTTTTGTTTTAATTTTTAGTAATAATATTCACCGTAGTTATTTTTTAATTTATGTATTGCATATGTACGTATTTCGGTCTTGTTGTTGTTTATGCTTGTTGTCAAATTCACGAGTCTTGCCGGCTCACAAAATATTATTCACCTGACAGCTTTTAAAAATTTGCTATCCGGGGTAATTTTGCCAAATTGAACAGTCAAAAATATTCACAATAGTCAAATACTTATATTAAATGCAACAGTCAAAAATATCCACAATAATCAAATTTAGTAAAGAAAACACAGCAGAAAAAACTTCATTTTTTTTCTATTTCAATTTTTATCTCCATATAAAAACAAATACAAACGATTGATACAATATGTAGTAAAATTTAGTAAAAAAAAAAAACGCCAAAAAGCCTTCATTTTCTCACATTTTTATTTCCGTGTAAAAAACGATTGCGGCAATAGTCAAATTTAGTAAAAAAAAACGCACGAAAAAACTTAAATTTTTTTATTACATTTTTATCTCCATATTTAAAAAAAAATACACTTATGTTAACATAATTTAAAATCGGCAGTAATTTACTACAAAATGATCGCTCCAGCAACCCTGTTGCAAAGAGAGCAATCATGAGAGCATCAGCTGACACGTTCAGTGATGTCATTTTCACTTCGATCGAAGTATTTCACTTCACTTTTATGCCCGTCACTTCGACACTTCCTCTTTCCCCAAATCACTTCGATTTTGACCAATCAGAATTAACTTACTTTTATAATTTATTCTTACAAATTCTAATAAAAGTTACATATGCAAATATGCAAGAGGTAAATGTTTATACAACCATAAGATATGGCATTGAGATGAATAATCGATTTTTTAAAAGCTTCTCTTATCTCTAAGGTTTTATCGCTTTTTTTTTTAAGTTTGACACAGGGCCCCGGAGCGGAGTTCGAAACAAAAAAAATTGGCAAATAATAGCTCGTGAACAATTTACTTTAAAGCAAAGCGAAATTAACACTTTGACAATTTCCACTCACTTTTTTGCTTTGATTTATAACACTGATTTTGTGCAAAATATTTGGGGAATCGACTTTTTTATGATTATTTCAAATGTTATTTTTGCTCTATTGTTCATTTTACGTAGTTGCGCGAAATCGCTAATATAAATGTAGATAAACAAAGAATACACAAACACATATGAATTAATGTATATTATTTTATTTCTTTTCAATTTTCAAAATAGAAATAGTGAATATGAAATGTTGTTTTTTTTTTAGAAAAAAAAAAGAATAAAAATTAACAGCCAAAAATAGCAATCAAATAACTATTTGCTAATTTTTACCAATTTTCCGTTTCTTGATTTCCTGTTCGTTTTGCGTAATTCATTTTTTTCTTTTCCTTTCACTTGAAACAAGCCTAAAATGTTGAACCTAAATTTTGTACTGAACAAATTTTGAAAGTTTATTCCTTTCTTCTGCAAATTTTTTCCATAAAAATTAGATTCCGCCAAAACATGAAATATATAAAATCGCGGTTTTCTCAAAAAGTTACCATTGGGCGATTTTGGGTTTGACAGATACTTGTTAGTGAAGCATTGAACTTTGATATTCTGCCCTTCGTATTAAAATTTGTTCTACCCTACCGTGTGGTATTTTAAGTATAAGTTTAATTTTTTTACATTGAATGAATTATAACCAGTACCTGTTATACTTAAATAAAATATAATTTTACAAGTACATACTTAAGTATACAAAAGAGTACATTCTCGTTATCCAATGTCCTCACTCTGTATTTCGATTCGAAAGAAAATTCCATATTCCATATAAACTATATTCTACAGTTTGCGAATGTGCTTTCGAATCTAATTTCACTTTCTAATAGAACTACAGAGTGAGGGCGGGAAACGTATGAAAAACCATTTAGCCGTGCTTCACTTCGATTTACTTCGAATCACTTCGATTTTTCAGCCGCTTCACTTCACTTTAAAATTTGGCGGTGACAACACTGGAGACGTTATTACATGAAAAATCAAATTGAGCTAGGTTTCTACGATACGTGCGTCAAGAGAGCCGTCGTCATGCGTTGGTGACTGGGCATTTAGTTGTAGTAACTCCATAAGACAGGTTGTGTCAATTGTGGTTGTGTCAGCTGACACGGGCTACGTGCGTGCGCCGTTGACTGGTTGGACTATTACTTATCACAATCGGTCTTGCCGTTTTGTCTTGATGTTTGGAAAAAAATGTTTGTAAGGAATAAGAGCCCGTGCACAATTGGCTTTGTCTGCTCCAACTTTGATAGAAAAAACCTTAAAGAAAGCGAAATTTCAGATGCTTGCTACAATTAACACTTTGACAATTTCCACTTCACTTCTTTGCTTTAATTTATAAACCTGATTTTTGGTAAAATATTTGGGGAATTTGCATTTTTCTGCTTATTCGAATGTTATTTTTTACTTTTCTCTGTTCACTTCTCACGAAATTGCGCGAAATCGCTAAAATAAGTGTAGCTATACAAACATACACACACACAAGGATGGGCATTTTTCAACTACCACTCATTTTCAACTACCACTCAAATTGAGTGGTAGTTAAATCCTGATTTTAACTACCACTAAAATTGAGTGGTAGTTAAATCCTGATTTTAACTACCACTCAATTTGAATTTTTTCGATACTGAGTAATTTTCAAACATCGATATTAAACATCGAATTTTCGTTCGATACTATAGATGTTTCAAAAACATCGATGTATCGTTTGCATTCCTAATAATTACATACCGAACAAGCTTTTATAGCCTCTGCACACTGCATTTGAAATTACGTTGATTAGCCGAAATTGCTTTCCGAAATCACGCGCATTCACTCATGTTTTTGAGTAATTTCATTTAGGGCCGGTTTCACCATCTCCGGTTAATTTAACCGGTGGTTAATTTGACGTAAATTATATGGCGAGCTGTCAAATAAACCGGAGAAATCCTCCGGTTAAGCACTTAACCGGAGATGGTGAAACCGGCCCTTAAGGCGGATTCATCGTTCGAGTTCAGAACTAAAGTTGAATTTGAGTTAACTAATAAAAATAGTTCAGAACTTTTCGGAATTCCTCTCACACTCCGAAAACACAACAACAACCACATGGCAAAAAAGTTCTGAACTCGAACGATGAATCCGCCTTTAGTCGTGTTTCAGTTACGCTGTTCATGCGCCAAATAAAATTGTCAACTTAAATGAAAATATGATTAATAAAATACTCCCACCAAATTAAATTTTTTTATAAATAAAGAATCGCTAATGTAATAGACAATGAGAATATATCTAGGAAACCGTCGCGAACAAATTTAATAGTCGTGTTTTTTATTTTAGCGCAGATGTATATGCGCTAAAATAAAACACGGCTAATGTGAAATATTAGCGATGGGTAAAGATATTTTTGATTATAATCGATAAAATTTAGAGAAGAGACCGATTCCAGAGTAATTTCGTGAGTTACGGCTTTTTCACATTACTCGGTACGACATCGGATCGACATTTTTTGCTCGGTATTTTCAGCTTACCGAAACGATTCCGCGTTGCTGTATTTTTCACACTTGTGGGAATACTTTCGGTGCGTAATCGGCAGAAAATAGGAAAACAAACATCGAAATTTGCAAAACAAAATTTTTAACTTCAACAAATCACTCAATAATAACAATAATGTCTTCTAGCGAAGACGAAGACATTATAACTGGTTACATTTATAACCGAAACGAGTTTTTTACTGACTTTGTTCTTCTTCTTTTATTACGCCGCAAAAATGTATGCAGTAATTCCTCAAATTTTACTGACCGGTCTTACCGCGTTGAGGTATACCGACATTAATCCGCTCCGATTTCATGTATGCAACACTAATGTGAAAGTGCCAATTGAAATACATGTGGTCAGTAAGGTTTCGGTATACTTTCGGTAAAAACCAAAAATGTCGATCCGATACCGCACCTAGTAATGTGAAAGCGCTTATACCATGTCTCCACATAACGTGTTTCGCTCTTTTTTTCTGCATTTTCTCTCTCAATCTTGTTTCGACACAGAAACCAGTGCCGAAACTCGTCAATTTCCATAAAAATTTCTGAGAGCGAGTGAAGATTGAAACACTGTTTTATTCTGAATCATCTTGCCAACCTCGATGATATCGATGTCTTCTCTAATTTTGTATCGAAAATCTATCGGAATCTCACACAGGCCAAAACAAAGACGCAAAAATAAGCAAACATACAAACATTTAACAAGAACAAGAAAGAGAAATGTCAAACTGAATCACGATTAGCCACGTGGAGACGGGTTATGGAGCGAGATGTTTTGCTACATGTTTCTCTGGTGAATCAAGTTATGTGGAGACGGGCTTTTATTTAGCCGAAATGCGCATTTCGAGGGTAATTTCAGCTGGCAATGGCTACGTTCAGAAGGCGCAACCGTGGCGCAACAGTTGCGCAACTGTTGTGTTTTATCTTCTGAACGCAACGTTGAATATTTCTGATCAACACAACATGTTGTGAGTTTGGAGACTTTTTTCCATCGTAAATTTTTTACGCTCACTTTAGAAAACATGTTGAGCTTACGATTTTGACATATGTACAAAAATATAAATAGTATTTATGAATTTTTGAATGTAAAAAAAATGTTTCAAAGCCGCGAAATTATTGGCGATTACGTTGGGGATAACTATAATAATAATTTGTGTATTTAATGCATCAGCTCGTTCAGAAGGCGCAAATTGTATCACTTTCCGATTAGTGATATCTACACAACAGTTGTGCTCAACCGTTGCACCTTCTGAACCTAACCATTTTTGTATGGCGAAACAACGTTATTTAAGGGTAATTAACGCCGAAACAGCGATTTTTGCCTAAATTACCCTTAAATCATGCCAATGTGCAGAGGCTATTAGAAAAAAAGTAAAAATAAAAAGAATCGTCTCCGACACTTAATTGAAACTTCGATTGTAGAATAAAATCACATCTATTTTTTAAACATAATATATATTAATTGGTGTAATAAGCTAGCGTACTTAAAAAAATTTCGTTTACTTTTATACATATGTATGTATGTATAAACGCAAACAATTTTTGTCGAAGAATATGCTTTCTGGCTGGTATTGCCGTTCCATGGCAAATCAACAAGCAGCACAACTCGAAGAAAGCAATCCTAACGTGGATGACGACTCTGGCACGGATGATGATAGTCAAGAGCAACAGCAGCAGACGCAATTATGTGGTGATGGCAATGTTGGTGGAGTTAACGGCGGAAATGTCTCTAGTGCTACCAATACTGTCGACTTTAAGACACAGTATCGCTATCTTAAAAGAAAACTTAAGTTTCTTATTTATGTAAGTATAGCTTTGCAAATAAATTTGGTAATAGCTTTCCCATGTACCACTATATTATGGACTCTATAAAATGACAGGAAAATGAATTTTTTCAAGATGCCCTCCGTTCAAATCAACGTCGCCTACTGAAAGTCTCACGTGACCGAGCTTTTTTACTAGATCGTTTGTTACAGTACGAAAAGCCAGAGAATACCTCGTCAGAGAGCGATGAAACAGATTGGTCAGAGGATGAAGCTAATAAAGATCCGAAAAGGTAAAGGAAAAATCTCAAGTAAACCTTAAGGAACAGTCATATTCCTTTCTGCTCTTAATAACAAAGAAAGTATAACATTTTTTTAAAGGCGAAAACTGGAACAAAGCGCTAATTCCAATGGTAACCCAATGGCCGCTGGTGGTACTGTTGGATCAAATCGGGGAAGAAAAAGGAAGATACAACCAGTGCAACCCAATGATAATTCACCTGCACCGATCAAGCCCCAAAACCAGCAATCTCAACAAATTCCGCAATCAGAGTTTCAGCAGAAGCCACAAATCCAAATGTCCGGTGCTGAAGTCGAACGCCATTTACAATCACGGCAACACGTCATAGACATAATGCAAAATCGCGCACCTATTACTGTGTCAACAGAAATGTTTAGCAATGAACCCTCACTGGACAGTGAATCCAATGACCATATAATAGATGGATCCTCGCCAACGCATGTGGCAGCTGAAGAATGTGTACAAATGGAATACACAACTTAAATATATATTTAATTACGTCATAATTGAGAAAATCGTATTTTTTATTATATACTAGCAAGTGCCAGTCCCGCTTCGCAGCGACGAAAAGTTTTTATGTTATAATGAGTCTTTCCCTCTACATTTACCTTTAACTTTACCTTACCGGGACCGTCCATCACCATCCGGACCCACTACTTGAGCCATCTCTGGGAAACAGCTTTAGAAATCACAATGAAAATAGCTACACACATGTTGTAGCCCTGCTAGGTTATCCGGATCCACGCTTTGACCCATAATTTGGAACTCGGCCTAGGCATCACTATTTAAAGAGCTCTTTGTTGAAGCTCTCAACATTTTTCATTTGATACCAATATCGCTCAGAAACTTTCTCACTCGGTACCACGTTTTGACCCATAATTGGGGACCCGGCCTAGACATCGCAATGAAAATAACGGGTGTATTCGAGCTGCTATTATTGCGGCAGTGTTTCTTTTTATGACTGAGCATCACGTTCTTCGGTAAAATTTCGGCAACACTGGCAACGCCATGCGTTCGCTGAATTCAAGGCTTATCCAATACAGGTTAAGTTACTTGCGTTTGCTTTATCTTGTTTCTTCTTTAAAAATGTCAATGTGAAAGAGGAGAGAAATGAATTTCAATGTAAAATTTTTCCCAATTCGTTTTGTCTGACATTCACACTTTTTAGTATACATACACAATTCCAATCAGCTTATCTACTACGATATCCTTCTTTAGATAATTCTTGGCTGAAATGTTGACAATCTGTTGCTCATCACTAACGAATCAAAAGCAAAATGAAAATTTTCACTGCGCGATTGAGATGGAGGAAGAAAAGTTATTAAATTTTGTTACAATTGTTATTTACATAAATAACTGGTCGTCAAAATTTCAACAAATTTTTGTTACAGAAATAAAATTCTACTTTTCTAAAGGAGTTCGGTGTGCTGAATCCGAATCTGAAGTCAGATTTTCGGTAATACGTACAGTTTTTGAGATATTCTAGTCTAAAGTGGCGAAAAACACGTTTTTTGGCTATATTCGCTCCTCAATATCCTTTAAATTAGTACTTATTTTAAAAATTGATTATTGAATTGAATTGAAAGCTCGGCCATTTCTCTTGAAGACAACGTTTTAATTTTTCGGATATCTAATTTAGTATGTAGAAATATATGTTTTTGTACAATAAGGTATTTGTCGTCGAAAATAACGGCAGCTTTTGTAGCATGTTTTAAGCGCAATTAAATTTTGTAGTTGCTCAGCAGAACTATTTTTTTTACCAAGCCACTTACATACGTACATAATATAATAAACTGCCTAAAAGCGTGCTTCAAAATTTTTAATTATTTTTGTATGGAGAAAATATTGCAAAACTAATGAGGCTTAATATGCAATATTGCAAGTTACAAGAACAGTATCTGAAATATTAAAACGGTTTCTCCAAGAGAAATGTCCGCGCTTTCAATAGCTTTAATCAATTTTTAAAATAAGTAAGTAATTTAAAAGATATTGAGGAGTGAATATAGCCAAAAATCGCCTTTTTCGCCTATTTAGACAGGAATATCTCAAAAACTGTACGTATTACCGAAAATCTGACTTCAGGTTCGGATTCAGTGCACTGAAATCCTTTAGAAAGGTAGAATTTTATTTCTGTAACAAAAATGTGTCGACCAGTGTAATTTAATATTGATTATTATTTGTTTTTAGCTTAAAATTAAGCTAAATTGAAACCAAGTTATTGGCCAGGGTCGATTAAATCTAGAAGAGGAGTGTGTTAGCCGTAGGAAGAAAATCTGTAATTTGGGAATATTTTAATAATTCGACTTAGATTATGGCAGTACATTCCATTTTTCCTCCATCTCAAAATCTGCACCACTCTCCATCATCTCACTAGCTATCAAATAAGTTCGGCGCAAATCAAAGTCTGCAATATTGCTGCATATACGCCCTGTTTTTATTTAAGCGCATATACATCTGCGCTTAAATTTTGTATGGATTTCTAAGTGCACATCTCTATCCGCGCTTAACAGCCCATACAAAATTTAAGCGCAGATGTATATGCGCTTAAATAAAAACAGGGCTATTATGAACTGAGTATCGGCAATAGAGAATCAATAAAGTAACAGGGTTGCAGTAATGCCGTAAATATTCGGCGGCTCGGACAAACCCAACTTTATGTTGAAGGCCTGTTCACCACCTTTCATTTTATACCAATATTGCTCGAAGGCTTGCTGGGTCGATCTGGGTCCACATTAGGCCTGTGTGTGCACACCATATTCCAGACAATTTTAAAAATCCAGAGATTTTTTTAAACTATTTTTATATTTGTCTGGATTTTTGTCGAGATGTTTTTGTCTGGATTGTGCAGTGTCTGGATTATGATTGATCTGGATTTAGTAGTGTCTGGAATTTGATTGGTCGGGATTTGGTCGAATCTGGGTTGTGTATTTATGGATTATATTTTTCTGGATTTCGTTATACACCCAGGCCTGTATTCCGGGAAGCTCCTACTTTTTCGGTTGATTACTTTAGGAGTCTATAAAGAACACACATACACACCGATTTTTACAATTTTATTCCGCAAAAACCTCGAAATTACGAACAACTTACAAAACACTTTACAGAAATTGGCCCAGCCGTTCTCATTTTATGAAAAAGGGTATGTTCAGAAACGCAGCATGAAACACAACAGCGGCAGTAATTACTTTTTTGATGATTGTGATGAGCGAACTTCATGCAAAACTTACGTTTATGAACGCTCTGCTTGTACTACAAAAGCAGGTTGCGCTGCAAACTGAGTTTCTGAACAAAGTCGTACTATACATTTTTTACACCGTTTATATATACATAGATTTAATTATTTAACACATACCTACTTCAATTTAAGAAATGTTCAGAATATACAACACCTTTATTATAAAATTTTCTTGTAGAAATATTTTAGGATGATTTAAACATTCCAACAGCCAGCAGTAAGTTGCGGCGCGTAAAATGCAATGTCAGAAATGGTGTGGATTTCGTGGGATATAAGCGGAGCAGATATGTCTCATTGTCACTTAAATCGGGACTGTGCGTTGAAGCTCCTCCACTCAACGCCAAGTAGTCTTCAGTCAACTTTGAAAAGTCCCATAAGGTCAAAATACAATCCAGCCCACCAACAGCCAAAATATTACCATCTCGACTAAAGGACATTGTATGTATTGAGCCTGTGTGCCGCAACAAGGACGCCACGAGTTGGCCATGTGCCAAATCCCACACAAGTACAGAGCGATCAGAGGATCCAGACGCTAAATATCGTCCACACATGGAGAAGGCTAACGAATAAATGCCACCTTTATGGCCACACATTTGCCGTACTATCTGTCCATTCAGAACATCCCACAACCTTACAGTACGATCACTTGAACCAGTGGCTATATAATTGGAATTCGGGTGAAATTGTACACAATCCACATCAGACAAATGGCCACAGAAAATTCTTAATGGTTGATTTGAATCCGTTGTCCAAAGGCGTGCAGTCTTATCATAAGAACATGAAGCAAAATAATAGCCATGTGGTGAAAAGCGAACATCCCAAACGGGAAAGAGATGACCTTTGTATACTACAATACATGTCCATGTATGGAATGACCATAAACGTATCGTTGTATCTTCAGAACAGGAGAGTAGTAAATTTTTCTCGGGTGCAAAAGCACAACGATAAACAGGACCACTGTGACCATAGAATATACGTGAAGACTCTCCCGTACGATCATCCATCATGCGTGTGTTAATATCTTCTGCATCCTTGTCGATATCCTTGAGCATTTCGGCACTCTTCATTTCGCGTAATTTAGCCGGAGTGAGCGACCACACCTTAATGCTGGAATCTGTAAAACCCACAGCCATCATTGTAGAATCTTCTGAAATTTCGGCACATGTTACGGTGTTATGTGAATTCAAAATGGTGTAAAAGCAAACAGATGGAAGTGAATCTTTATTGAGTGGTACACGTTTTGAAGATTCACGTAATGCTTTTACTTTTTCCATTTTGTCAGCATCCTTCAATTCGGGTAATGGAATTCTATCACTAGCCGGCGCGTTGGGATCTGACTTTGATTTTTTTGAAAAAAGTGGATCCTTTTTAGGTTTCTTTTTTTTAGGTTTATCTGGCGCATCGGGATCATTGTCATCCTCCTCTTCGACTAATGCTGGAGCTGGAGTGGTTAAAGTTTGATAGTCGACTTCTTTGAGCAATCCATAATAGACACGAATTTTATTATCCTGTCGTTTGGCTTCACCAGTAAGAGATCCACAACTAATGTCGCATTGCACTTTGCTACGTGCTGTACCTTCGTATGTGTCGAAATGTAAGTATTTAGCAACTATGTCTGCTATCACCTCTTGCTTTCTATCCTGTATTTGCCTTTTGAACAACGAATGAGAATCTCGCGACATTCGTATAACAAACTTATCCACTTCCATAGCAGTTACGAAATCATTATTTTCCAAATCAGATCTTTTAGTTATCATCAGCAGGGTTTGCAGATCTTCACGGTAATAATGATCCAAATCCGCACCATACTTTTCAACAAATTTCCGTGCTTGTTCCGTAAATCCACCCTGTATTAGCTTAAAATAGATTTGCACAAGTATTGGATAGAGTGCCATGGATAATTCGTGCTTGTAAATATCCAGAGATTCTTCAACGAAATTTCGTAGATCAGCATAGGCAGCTTCATATAATGCCGGGTCATTACTTGAGCCACTGCCGCCAGTAACAGCCACACTACTTGTAGATACCTTTCTATCACCTAGTGCTGATGTTAGCAGAGAATTTATTTCTATATCGTTCACCTCTTCTAGTTCCTGATTGGTGATATTAGCTTCACGGCATAGTAGATCCTCAGTTTGTTTGAGATTGTATTTTTTAATTAGCTTCAGTAATGCCAAAAGGTCGCGTTTATCTTGAGATGGTGCCGGAGCACCATTTGTAATATTTCCGTTATTGTTGCTCATTTTTTCTATAAATAAAATTTATTTTATAGCCTCTGCACATTGACGTGATTTAAGAGTAATTTAGGCAAAAATCGGTGTTTCGGCGTTAATTAGTCTTAAATAACGTTGTTTCGCCAAATGCCATTTGAAAGTACCCTTGAAATGCGCATTTCGGCTAAATAATAGGCCCGTCACATAGCATACGTCAATCCGTCTACGTCGACGGAGGTGACTGACAGCTCAGTAAACTGTGGGCATTTAGAGCCTATATACACACTTGCGATTTAGTCGAATTGGGCTGTTGTATGCAAATCCAACTGTTTCAGTTGTTCGACTAATTTAATGTAGTGTGAATGCTTCCATACATTCCCATGCAAATCAAAGCCCGACTCAATCGATTTGGTCGAATTGGACTGTTGTATTCACACTACTCCAACTATTTAGTCGAATCGGTGGCAGCTATTCACACTTGAGACTAAATAGTCGTGCGATTGACAATGAAATAGTGTTGCCAATGTTCACATTTTACTCAGCAAATTTTACATTAGTGGTCTTCATATAAAGTGATGAAGTATTAAATTGTTAAAGTTTATCTGCATTCTTACATGAAAGCACTTTCTTGTCAGCTGTCAACTTGATTAATAAATAAAAAACAATAAAATAAACAAAAAGTGCATACATTGTTTGGCTTTGTTTCTTATTAAACTAGCAACTAGCTGTCAAGTAAATGAAAAGAGAAAAACGGAAGGAATTACGCTCATAAAGGCGAAACGAACAGAAGTACAAGAAACGGAAAAATAGTAAAAATCAGCCATTAATAATTTTCATGAAATTTCATTTTCATTATTTCTATTTTAAAATGCGATTAATGACATTTGAAGAGAACAACAATATCAAGAAACATATGAAAACGGAAGTAAATATCCTTAGTTAGATAATTCTTGTCTATAACTACACCATTTCCAGATGGATTTTAGAAAGCGTCAACTGGATTTTAGAAAGGGGAAATTGGATTTTAGAAATGTCGATTTGATTTTAGAAAAGGGAAATTGGACTTTAGAAACTGTAAATTGGATTTTCGAAAATTTATATAATTATTAATTTATACTTTCATACGCAATAAAGAATTTCTATTCGAAAAATTCTGTGTAAAATTTATTATAAACGCACATTCTGAAATCCAATTCACGCTTTCAAAAATCCAATTTTGTTTTCTAAAATCCTTTTAACGCTTTCTAAAATCCAATTGACATTTCTAAAATCCAATTTCCCCTTTCTAAAATCCAATTGACATTTCTAAAATCCAATTTCCCCTTTCTAAAATCCAGTTAACGCTTTCTAAAATCCATCTGGAAATGGTGTAGTTAATAAGAAACGAACCTTTTGTTTTTAAACATTTTGAAAATATTAATTGAAATATTCAATCTCTACAATTTACCAAAAGTGAAATAAAAGTAGTTCTGTCAGCATGGCAACTCTTTCCACTACGAATATCACTGTTGTTGTTGTAGTCGTTCGACTAAATTGTCTCAAGTGTGAATACGTAGAAGGGCGCCTTGCTGATCAAGCAGTTGTACAACTGTTTCAGTTGGAATGAAATTGGGCTGCAAATCCAACTGTTTCAGTTGTACAACTAATTGAATGTAGTGTGAATGCTTCCATACATTCCCATGCAAATCAACATTCGACTAAATCGATTGAGTCGCAAGTGTGTATAGGCTCTTAATGGGCGACATTGTCGTTCGTGTGTTGGTATTATGAATGACGATACGACACACAAAACGCAAGCCAGGACGAGAACAGCTGATTGTTACGTTAAAAACGTAAGAAATTGGTATTCCCAATCACGAAGAGAAGTTGTCCACGCGAAAACCAACTGTCAAAATCAAACGAAAGGCTGGAGGTATCGTTTTGGCAGAAAAATTGAATATATCAATTAATATTTTCAAAATATTTAAAAAAAAAAAAACAAAGGGTTCGTTTCTTATTAACTAGAATTATCTAACTAAGGATATTTACTTCCGTTTTCATGTGTTTCTTGATATTGTTGTTCTCTTCAAATATGTCATTAATCGTATTTTAAAATAGAAATAATGAAAATGAAATTGCATGGAAATTATTAATGGCTAATTTTTACTATTTTTCCGTTTCTTGTACTTCTGTTTGTTTCGTTCTTTATGAGCGTAATTCCTTCCGTTTTTCTCTTTTCATTTACTTGACAGCTAGTTGCTAGTTTAATAAGAAAGCCAAACAATGTATGCACTTTTTGTTTATTTTATTATTTTTTATTTATTAATCAAGTTGACAGATGACAAGAAGGTGCTTTCATGAAAAGATAAAGTGATAAAAGCAATTTAATAATTCATCACTTTATACGAAGACCACTAATGTAAAATTTGCTGTGTAAAATGTGAACATTGGCAACACTATGTCATCGTCAATCACCCGACTATTTAGGCACTCTGCACACGAGGCGAATCGTCATAGACGCGTATCAGACATTTTATGTAGCGTCGATTTCCTTACGCCTCAAGATCTGCACACGAAGCGACATGAAACTTCGCTGCACAAACAAACAAACAAATTAATAATACGGTATTTGCTTTAAATTTCGAAGCTTTAAATAGAAAAGATGATAACTTTTATGGAATCTTCCATTTTCTTTAATTTTACACTCATTTTTCCGATTTTTTACACAAATTTTACTGCTTTCTTAAATTTCACCAAGTGGAAAAATGTAAACAAACATCTTCTTCTTCCTGTTTTCTAAGCGTAGTACGCCTAGCTACTAGCACTGCTTTACGCCAAGCGACATGTAGCCAGCATACTTTGACGAATGCATGAAGCTGACGACTCGTGTGCAGCCCTCAATTGAAATATACGTGCGCGACATCAAAGCGTACAGCTTTCGTCTGTAGTATCTAATACGCGTCTAAAGCAGTACGCTCCGTGTGCAGAGTGCCTTAGTCTCTAGTGTGAATAGCTGCCACCGATTCGACTAAATAGTTGGCGTAGTGTGAATACAACAGCCCAATTCGACCAAATCGATTGAGTCGCAAGTGTGTATAGGCTCTAAGTCGAATTGGGCTGTTGTATGCAAATCCAACTGTTTCAGTTGTTCGACTAATTGAATGTAGTGTGAATGCTTCCATACATTCCCATGCAAATCAAAGCCCGACTCAATCGATTTAGTCGAATTGGGCTGTTGTATGCAAATCCAACTGTTTCAGTTGTTCGACTAATTGAATGTAGTGTGAATGCTTCCATACATTCCCATGCAAATCAAAGCCCGATTAAACCGATTGAGTCGCAAGTGTGTATAGGCTCTTAATGGGCGGCATTGTCGTTCGTGTGTTGGTATTATGAATGACGATATGACACACAAAACGCAAGCCAAGACGAGAACAGCTGATTGTTACGTTAAAAACGTAAGAAATTGGTATTCCCCAATCACGAACAGAAGTTGTCCACGCGAAAACCAACTGTCAAAATCAAACGAAAGGCTGGAGGTATCGTTTTGGCAGAAACGTAGAGAGAAAGTAAGTATATTTTGAATATTGTGCATTTTATATTATCAATGTGTGTTTTTATTGTTATTATAGATTGCAAAAAAAACAACAAGCACGCAATTTCTTCTGAGATCTAAGAAGGTAGGCGCAGCGGCGAATTCAAAAAATTCTTTTTTTAGTTACAAAGGTAGAGTATAATTTCAAAATCAAAGCTAGTATATATATTGCCCAATAAGAGTGGTTAGAGATTGTGATTGTCCTTCTTCTTTCTGTTTTATAGGTTGTCAAATTATTATACATATGTACTTTGTTTTGATTTTACATTTTCACGTGTTATTCGTGGAATATTTTGTATGTTTGTTGGAATTTTTCAAGTGGAACATAATTTTGTGGCAACTTTCAACGTTTTATTTGCAAAACAAATGTCAAATTGTATGACTTTAATGTTTCCTCAAATATGGCACGCAAGGCGAGTCCCAAGTGAATTCATATTTTAACCAAGGCAAAATACCATTTTGACATTACACTCTATCAACAGGTGTGTGTTTTCTACCCGCTAACGTTAATTAACACTAATTGTTTAGATTTGGCAGAAAAGTAATGAAAATAAGCTAACTGCAGTAACAAAATATAAAAACTCGCCACTGCGCCTACCTTCTTCAATGATGAATCATATGAGCACAGCGTTGCAAATTTGACATTTCTTTTCGTGTTGCTGGTGATCAACGTAACGCTAGACGATATCGCCAACGTAAGTTTCATAATACCAAAATCAGACGATATCGTCTTCACGGCTATCGTTCGTCAGGGCTATCGTTCGTGAAAGGGATTGAGGCTGTAACGCTAACCAGAGGACAAACGTCCGGTTAAGCTGTGGACTGCATTATCGACCACGTGTTAAATATATGGTTTGATGAAGTCGATAATGATGTTTAACCGAACTTTAACCGTGGTTAGCGTTAATTTTTTGAAATTGTTAAAATTATTTTCTTACCGAACATAACTATTACAAGGAAACAAATTAAAGAGTGACAATTAAGTCTGCGCAACGACAAAATAAACAAATGGAAACAATTTAAAGAAGATGTAAGTATAAAAAAGCTTTTATGTGTACGAAATTATTTGAATGGTACTAAAATAGACCAAATTTTTAGGGATAAGAGAATTAGGACAATGGAGGAGACTAAGGCGTTCCTATCTGCGTATATTACAAGAAAGGACGAGTTTGTTCATGTACGAAGAAATAAATTTGCAATGCAGAATGTTCTCTTGGATTTGGAAAGCCAACGTGTTGGAGTAGCTGAAGCAAAAGAGGCATGTGGAGAAAATGGTTATGATGAAGGCTCTCCTGGAGTCCAAAAAGTGAATTTTTTTTAATGTAAATAATGTGATATTTTTTGGTTGCAATGTAAATAGGTAATTACAATGTAAATAGGTATGTGTTTTTATTTTGTGTACATATAATAGTTTTAAGTGTGTGTATATAGAGTACATTTAAGAATACTTGAAGTCTGAAAATATATTTTTGTGATTTCATGTTTATAAAATAATCAAAGACATGTTAATGTTAAAAATCTCATGAAGGTTATCTTTGTGTTTTACCTGATTTTTGTTTGTCTTCAAAAATTCAAATAAAAACGAAAATGGATTAGTTCTTTACAGTGTCAGTGCAAACGTAAAATAATTAGATCAATTTCTAATTCTTCTGTCGGGTGAAATGATCAGAGTTGATTTTTTCTGTCAAAGCTGGATCCATATAATTCATGGTAATGCCACATCAAAACACGCTTCCTCTTTTTGGTCGACTGTAGGTATGGTTGTTGTACCTTTTGACACAAAAGTGCACACGTTTGACATTAATCCATTTGCGACTACCATTTAGTGGATCCTGTGTCAGTAATATATGGAAAATTAATTAGTTAATTAATTAATGTCGTTTTTGTTGTTGATTATTGATTTAGACCTATGTAGCTCTGAGATATAGGATATTTAGGGATTTTTGAGATGTTCATGAAGTACACATATTGGGCTATCTGATGGATAAATAAAATATACATATGTGTGCCAATATAAACTTAGTTGATAAGATCAATTACAAATTTCAAATGAATGTATCTTTTTATATATGCACGATATACGATAATGGGTTAAAGTCCAAAAGTTGAGAAAAATCATCTAGCTTCTGAATATCATAACCAAATTTACCAAAATTAAGGGGAACAACCGAAAAAAACCCAAAATATGTGTCCATATAAAAACGGGTTAGTGTCCGAAAGTTAGTAGAATTCATGCAGAATACACCTATATACACCAAATTTGCCTAAATCACCTGGAACAAATGAAAAACTGCATAAATAGGTGACCACCCCAATACCAAAAACCACCAAAATACACCAAGTGCCATATAAAGTAAGCATGCACAAGATGATACATAAATAAGAGGCGAAATCGAACGTGCCAGCGGAGTCGAGTGTGCTAATGAGTTAACATGCTATAAACGTGCCAGCGGAGTCAAGTGTGCTACTGAGTTAACGTGCTATAAACGTGCCAACGGAGTCAAGTGTGCTACTGAGTTATAATTTTATCGTGAGGTGAGCTTGAGCGTGTAGCTCACTGATGGGATTTGACACGGAGTCATGACTCAGTGCTGAGTTACCCAAGCCTATTAGCCATGGGTAATGGCGCAATTTTTTTGGCGCTGATACAATAACGCCAGCGCCAACCGTGGCGCCAACTCACGGTACTGGCGCAATAACACCTTTAGCGCAATTGTCATCGAATAATCGATAAATAACATTTTTTCGCTTGTTACTGTTTACCATCCCCGTTTTATTTCTTTTGGCGCAATTCTGCTTACATATACGAGGGCACAATTAATTTTAATTTTCATAATCATTTGGAAAAATATTCCGTATATATGTGAAAATATGCTGGAAATTAGAGTCACTTAGATCACTATCAAGCACACATAATTGTGACGTTGTCATACGTATACATATACTATGATGCTGTTATTGGCGTTGTGGTTGCGCCATTTTACACTAGCGCTATATTGGAGCTGGTGTTAGCGCACGAAATTGAGTCAGTGTTAGTGATGGGCGAGTCCGAGATGTTTTATTCGATTCTCTCGATTGTTGAAACATCTCGAATGCACTCGATGGTTTTCATTCATATTCGAGTCAAGTCGTAAATGGCCGTCAGTTGAAACAATCACTAAAACATTTCGGACTCGCCAACGATTCCTCTCACTGCAAAAATTACATAACGTTTGTTGTTGCCGCTTGAATATTAAAATTGCTTTAAACAACATACAGAGTACAAATCTATTGCCGTTGTTGCTACTCGTAAAATTCATTTGTTTCATAAGCGTCTCACTTCAGAAATTTTATTAATGTTTAAATAATTAATTATTATTATTATGCACGACACTCCTTAGTTGTGATTGCAATATGCAGCGTCTATATATAGCATATTTTTCAATTTGGTTAATTTATTTATGTATTTGCCTCACTTCCATTAAAAATCCTACTTTCTTTATCAACAAACCTCATTCAGTTTATTTTATCAACTAAAACATATCATGAAAACAACAGCCGGCCCGCCGACTCGGAACAATCGCAAAAACATCTCGCTGGTGTAGTCGAGATATCATCGAAACAACCTCCGACTCGCCGACTCGGAACAATCGCAAAAACATCTCGATTGTGTAGTCGGGGAGCGAGTCAACTTTTGACTCGATTGTGATTTTGCAACGATGGCGATTCTCTCGATTGTCTAAACATCTCGGACTCGCCCATCACTAGTCAGTGTTATATTGCAATAGCGCATCATTGAGTTGGCGCTACATTGAGTTGGCGCTATACTGAGTTGGCGCTATATTGAGTTGGCGCATTTCCCAAATCGGTGTTAGCGCAATAACACCAGGGTTGGTATCAGCGCAATTGCGCCGCGCAGCGCAGTGTTACCCATGCCTAAAGCCTATTTTGGGTGGAATTTTCGATGGTCGGATTTTGTCTCAGGCGTAATTAATGAATTAATCCTTTTTCTATTATATCCTTGCAATCTAGGAAGGTTTGAAAAGAAAATAAGCTCGAATTAAAAAAAAAAACCGAAAACGGTCATTTACTATCAATTAAACGTTCGTTAGTTTATCAGCAATAAAATAGTAAAAAGATTACATAAAAGAGGACATGTTCGGTGGTCATTTGCCTTAAATTTTCCTGATCCTTTTTAATGAGCGCTACATGACAGTGGCGTGTTCGAGTGATAATGACCAATATTCCCGTCTGTCAATTTTATGAATGTTTTTTTGAAAGTGCAAAATATTTACTTGTGTGTTGGTCGTAATTTCTATACTGGTTGTAACAAAATTTACTAAGTGATTATTAAGTGAAACACCAAATCTGTTTATCTCAAAACCATACTACACCTAAAACCACTGGAAAAGTACATAACAACTGAGAAGAATAGTTGAAATTATAATTAAACTCAATGCATTCATTAAGTTGGACAACGCGAGCAATCTCGCGAGCATTACGTAGTGGAATTTCCACACTGCTAGAAACGGCCAGTGCTACGGCGAATACCAATAATGCCACCCAACAGCGTCCACATTTTATATCCGTTGTTTGTGGCTTCCCAAAAGATTTTCTCACTTCTAAATACAAGCTCGGAAAATATGGCGAAGATTCTTGGTTCAAGACATCAACTACTAATGCAGATGTACTAGGTAAGAATAGCACGTATTGCGTATATAGATACATAATCACTAAAATTTTCCTATTTTTTCAAGATAGAAAATGATGCCAACTCCGTATTGTACATATGTGCACATGTAATAAATAGCATATTTATTCACTTACAGCTTCTATCGATTTTCGATGAAGGAGTGCATCTCAATTTAGTACATCCGTAAAGCGCATGTTTTATTTAATGGAGCTAAAAACAGAAAATCAGACAACCATTTTCGTGTTATAAGTAGTAGATGTGTGTAGGAAAGCATTGTACTTTATATAACTTCCGGGTTGGCTTTCCAATAATGTCACACGCCCCGAGAAAAACGACTTTTACTGGGTTGTAGAGGAGGAGGAGTAGGTTCAGAATCAGTTAAATTTAGGCCGGACTTACCTAGTTTTCCCGGAATTTGTTAAAGTTGTTAAATTTTTACCAATATCAACCCCAATTCCTTATTTACAAAACAAATTTCACTGTCTATTTTAGTCACAACACGTATATTACTAATATATTTAATAAATTTTACAATAATGCGTTAAGTTCACTTTTATTAAAAATGATGCTAATAGCGACTTCAAAGCGTGTACTACGTGGCGGTAGCCACGGGTAGGACACACGACCGGACGGATGGCGTAGCCCAGGGTTATTTTTTATAAGCGCGGCCGAAGGCCGCCAACGCAGAAAAGTGTTCTGCGCAAAAGTTTTTTCTTTATCTATGGAATTTATATGGAGATTACTAAAGTTTAACCATAAATTCCTCGAAAACGAGGTCCGTCCGGCGCCTAAATTTTACGGATTCAGAACACCCTTCCCCTCCCCTACCTCCCGGTAGAAGTCGTTTTTATGGGGGCGTGTGACATTATTGGAAAGTTTCCCCGCAAAAAATTCCAATTTATTGAATGTGCCTTTATTTTAGGCAACCACTGCAAAGCAGCGGGGGTGTTTTCCATAACGTTTCACGGGGTTGGAACAGCACGTCTCGGTTTGTAGAAATTTTGCGGTTTAAAACCCCGAACAGGTTCTCTAATGACTCAAAGTGAGCGGACTGCACTGGAAATACTGGAATTTGAGCTCCGTTATCCCTTAGAACGTTGTTTATAAACGAAGCAGCAGGTGTTATGACACAACAGTAAATAATAATAATAATAATTAACAAAACTTAAAAAACAATAGTATTAAAGCTAAGATTAATATAAATAACTTTTAAAATAAAATAAAATCAAAATCAAGGTCAAAATTAAAATAATAATCGCAATCAGAATCAAAATAAAAAAATTAAAATTAAACTTAAAATTAAAATTAAAATTAAAATTAAAATGAGGTCTCAAACTTAGAGGTCATGAAAGAACTAACCCCCCTAGCAGAAAAATAGGAGCCTTAATTTTTTCCACGCTATATTTTGATGCTGAACCCCATAGTTGTATTCGATACATCAAAATTAGTTTTAAAACCATAAGTATTAAATACTAATCTCTCATTCTCTAAGACCAGTCTGGAACTTGGGCCAGGTAACCATTGCAAGTGGCTTATCTTCAACTTGGATTGTATAATATTATTGTCAATGTGATATTTCCAAGTCATTCTTCTATCTAATGTGACTCCAAGACTCGCTTTCGTTGGGAGATTGCTTGTGGAAATTAAATGTAATACAGGCCCTAAAACGCTACCTTGTGGCATTCTAGAAGAAAATGGATGACTTTCGGTTCTAAAAACTTTGGCCTTACTGCCTTACTCGAAATTTTCTGTGTTAAAAAGCTTTCCAAGATCCCGCAGAAGTTATTTATACATGTTTATATTTCATTATTCAAACGCAAATCGGCTTTGTACATATGGAAAATTTGCACAATAATATAATACAAAATATTAAAAAAATAACATTAACGGGACCATAAGTAATTACTAACATTAAACTTAATTTAATTTTAATTTAATTTTCTGTCACTCCAACAATAGAAATAGATATAGCGCTTAATGTAAACACGATAGAAGATAAAATCTCAGAGCATCGATTTTAAAGAGCGTACTAAGCCAGGGTAAAACCCACTAAAGAAGTCCACGTGATGTGCGTATTGATTTACAAGGGTAACTATTCTCTTGCATGAACCTTAGGCTATGTATGTAGCTTCTATTAGATTGCACAGCACCAAGCAGTCTGCTTGTTGTAAGGTCAGCTCTAGAGCAAATGGATCCAAATGGCTGCAGTATTTCAGGGAACTGTTTGTTTTAATTTATACAAGAGCTCTTCCAGCCATAATTTATCGAAAGCTTGTACGACATCTAGAAATAGAGCAGTACAGTATCGTTTGGTTCAAAATATGACGGTATTTGTGAAACTATTCTATGCACTTGTTCTATCGTAACGTGCCGCTCTGTAAACCCGAATTGGTGACTTAGTATGGTTTAGTGCAGTTCTAGGACGGGCTGCATTTTTCTTAGCAATCATTCTTCGAATAATTTGGGAAATATAGAGATTGAGCTTATTGGCCTGTCGAATCTTTGCCTGGTATGGGGATCAAATAATTTCAGATATTTTCCATGTATTAGGAAAGTGTCATAGTCGGAGGAAATATTTTACCCGTTTTTCTGTCATACCCAGGTTCTTTCTTATTCTCTATGTCTTTAGATGTCTAGTTTGAATCGAGGTGGTACCGCTGGTAAGTGTGGGGTATTTTCAGGGAGAACATTGTGGCTTTGATTTAGAGTAAATACATTTGTTGCAAAAGCTACTCCTCTTTCGTGACCACTTCGGGAAAAGTGACCATTTCAATTCGTATTGTAGGATCCTGCAGAGTTGTAGATCGCAATCTTTTCCAGTCTCTCCTAAGTTACCTTTTCTTGGAAACTAGCTCAGTGATATCGATTCCATTGCAAGAACTAAAGCCTTGATTCCGGGTTGTATTAAGATTAGGGGATTATTTACATATGTTCATTCTGATTTCATATTTGAATTCATTCATGATTTCATTTGATGTTCATATATATTGGCCTGGTTATATTTTTGTCGATTTTTTTCCATTTTTGATTTTGAGAAATCCGTCTTGGTCCATAAAAACTCAGAAAAATGGGACGAATCCCAATTTCGATGGCACGATATCGATGAATTATAAAATAAACAAGTAAAAGCGCGGCTGTCTTCGGCCGTACCGAAGACTTCATACCTTTCATGAGCGGGGAAATGAAAAGTTACCTATGTATACATAGCCTGATTTAGTATTATTTATAATTTCAATTCTGTTGGTTATTTATGGAAGGATTTATTAGAAAAAATGGTGTCTGGGCTATTTAAATGGAGGAGTTATACAACAAAATGTGTATATCTGAACAATCGGTTGTATGGGAGCTATATGTTATAGTGGTTCGATCTTGACAATTTTCGCTAACCTTGTTTGGGCTAACATGGGTACAAATACTTCACAATTTCACGCGTTTATCTGTTAAAATGGAGGAGTTATACACAAAAATGTGCCCAATAAACACAACGGATTCGCCTCGAATTCGAGACGAGTTCGCTTCTCTGATTATATTATCGCGGCGATAGTTCGCGACAATAGATCGGCGAATCCGAATTCCCAGGCGAGTCACCCCTCATTAGCGATTCGCGCATTTTTATATTCTCGGATCGTTGGCGATTCGAGATTTAGGCTCATTGGCGAATACATTCTAGAAAATCTTCTTCTGCGAATCCGCCTCGAATTCGCCACGATATCATCCGAGCTTTTCAGACGCTCGAGTAGAGTTTTAAATGGTAAATTAAAGTCCAACAGGGAATTTCTTCGTGTAAAGCAAGATTTAATAAAATTAATAAATGCTATTGCGATAATTGATTTTTCTCGAGTCCATCTCGAACTCGTTACAAGTCCAAAAAATTACATTCACCTCCGCGAATTCATCTCGAATTCGCCACGATATCATCCTCGCTTTTGTGTTTATTGGGTGTATATCTGAACAATCGGTTGTTGTGGAACTATATGTTATAGTGGTCCGATCTTGACAATTTTCGGTAACCTTGTTTAGGCCAATAGAGGTACAAATACTTCAAAGTTTCATGTCCTTAGCTGTTTAAATGCGGAAGTTATGCAGAAATTACACCCCAAATTTTCATGTATATCTGAATAATCGGTTGTTTTCTATATGTTATAGTGGTCCGATTCGGCCGGTTCCGACAAATGATCAGCTGCATATAACAACATACCTGTATTCCCAATTTCATTCAGATATCTCAAAAATTGAGGGACTAGTTTGCGTTCACACAGACGGACGGACGGACAGACGGACATGGCTTAATCGACTCAGCTCGTGATTCTGATCATATCGGTATACATTTTGGTAGATCCCCACGCTTCCTTCTGGTACTTTCGACAAAAATTTTTTGGCACAAAGTTATAATACCATTTCATTCTCATGAAAGGTATAAAAATTATAAAAATCGCCCCGGCCTAATATGTATGTTATTTGAGTCATAATGAACTTTGTACCTGTTATTCCAATGAAAATAAAATATCTGTGTTAATACAACTTCTGTACACAGTGTTTACCACACACCGCATGTGTACATAGTATGTATGTAAATACATATATGTATAAAGGTCTGTTATATGTCTGGCTTTAGCCAAATTATCATCCCATTCAAAATGCAAAGATTGGATACTGAATCATGTCCCAGTTGTAATCTTATCGATACAACATCAATTTTAGAAGCATGAATTGGAGCTGTGTAGGCATGTCAGTATAAATGCTCGTTTTTTTACGGGTGTGTAACGAAATCCCGAAAAACAAAATCCAGAGACACATAATCCAGAAATACACAATCCAGATTCGACCAAATCCCGACCAATCAAAATCCAGACACGACCAAATCCAGACCAATCAAAATCCAGACACGACCAAATCCAGACTAATCATAATCCAGACACTACACAATCCAGACAAAAAAATCCCGACAAAAATCCCGACAAATATAAAAATAGTTTAAAAAAAATCGCGCGATTTTTTTTAAACTATTTTTATATTTGTCGGGATTTTTTCACGTTTAATAAGCATCATAACAGTGTTATTCAGCCTTATCGTGAACTTCATGTGAACAAATGTTCCCAAAAATTACAAAGCAAAACAAAAACAAAATGTGAAAAATTGTTATTGTTTTGCTTTATATTTTTCGAGGGAAATTTTTCACATGAAGTTCATGATAGGGCTGATTGTTTTTGATTTTATTGTTGTTGTTGTTGTTGGTGTTGGTAAGGATCTGGTTGTTGTTTCTTTCATCTTCTTCATTTTCTTCTTCTTCTTCTTCTTCTTCTTCTTATTTTTATTCTTCTTCATCATCATCATCATCATCATCATCATCATCACCGTCATCATCATCATTCTTCTTCTTCTTCTTTTTATTCTTCATCCATCATCATCCTCATTCTTCTTCTTCTTATTTTTATTCTTCTTCATCATCATCATCATCATCACCGTCATCATCCTCATTCTTCTTCTTCTTCTTTTTATTCTTCTTCATCATCATCATCATCAATGTCATCATCCTCATTCTTCTTCTTCTTTTTATTCTTCTTCATCATCATCATCATCACCGTCATTATCCTCATTCTTCTTCTTCTTCTTATTTTTATTCTTCTTCATCGTCATCATCCACATTCTTCCTTCTTCTTCTTCTTCTTCATTTTCTTCTTCTTCTTCATCATCATCATCATCATCATCGTCATTCTTCTTCTTCTTCTTTTTCTTATTTTTATTCTTCTTCTTCTTCTTCTTATTTTTATTCTTCTTCATCATCGTCGTCATCCTCATTCTTCTTCTTCTTCTTCTTATTTTTATTCTACTTTTTCTGCTACTTCTTCTTCCTCATCTTCTTTTTCTTCCTCCTGATATTATTTTTACGCTTGTGCTTTCGAATTGAATTTCGCTTTCAAATAGAGCTACAGAGTGATAGTCCTGTCTGGATTTTGGCTTGTCGGGATTATGATCTGTCTGGATTTTTTTTTGTCTGGATTATGATTTGTCGGGATTTTGTCCTGTCTGGATTTTAAACTGTCTGGATTTTGTAGTTTCTGGATTTTTAAAATTGTCTGGATTATGTCCTGTCTGGATTTTAAAAATTCGGGATTACGGTGCGCACCCTTTTTTTACACGTAAAGTATCTCAAGGAGCATGCACCTACATACATACATATGTATGTATGTATATCCTAATTCTTTGTTGGATACAATGATGAAAAAAAATGTAAATTTTTTTACATTTTCACCTCCGCTTTTCTCCTCCTCTTCTCTCATTGTGGCACCTTCTTTGCCTTCACTGCTTGCTATCCTTATTTCTTATTCTCCTTCTTCTTCTTTATTTTATATTCTCCTCCGGATTCGTACTATACTTCCCCTTTTTCGAGAAAAAATCTATGAATTGAACGAATCATTAGGTGTACGCGCGTAAAGCAATTTGTAGCAATTTGTTACATTTTTGGAACAAATATCCGCTTTTTCCATTTTTTTACGCAAGAAAATTGCAGAAGAGAGAAAAATGAGAGAGCAAAGTGACGTTTATTTTTGTGAGAGGCTGCAAAATTCTGCTGGACAAATTTTTCCCAGCACATTTGTCCAGCAGCAAAACAGCTGATGAAAAAACGTTTTTACTTTGCGAAAATTGCAAAATTGAAATTCAAAATTAAAAAAAAGTTAAATATGGACGAATTAATTATGAAAGATGCAAATAAATAACATTTTATGATGTCTGCATCTGTACTTGAGCTAAATTTTGGATGATAACAGAAGCATTGTATGTTTGTTGATTCAGACCTGGGCAATACCAAGTACCAGTACGACTTGTAACAAGTACATTTTAAAGGAATTGTACTGGTACTGGTACTGGCATTCCCAAAATTTTCAAGTGCAAGTACAAGGAATTGAAAAGTAATTGAAGTTTTAGCAAATACTTTAAAGTATTTGACAAGAATTGAAAGAACTTGAAAAGAATTGGAAAATGTACTTGAATCGATTTTTCAATTCTTTTCAAGTACTTTCAATTACTTACCAATATTAAAAAAAAAAAACATTACAAAAATAAACGATATTTTATATTTTTTACATGTCGCTTGTAGTCCATATTATGTTCTCTCGTGGGAGGAAGAATGATATTTGGCGAGATAGAGTGATAGTAGCAGACAGAGAAAAGCTGCTGGAAAAAGTACGTGAATGCTCCTATTAGGTGTACTCGCGTACTTTTTCCAGCAGCTTTTCTCTGTTTGCCTCTATCACTCTCTATCTCGCCAAATATCATTCTTCCTCTCACAAGAGAAAAATATCCAAAAAAGTAAAAAAATGCAAATCTATTCAAATCTTGCAGGAAAGATGAACAGCTGATCAAATTAAAATTATGGGAATTAACAAAATATATACAAATCCTATATTTACAAAAATTTATACGAAATTTGTATTACTTTAGCTTAGTTTCAGCTGTAGATTATGCCTGCATTGTATTTTACTCATAAAGAAACATGTATGTATGTATATAAATGCGGAGCTGCGGCTGCCTGCTGGCATTGCATATTGACATACATACATACATACATATAAGTTAGCAGAGGGTAACCGGCGGACTTCCTACATTAAGCAACAAACATACAATGCTGCTGTTACCATCCGACATTTAGCTCAAGTACAGATGCAGACATAATCAAATGTTATTTATTTACATCTTTCATAATTAATTCGTCCATATTTAACTTTTTTAATTTTGAATTTCAATTTTGCAATTTTCGCAAATTACAAACATATGTTTTTTCATCAGCTGTTTTGCTGCTGGACAAATGTGATGGAAAAAATTTGTCCTGCAGAATTTTGCAGCCTCTCACAAAAATAAACGTCACTTTGCTCTCTCATTTCCATCACTTCTGCAATTTTTTTGCGTAAAAAAATGGAAAAAGCGGATATTTGTTGCAAAATTGTAATAAATTGCAACAAATTGCTGTACGCGAATACAACTATTATTTTTACAATTTGCTAGCTTAGAGTGCAAACTGTGTAAGTCCACTTTTGTGAAAAAGTGTATTTTTATGTAAAACGCTAGAAATATCAAATACGCACCACGCTAAACAAGTCTGTGATACTTGTCATATTTCTACTCGTTGTTATTCAGTGATACGCAAAGCGAAAAAAATTGTGTAGGTCAAAAATATTTACATATGGTCAAGATCGCGAAAAATGTAACCAGAAAAAAATTTTTTTTTGTCGAAATATTATATAAAACGGTGTTTAATATGAAACGTTATTCCGCAAAATACCTGATAAAAGTAAATTTCAGGAAGTTAAAGGTGTTTTTATATGATATTTCTTCATCTTTGCAAACTTATCTCAGAATTTTAAAATTTTTAAGAAGTTCATCATCAGAGAAAATGGCAATAAAATTCTGTCCCGTTGGTTTATTTCGTATTATATCCACTTTGAGGCCTAGGAAATGATTATTATTATTTAAATCCAACCAGATAAAGAGCGAAATGCCTTTGGTTTGCATGTTTGGCTGAAAAGATTAGGGTGGAAAATTTTGTGTAACGTTCCAGTCAAAAATACATATTTTTCTTTTTTTAGCGGAATGCATTTATATAATGCAATGTACTATATATTTCTTAAACAGGCTTCTTCCCGTGTTGGTGCCGGTAGAAAAAAAGCCTGGAAAAAGGCCGGTAATATGGAATAAAAAATGACCAAACATGTGTAACGTGGCAGTCTTTTTACAGGAAAAATTTAAAATTGTATTAACTAAATTTAAATTTTGTTGAATATGCAACATTGTTTCGCGAAGCACCCGGCATCTCTCATGGCAAGGGGTGACAAATGTTGGTAGTTGACACATTTATTGTCCATTTTAAGAAATTCGATTCAGAACTGAAAATATATGGTCAAAAAATCGACTCCGGGTAAAATAGTAAATTATGTTATAATTTCGTATTTATTTTACTTTGATTGGGAAAGTTTATATCTTAATAAATAACTAAAGTAATTATAAAATTCTTCCCAAAGTGCCACATTATGAAAACGGTTTTGTAATGCATCTTCAATGAGCTGTTGGTATGGGAAGTGTAATACATGCGCTGGAATAACTGTTTCGAAGGTGACTGATTTGGTGGGTGACGTTAGTCTCGATATGCAAGTATCGTGGATGAAATGGAAGAAAAATTGTTGTGTGAGTCGAATGCGAAACGGACTATTGACGGATTTAATTTTTCACGTATCTACGTTGGCACCGCAATTTTGGTAGATAGCTTTAATAAACGTGAGCAGTCTCAAGTATTTAACTTGTACGTTCGCCCAAAGACGAGGTGCAGAAAGCCCATTGGAATCAGCGACAACTTTCCCTTTTCACAACGAAACTTTTAAAGCAAAAGTATTCGTATCAAACAACTTATCGCATACAAAAGAAACTATTGTAACATATCTGTATCATCTGTTAAAAATTTTACCCATCCTCGCAATTTAAAAACAAATTTATAGCAGGTTTAATCATTCATATTCGCAATTAAAATTGTGTTGAACTATTTTGCAACATGGAAAATGATGTGTGGATGGAATAGGTGCCACCGTAAAAAATATTGTTTCAAAACATATTACTGTTGTTGTAAATAATGCATGTGATTTTGTGCTTGCATTTCATATGACTGCATCCAAAATTTCTGTTGAGGAAATTACGGAAAAACAAATTGACTGTATTAATGATGAGTTGAAAGTTGTTGAGCTTTTCTCAAAAACAAAGTCAATAAGAAATATATCCAGTGCTCACCAAATACAAACGATTAGCAAAAAGATCATTACTTTTCCTAAATCCAAACAAGGATATTTGTAAACTTAAAATGAAGACTTAAAAATGTCCTTTTCTAATAAATTGAATTTTTATTTACTGCTTTGTTCATACAATGTATCGAAGATTCGTACGTGTAACGTGGCAGACAAATTATTGTAACGTGGCAGTCCGCACCTTATTGCTCATAAATCATCTTAAAATGTATTTTTTAGGTACACTGAACCACTCTCTCTATGGGTTTACCTCTTATATGAGACATATAAAAAAATCAAAAAAATCTGTTGGTTATATTCGCAGATTTTTCGCAAAATGCACAGTAACATCGGAATACACTTCCAAAACTATGTAACGTTCCAGTCCGATGAAATTTGGCTTAACATTTTAGTTACGAAAGGTACAGAGAAATGGTATTATTCAATATGATGCCTCTAGGGAGACTCACGATATGCGCTTACAATATATCATTTTAAAAATATGGTTCCGGAGATATGAGGTTAAACAGTGTACGATTGTAACGTGGCAGTCAAAAATCTTGACCATATATGAACAAAAAATTTTTTTTTCGTTTCGAAATTTTTTTATTTTTTGTTTTTGTCTCTCCTACAAAGTTTGAAAAAAAAAGTACCCACACATGTGCAGTAGCAATGTAGTAGCAGCGCAGTAGATGCACGCCCATTTACCGATATAACATGCATAGAATGTACCTGTGCAGTGGCATAGCGCGGCTTGGCTATATTTACATGATCGCCTGTAACTTTTCCATTTTATCATGGATTTTCTTCGTTGAAAGCTTATTTTTTTTTTTGCGAATAGAATGGGGATTGACATGAAGGAGTAACAACGACAAAATTTCCTAACTCAAATTTTCTAACTCAAATAAAATTATACTTTTCTAAAGGATTTCGGTGCGCTGATTCTGATCTGAAGTCGTGTAGGTTTTGAGATATTCATGTCCAAAGAGGCGAAAATGCGATTTTTTGCTATATTCACTGCTCAATGTGCTAAATTACTTACTTTCATTAAAAGATGATTGCAGCTATTGAAAGAACGATCATTTCTCTTAAAACAGCGCTTTGCTTTTTCGAGTATCTTATTCAGATATCTACGTTGTCTTTAAAACAAATGATCGTGCTTTCAATAGATGTACTTAATGAGTTTTTAATGAAAATGAGTAATTTTAAAAATATTGAGGAGTGAATATGGCCACAAACTGCGTTTTCGCCTCTTTGGACATGAATATCTCAAAAACTACACCGAAATCCTTTTGAAACATAGAATTTTATTTCTGTTACAAATATTTTTCGACAAGTATTATTTTCCCATATTTGGGGCTGAAAACAGTAAATACAACTTTAAAATGCAAAGGAAAAATAGATTTTTATTGCCATTTTTTATTATTTCATTAGTAATAAAATAAAATAGGAACGTAAAATCATGCGTATTATTTAATAATACCTAAGAGTTACTTTAAAAAGCACAACCAACAACGAAAATTACAAACATTTGGTGAACAAAACATTTGCTTTTGCAGTTGGTACTTTTAGGATATTAATAAAAAGGCTTGCAATCATTTGATAATTTCCAATACAAATTTTTTTTAGAATTTAACGACGCACTTTGTTTAAGCGAATATTTCCAAGCTTGCCAAAAAATTCAGAAAATTAATGCAACTTCTGAATAGTTAATATCGGAGGCACAAATTTTGATATGCATTTCGAGTATGCAGCTGCGTATTTAATTTTAGTACAGTGTTGTAAGACTATTAAGTCTAATTAAAATTTTGTTTCCATTTTCTTCCATTATTTGCTTTCCATGTGGGAAAATTCCAAAAAACATTTGAGAAATAAATGACCAAAAATCAGGAAATAGAAATTATCAAATGAATTTTGCCACAAGCTAAAAGCTTTAATTAAAAATACCTAATATACGTTTCCTTACAACGCGTAATTCAACACAAAAAAATTTAATTATTAAAAAAAATCAAAAATTTTAATCCTTACTTTGACTAATGGACTTTTTTATTCTAGCAAAAATGTCGCACTTTCTTCCGGCTGTCATCCCGGGATTGGAATCCCTATTATACATATATGGGTATTATAAAGGGGTCTACACTCAAAAAAAAAATTACTCAGATTATGGAAAAATGGGAATGATTCGGCGCTAAAGACATATTCCATATTTTGATGTACAATTTTCTTTAAAACGTGGTTTTTATTCCTTGATTTGAAGAAAATCGTACATCAAAAATGGAAATATGTCTTTAGCGCCGAATCATTCCCACTTTTCCATAATCTGAGTAAGTTGTTTTTTCAGTGTAATAAAAACATTTTAAGCGATATCTTGGTCAAATATAAGCACATCTCACACTGAAAAACCCCCATTCAGTGTATGAATAGACACGCTTTTGCGTTAACTTATGCTATATAATGCGTACAAGCAAACATACAGTGAACTACACTGCGTATACGTAACTTGTTTACATATGTACATACATACATACATACATACATACATCAGGTGAAACTAATAAAAGCGTGTTAATTAAGATTATGGATCAGGCCCAATTCATACGTAAAACAAAAAACATAAAAAGTTTTGAAAATGTGCGTGGTACCGCCTCTTTTTAGACAAAGGAATCTATGAGACTTGGAAGCCTATGACTTGATAAATAATTGAGATATTACGACGAAACTTGGTGCAAACCTTTTCGCCATTCTGGCAATACATGTGCAAAAATTTTGCGAAATTTGTTTACAATTACGCCTACTTTTCAAAAAGATTTTTAAAAAGCGCTCTTTAGAAAATCGTAACGCGACATCTCTGTAACTTAACGTTATACAGGGATGAAATTTTGCACCAAGGATAAGATTTATAAGCTCAATCTAAAAGTATATACAAAAAATTAAATTGGGCGTTTCGTATTTACAGAGCTTTGCATAAAGCCGAGTATCAAACGTTATATATTTTATATACATATTTATACCGTTCTTTGCGCAACTAAAGAAGTCATGTGCGTTACTAAGACCAACAATTCTGGTTCTCATTATCTCCCAAACTTTTCGTTTGACATAGCCATAGTTAATTTAGCCATAAGGCAAAACTTTCTTTTGCGGACATTAGACCTCAGGAAGAGATTCAAAATTTCAGAAATTACCGCGAAAGGCAGGCTATTTTCCAATATAAAATCCAATAGAGCACAAACCGAAGCTGCGAAAAATAAAAAATTGACACCAAAATCACTTTTCTGAGGTTAGTGAGAGCTTAACGAAAAATAACAAGTAAGGAAGCCTAAGTTCGAGTGGAATAGAACATTAGATACTCAGCTGTATGCTTTCATTGTTTGTTTGCGTTTGTTCGATATAGGGTGTATTTTATATGAAACGAGTGCTGCATAAACAGGGCGCAGCCACGCCCATTTTCAAACTTTGTATCAATCATCCAAATAAGCATATAAATATTATTGTTAGTGCAAAATTGCATCCCTCTATGACTTTTAGTTACAAAGACTTCATGTTACAATTTCCAAAACGGTGTTCCAGAAATATCTTTGTTAAAAAGTAGGCGTGGTCATAAACCGATTTCAATACATTTTTGCGTGTCTATTAACACAAGTTATAAAAGTGTATAAACCAAGTTTCGTTATAATATCTCAGTTATTTGTCGAGTAATAGGCTCGTAGATTCCTTTGTATAAAAAGAGGCGGTGCCATGCCCATTTTCCAAACTTTCTTTATTTTTTGTTCCGGTCTATTGTAGAACTCATGTCACAAAATTTCAATGAATTATCTTTATATTTCACAGAGATATCGCTTAAAATGGTTTTATTAGGTCACTTTATAATACCCATATATAAAAGTGGGCGTGATCGTCAACCGATTTTGGTAATTTTTCGTCCACACATTTGGCTAAGTAAGCAAATCACGCGTACCAAATTTCATCGATATATCTTTAACGGTTTCTGAGTTATGGCTTATAAAACTTTCAATATTTGCCCCTTAATAAGTGGGCGTGGCACCGCCCATTTTCCAAAATTTTTGTATTTTTTGTTTTATGACCGTAGTTGGACTCCTGCCACAAAATTTCAGTGATAGATCTTTATATTTGACAGAGATAGCGCTTAAAATGGTTTTATTAAGTCACTTTATAATACACATATATAAAAGTGGGCGTGGCCGTCAACCGATTTTGATAATTTTTCGCCAAAACATTTGTCTAAGTAAGCAAATTACGCATACCAAATTTCATCGATATATCCTCAACGGTTTCTGAGTTATGACATATAAAACTTTCAATGTTTGACCCTTAATAAGTGGGCGTGGCACCGCCCATTTTCTAAAACTTCATCAAATTTCTTCATAAGAGCCTGAGCTCAATATATGGGTAAAATTTTATCACTCTAGCTATATTAGTGGCTGAGATACAAAATTTCCGATTTTTTCTATATAGGAAAAGTGGGCGTGGTCATGGTCCGATTTCGCCCATTTTCAATACCAACCGTCCCAGTCTCGATACCAACTTGCATTTCAAATTTCATCAAAATATCTCAATTTTTACGCGAGTTAGAGTGTTTACAGACGGACGGACGGACGGACAGACGGACGGACGGACATGGCTCAATCGATTTCTCTTTTCACCCTGTTCATTTTGATATATATAAGTCCATATCTATCTCGATTATTTCATTATGTTACAATCCACCGTTATGAAATCAAAATTATAATACTCTGTGTACTAGTACAGCTGAGTATAAAAAGAAATAGAGAAATATTTGGCTTTGAAAAGTAGGGATGGAAAATCACAGTTATTTTTGAAATTTCAACTTAAAAAGTCAAAGGAAAGGGTTAATATTTTTAGAATTTATATAACTAAGTATTAAAAGCTGACTTATTTTATAAGTCAGGAAATAATTCTTAAACTTTGACTTTTATTTTTTAAGTAAGTCAAAAATAAAAGTCAAAATGGCGTAGACCAATGATAATTGGTATATGGGTAATATTTGGTATATGGGTCAATGCGTATATCAATACGGAAGCGTATACGAATACCGAGTACCGCTAACCGAATATACATACGAATATGCATATGAATATGCATGAATATGAGTATGAAAAACGTGTGAAGGGGAATAGTGATACCAGTATGAATACGTTTACCGAATACCGAACACGAATACCACATGCCGAATACGAATACGTATACAGAATTCGAGTACCAAATTCAAATACCGAGTACCGAAAACCGAATATTAATATGAAAAGTAGGTGAATGCGAATGCGATGTGATGTCATGGTGTGATGTCGTGATGTGATGTTATGATGTTATGTGAGTAAGAGTTATTTTCTGACTTAAAAAATAAAAATTAACTTTAAGAGTTATTTTTTCACTTAAAAATAAAAGTCAAAACTTAAGAGTTATTATACTTTAGAATAAGCGGAAAATCCAATTAGCTCATACAGCGATGGTAGATGTGATAGCTATTTCGAAGAAAAACCACTTTCTTCATCATCAGACATCTTCTCGGGAGCACACCAGGCTTTGAACCCACGCTCCAACCATCAGTAGTCGAATATTAGCGAAACGCTAAGCACTGCGGCTACCGATGGTCCTGCTGAGCTGTTGGATTTTTCACTTATTTATGCCATTGCTCTATTCATATAAAAGTTTCATGATCGTTATAAAAACACTAAGCAGTAGATTAAACAATGAAATTCCAATCTTTCGAAAACAAAATAATATATTTATTATTTCAACGTATTTAAAAACCAAATAACTCTACAGCGAAAGTAACCAGTTGCAAACTAGAATTATACCAGTATACCGTGAACAGTCAACTACTTGCCCGAGTGTACATTTCCCATGTAAACATCTGGTATTTTTCGTGTGTTAATGTCCTACGAAATGGCCCAAAAAAAAGTTAGTTCACAATATACAGTTGAAGTGCAGCTTTTGACATGCTCAACACAAGTGGTGCGATGGCGCGCTGGTAGGGCGTCTGGCTTCGAATCGAGCAGGTCGCGAGTTCGAATCTCGTCGGAGTCAGGTGACTAAAGTTTTTTTTTTAAATTAAATTTTTTTTTAATTTATTTAATTTAACGAGCACAGGCCCAGGTTATATTTTATTTTTTATTTTTTAGAAACTAGAAAAAAAACTTTTTAAGCATGGATGTAACTACAGCTGTTTCACCTTAGATCCCTCTAAGACTCATCAGATTACTTTTGCTTCTGCCAAGACTCGAACTTGCGCACCTTGCAGTACAATAACTACAGTTCTAACCGCTGAGCTATTGCCTGCCTTCGACATCTGATAGAAAATTTGTTGCTAGTTTCTTTCCTACTATAATTCGTTTCTAACTTATGCAAATTTTTTTTTGTTTTTTATAAAAATGTAAAAAAATATTTAATAAGTAAAATAAATAAATAAAAATGAAAAAACCTGAGGGATCGGAAAACATAAGTTGTCAACTAGTATTTTCCTAGGACTTATTCAGACAAAGGGCAACATTTCATTTCATATAAGTGAAGATGAAGATATAAACTCTTTATACCAAGTGCTTCACTAATCGTTTGAGAATTGTAGAAATATGTAAAGCCGAGTGAAATCGACGAACGGAGGAAACACATCCAATTTGTCTTTTGCATACCAGCTGAACAACTAATAGAAAGCAAACTGGTATGTTGTTTTCCGTCTCCTACCTGTTGATCAACTAGTTTACTTGCATACCAGTTCACGTTTTCGCTGCAGGGAACTTATGCATACCCACATGCTCGTGAACGTCCAATGAGCCCTCTTTGAAATTTAATTTTTATTCATGTATATTCATGCACAAGTAAAACTATTAGTAAGTAATATTTCATTTGAATCTAATTGGAAATTGGAAAACGAGTTGGATATCCATTCCACCTCAAATAAATTTCCAACTAAAATGTTTCTTGGGTATGTACCAAAGCCGAAATGTACTTATACACTGACTAGGGCAAGAAGCTAAGACACTTGTGTTGAAAATTGCAAGAAATTTCTTAAAACCCGACTTTTTTACAATTCCGTGGGAATTACAGCTAAAAGTTTTGGAACTTCCAACTTCATATTTACTTGACGCGCATAAAGTTTACGGTGGTTATCAATGCGAAGATATTTTGTCAAATTTAAATTTGGAGGAAAAGATTGTATTCATTCAACGCTGAATCAGAAAGAATATTTTCATTTGTAACGGATGTTAAATGTAAAAAGCGAAACAAACTATCTAGTGATATTTTAAATAGTATAAGTAAAGTGATTCAACTTTAAAATCAACAAAAATCATATGATAAAATCTATTATATAAAAATAAGTCGCATTTTCCTCCCTGATGATTTAACTCCAGAACGGCTGGACTGAATTAAATGAAATTTTGCACGTAGTTTTCGATTGAGCCCGACATGGTTTATGGCCAAAAAAAGTATAAGAATCCGGGAAGGTTTTGGAGATATTCCACAAAATGTGGACCAGGGTAACCATATAACGGGTTCGTACGATATGGGTACCAATTGAAAGGTGTTGACGGGTGCTTGAACATGGTGTAGTTATTGGTCCCATATAAGACCCCGTATTCGAGGTATTTCCTGAAATATGAACCAGGTGTGACCCCAAACGGGTTTTCTACAAAATGGGTACCAAATAAAAGGTGTTGGTGAGTATTTAAAAAAGAGGTGATTTTCAAACCCTATGCGACCCGTTTTCCGAGATATCGACCAAAATGTGGACCAGGGGTAACCCTAGAAAGTCTGGAGGGATAGAATAGGCATAGGGATAGGGCTAGAGATATGGATAGGGGTAGAGGTAGGGATAGGGATAGGTATGTATATGGATAGGGATAGGGATACGGCAACACGGTAATCTAGGACTTTTCCTTTAGGCTTTATAGGAATAAATTTTAGGCAGAACAACGTCTGGCGGGTCAACTAGTTCCATATATATTTCTCTGAAATAGGGCGTTTTTGAATAATTGTCTGAAATAGGACGTTCTTGAAACAAATTCTGAAATAGGGCGTTTTTGAAGCATCTGAAGTAGGACGTTATTCAAACAATTTTTGGAATAGGGCGTTTTCGAAACAATTTTTGAAATAGGGCGATCTTATTCTCAGCCGTCGAAATAAAAAAAATTCGAAATGAAAAAAAAACTGTTCATATAAAATTTATATCATAAATATTTTGGACTTACACAATTTTCTTTGCTTTTTGGACTTACATAATTTGCGTATCACTGAATAACAACGAGTAGAAATATGAAAGTATCACAGACTTGTTTAGCGTGGTGTTTTTTTTATTTTTCTAGCATTCTACATAAAAATACTTTTCCATAAAAGTGGACCTACACAGTTTGCACTCTAAGCTAGCGATATGTAAATGTGATGGGTGGAGATGAAGCATGCAAGGCAACACCCATTGCATAATCTGAAAGTTGACTAGCTCATTAATTTGTGCTTAATATGTGTTTAGCTTTAAAAAAAAACAGCCCTTAAAATTAGAGCAAAAATTTTTTTACTTTCCAAGTTCCGATGTCAGATTGAAAGCTTTTCTTTTTTCTCAATTACAGGCGTAGCTGACGGCGTCGGCGGCTGGCGTAATTATGGTATCGATCCTGGGGAATTCAGCTCGTTTTTAATGAAGACTTGTGAACGGCTAGTCCATTGTGTTAGTTTTAATCCCCAACGACCTGTAAATCTCTTAGCATATAGTTATTGCGAATTGCTAGAACAAAAAAAGCCTATCCTAGGTAAGTAATACCAATTACGAAAAAAATTATGTACATTGGACGACCCGCCAACCATCTTTGCTCTCCAGCAATAAAAAGGAGATCTGTAAATGAAGATATTTTTGAGTTTGTGAAGGTGTTTGAGTGGTTTATGTTTAACCGGTTCAACAATTTTGGGTGAAATGAAGTCTGAAAAGAGACATATCGCTGGCTTAGAGTAAATACGTAAATATGTAAATCGGAGAGCCTGCCGAAAAAACAAAAATCTGAAACAATAACAAGCATTGCCTGTACAAAAGCTTTGCTTGTTAATAGCTTTAGAACTTTGTACAAAACAAAACACACAATCGCACCAACATACTAGGTAGCAAAGACAGAGTGTCATTAAGCTACTGTTGTTGGTATGTGGATTGTAATATAAGGAAAATTGAAATTTAAGCGAAACAAAGCTGACGGCGGTGGTAGCTCAATGGGATAGACATTGGACTACCAATCGAAACGACCTAAGTTCGATTCTCGGTTGAGGCCGCTGGAAGAAGTCTGATGAGGGGATGATGGTGGTCTCCGAAATGGATCCATAACTTCTACCAAAAAAATTTTTTCAATTTTTCTTAATTATAAACTGGCCAATAGCTCATATAAAATTCACATAAAATAATTATTAGAATTAAAACGGCCATGTAAAAACAAACTGAAATAATTATATTTACTTTGGTTGTTTGGTCGTTCTTTTACTTTGTGAAAAATTAATATTTTTGGTAAAAGTTATAGATCTATTTCGAAGATCACCACATCTCTTCGTCAGACTTCTTTTTACTTTTATTCTTGGCGTCCGCCGAGATTCGAACCTCGGATTTTCCGGTAGGTAAGCTAATGGCATCACCACCAGGTTGCCACGGTAGAAAATTTGTTTTTAACAAAATCCAAGAAAAAGTTTAACATTTCTCGAAAAAATTAAGCATTCATTCTTTCCCAATGGGGAATATATACAGCTCTCTAAATTATAAAGTGACAAACTTACCTCAAAATTTTTTAAAAGTGGGTTTTTTCATTAACTGGTACTGGCAACATATATCTAGCGAAAAATACCCATTATTATGTGGCTAGTAAAGAAAACAGTTTTTTGGTTTTCCTAAAATTTTTTGAATTTTGATTTATGCCACTTTATGATTTAGGATACGATACTTTTCAATCTTGTAATTATCATTTCGTATTCGGTCCGAGGGAAAATAAACTAAAGAAAACACTGGTATTTGCCTTGAGCGTGCAATATGGAATGGATCTTTTCGTTCTTCTATTTTCTTTCTCAAATGCAGTATTTACAACCAGTTGCTATCTCGATTCTTATTGGCTAATTTACTTATAAAGAATATTAAGGAACTATTCACAATAATCACTAGATGGTATAACACTTATAGCAAAGTCTAGTTAATATTACATTGGGTCGACTCTTACGTACATCATAACCAAACTACTTAGGCACGTATGCCTATAACTCGGCCGTCCTGACGAAAAGGAATCTCCTGATTCCACCTCTTTTATATAATTAACTATGCTTACAGCTGCAGTTGTAGCATCGAATCTGTGTCATCGTACGTTTATGATGCTGAGATCGGATGTTGCGGCAACTGGATTGATCTAAATGACCTTACCAAATCAGCCGTTGTGATGAAATTCATTAATTTTGCTTGGGTCTGCAACCGTTTGTCCGGTATGGCGTCGACCAGCTTCGCGTCGACAAGATGGAGTCCGTTGCTGAAAAGACACTTTTCGTTGAAGTAATTTACGAATGATTCACCGTGCTTCGAATTTTCTGTTCGAAGCGTCGTCGAAATATAAGAATGTTATCGCCTTGGGGAAAACGGTGGTCATCGCATTTAAAATATATTTTCATAAATTTTGTTGGTGTTGTACCACGTTAGTGCTACACCTTTTAATTTTAGGCGTAACATTAACCTAATTGTTTCGTCCTCAACCTTAAGCGTTTGACCCAAATTTATGAGCTCTGAGCGCCACATTTTAAAATTGTCATTGCCGTCGTATTCCGATACCAGTTGTTTAAAATTGTCAAATGGGATTATTTTTATTCACATTTGCTGCATTTTTCTTTTCGCCGCATGCCAATTTTAGTTTTAATAATTCAATTTCCTTTCACCACTGTACTTTTTTTTATAAGGAGAAATTGTGAAAAATTAATATATTTGCTAGAAGTGGTATGTACAAATCTTTTGAAAACCACGAAGCTTCACTTTAAGAAAATAAAATTTCAAATACTTTCTTCGAGGTGAACATAATGTTACAGGCCTTTTGGCCCCTAACTCCAGATTTTGGGGGTGTATTGGCCGCTGTGGTGTAGTGGGTAGAGTGCTCGCTTGTCATACCAGAGGTCTCGGATTCTAACCTCAGTCCGAGTAAACACCAAAAAAATTTTCTAATTAGTAAAAACCCAATTATTTGGTTTAAGTTGATACATACATATACAGCATTGCTTTGAAGAAATACGTTAAAGGTATGCTTAGATTAAAAGTAAGATCCAAATGAACTATTTATATATATTTTTTCCAAGGATGGAAAATAATTATTATTTTTTAAATTTTGACCAAAGAAATCAGTATGTTCCCACTATCACAAAATAATTTTGAATATACCACTATATAATAATAATAATAATAATAATAATAATAATAATAATAATAATGTATAATCTGTGCCTATCTGCAATGATTTTTATTTTAAGAGTTTTATCCATTACACTCGAAAGTAATAATTACAACCTGAGTTTTATTTTTTCGATCGAAAGTAATTATTATTATGTAATTTTAATATTTCTGATAATTTTTTCTACGGCAACACTGTTTGTTTGAATACGTGATTGATTGTCCTCCTCAGTAAAACTGTGGTTTTTTTGTTTTTTGTGGCTTAAATCTGCATACATACAATTGCTGTTGTTTATATACAACTTGCGCGCCTAATTGCCAATAGAAACACAAGTGTCAAACTAAGCGTTAGCAAATCTCACAACCAATTATGGTGACCACCTGTTCTATCTGACGTAAGCCGTAAGCCATAAATAAGGACAACCGTATTTTTTTAATATGCCTAAAACTGCTACTGGTATCCCTGCTACTGGTATCCCTGCAGGCCCTAAACGGCGACTAAGTAGGGAATCGCCCACTGCCAAGGCAGCAAAGCTCGATGGTGATAACACTCTCGGGCTTATATTCGGAAAGTTGAAGGAGATGGAAATGAGAATGGCGCAGCAAATGGAGCAGTTGAAGCCGCTTTTTGAGCTCGGACCGTTGATTGAGGCATTGTCGAACAAAATTGAGGCCATTGAAACACAACTTACGAAGCGAATTGGGGAAGAAGTGTCTGGCCTTGCTGCCACGGTAGAGGAATACTCTGGTCGCATCGTGGTGCGTGAGCATAATTTTCGCAAATCGGAGGAAGAGGTTGTGGAGCTAAAAAATCAGTTGGCGGATATTATGGCACAAAGGTCTGCACCTGACATTGCTTCTGATGCCGTTGCTTTCGGGATCCCATGTCTTGAGGGAGAAAATCTAAAAAGCTTGTTTAACCAGGTATGCTTGTCTATTGACTTGCTGGCCCCTCAGATCAGGGATATATTTCGTACGAAGGCGTCTACTAGTGGTGCAATAATAATAAAATTTCACTCGCCTATCGATCGAAATCGTACCTTACGCGCTTTCTCGGAGCACCGCAAGAAGATAAAATCGCAGATCCTTTTAAATCCGCTTCGCATTAATGGATTTTTTCATATGTGTGAAAGCTTGACAAAAGCCAATAGGCAACTACTGCAGGAGGCCATTAAACTTCGACAAGAGGGGAAACTAGTGGCGGCGTTTACACTTCGTGGTGTTGTCCATGTGAAAGATGTGAAGGATGGCGCCCCAATAAAAATAACCAATTAGTATGATGATCTGTTGCGATTTCGCTAAGATATTTTTAAGCTTTATGTATCTGTTAATTTACTCTAAGTGTTGTAATTTGTGCCCTGTAAAGATAGCTAGATTCACTTTAATTGCTTATTTTGTCGGCTTGTCCCTTCGTATTAAAGTTGCTCCACCCTTGAGCTCTATATATGACTGCTAGCAATAGGGATAGCATCGAATGTAATGGTCTTTCGCTTCTAAATGTCCTGTGCAATCGTCAGAAAGGTTTTAGCGTAGTCCACTTTAATGCGCGGAGTTTAAACAGTGAAAAAATGGATATGGTTAGGCGAACATTTGAACAGTCCACCGTGGATGTCATTTGCATATCAGAAACGTGGTTTAAACCTGATATATTGGACGCACATTTTGAAATTAACGGTTATACACTATTCCGGAATGATAGAATTAATAAGAGGGGTGGAGGGGTTGCTGTATACTGCAAAAAACACTTAACCACTCGTTTAGTTGCACAATCCTCGAGTGGTACCACTGAGTTTTTGTTAGTAGAGGTGTCCAATTCCCCAGTCAAAATCCTTCTATAGTACGTGTATAATCCGAATAAATGTTACAGTTTAAAGGAATTTTTTAATTTGTTGTATACGGTAGCTATCGAATTTGATGAAATTATTGTATGTGGCGATTTTAATGTTAATAAGTTATGTAGTGATATGTATAATTCCCGTCTTTTGGACGAAATATCTAGTGTTGGGCTATCATTAGTAAACTCGTCTATACCCACTATATATGCAAATAACTGTTGTCCTAGCCTCCTAGATTATTTCATTGTTTCCGATATGTCTTCCGTCTTGAAATTTGAACAGATGTCGTTTATTTCAGACCACGACTTGATTTTCTGTTTTGACCACCTTAATTTAGAGTCTAAACCATACAATTTTCCTGACTACCGATCCATTAACCTTGATAACTTGACTAATCATCTATTGAATATTAACTGGACTGACTGTTGGGGCTTAGCATCTGTTAATGAGAAGCTGAGTTTTCTTAACAACATTATATTAAATGCATATCATATGCATTTACCGTCACGCCGATCTAAGCCAAAGTCGAACTCATGTCCTTGGTTCAGTATGACTGCTAAGTCTATGATTAAAAAGCGGAATAAAGCTTATGCCATTTGGAAGAAGCATCAAAATGATGCAAAACGCAAAAACGCAAGTATTTTAGTAAAATGCTGAGTCCTGAACTTCCGAGTAATGTTTTTTGGCGTAACTTAAAGTCTTTGCGTGTGTATGTGAAAGATAGTCCGTCTTGTTCGCTCAATCCTGATGAGCTCAATAATGTATTTGTCAGTCGTAGTGTCCCAGTTGGTCTTACTGCTCACTGTCCTATTGTATGTGTTCCATCTTTATGTCATCAATTTGAGTTCTGTGCAGTGTCGGAAATTGATGTGGAAAGGTGTATTTATAAAATACGCTCAAATGCTACCGGCACTTTAAAGGCGCGGGAGTTACTTACATTTTTTACAGACTTGTTATTTTTGTATGAAATTTTTTTTACATACTGAGTACTACGAATAATGAATTACAGCATGCATAACTCCCGCTCCCTTAAAGTGCCCCAAAATTTTTTTTTGCTAATAATAACTAATGGAATGCCCAACAACATCATACAAAAGCGCCATCCGACCGTGGTCCAGAACATAAAAATTGCGAATAATGTTTGGAAAAAAATTATTTGCAAAAATAAGAAATGCAGTTTGGTAGAAGAGACCATCTTTTATATATATGTCAAAATTTAGCAAAATCGGTTTGACCAATCGTGAGAAAATCGGCAAAAACTGAGGAACTTCGAAAAGTGTTGATAGCTATAACTTTGAAAATAATTCGAATTTCGAAAAACTGGGCCAAACGTATTTCTTTTTTGTTGGTGTGAACTATACAAAAAAGTTTCATAAAGATAGTACAACTTCGAAAAAAGTGGCTCACTTCAGAAAATTCAACTCTTATGGTACCTGAAATTTAAAAATCAATCAAACTATACAGAAGAATTAAATTTTGAAACAGGTGGCAACCCTTTTCAGAAATATTAAGCCTTCCTGCACATCTACGGGTCAAGCCCGTTCATTTGACACCCCATTTTCGAAAATCGGTATAACTGTGTAAAAGTTATGGTGCGTACAAAAAATCGCTTAGCGTAATACATACATACATAAACATATACAAATTATTATTTCTTGATTTTTACTTTTTGCTTCAAAAATAATTATTATACCTAATTTTTATTTTTTCCCTCAAAACATAATTATTATGTGTAATTTTCATTTTTTTTTTTACTCAAGAATAAAAGTTACGGTCTGATTTTTATTTTGTTATTCACTCAAAACGTCATAAAGACCATTAGAACCATTAGGATTTTTGGCTTAAAATTTTGCAAGCACGCCTTCTAGTCTGCTCTAACTACTTCCGAAAAAAAATCGCTTTGAAAAAGGGACTTACACAATTTGCACTCTAAGCCAGATACCCTGCAAAAAAAATTGTGCGATTAATCCCGATAGAGATTTGTCCCCGATTGTTCCCGTATGGGTATAAATGTAGACTAATTGTAGACCAATTGTTCCCGAACGGGTATAAATGTAGACTAATTGTGGCCGCTGTGGTGCAGTGGGTAGAGTGCTCGCCTGCTATGCCAGAGGTCTCGGGTTCAAACCACGGTCCGAGCAAAACACCAAAACAATTTTTCTAATTAGTAAAATCCAATTATTGGGTTTTTTAAGAGCAGCGGTCACCTCTCGGCAGTGGGCGGCATACCCTCCGAGTGTATTTCTGCCATGAAAAAGCTTCTCACAAAAAATGCATTCGCCGTTCGGAGTCGGCATAAAACTGTAGGTCCACCCAATTAGTAGGAAGAACAAAAAGGAGCACACCTCGAATTGGGAGAGAAGCTCGGCCATAAAACTCGTCAGAGTTATAACAGCGCCATTGTATTAGTATTATTATTATAATTGTAGACGAACACTTCCCGAACGGGTACAAATCTAGATTGATTAAATGTATACATTTTACAAAAATATTCAATGCATTAAAAAAAAACTATAATAATAGGTAAAATTAATTGAACACCATTTCTTTTAATAACAATGATGAATACTAATTTTAACAAAATGTTACCAAAAATCAATTAAAATTATGCATTCAAAACTGACTATGTAAGAAAATTTTAATTTATGGAATAGATTTTTTTACAAAAGTAAAACTTATTGTATAATCTTTATTTAAGAAGGCATGATCATTTAGGTATAGCTTTTTAAAGATTTTTATAGAAAATAGCCTTGGCTAACAACTTTGAAAAATTCCTCACATGTCTTTTACACTCGCACAATGCATTCTCAAAACTTAAAATACTTAGAGAAAATACTTAATTTTTTTAAAAGATTTGACTACAAGATGAAAGCTAATCGAATAAACATTCCTCTAATATATAACACAATTTATAATTTTTAGGCATTTTCATAAAAAATAGCCCTGGCTTACATTTGTACCCGTTCGGGATGAAAGCAATTAATCTACATTTGTACCCGTTCGGGTATACAAATTGAACAATTAGTCACTTCATAGGACATGCTCGAACAAATGCGAGCAATTCGCTCCATATAAAGGGATGTAAAATTGTATTAGTCGCATGCTGCCTTGCGGTGCAGTGAAATAACGCCCGTGGAATTAATCGCGCGATTTTTAATTCCAATTTTTCGATTCTTTCAATTTTTTTTTTAAATCCCCTTCTAAATATTCAAATACTCAATCAAAATAAACAAAGCTTCAGTAAATTTCTATAATCATTTATTAGTAATAATTTTCAAGGTCTCTAAGTAAGTAAATATTTAAATACGCAATCAAAATAAACAAAACTTCATTACATACATATTGGCACTTTCAGACCACAATCTAAATCAATCATATCGTTGGCTTCGTGAGCAAATGTGCTAAGTCCATTTCTGGTAACTTTTCAGGAGAGACAAAAAACCTCCTAACTTTTTTGTTGTTACTATTTTAAAAATCTGAAAATGCAGTTTTCTTCCTCAGATGATCGTGCTAAAATACCAGTTATCGGCACATTTTAATATAAAGCTTGTACAAAGTTATGAGCTTCTTTAGGACTTAGCACATTTGCTTTCTATGATTTTCTTTTTTTAGGTGGACTTAGCACATTTTCTCACAAATTATTATACTCAACCATGATACAAGAAAGAAGGTAGTGTAAACGTCAAATTTTTGTCGCCATATTAACCACCTGACAATTATATGGATTATGACATTTCGTGCTGCCATACTCAGTGCTAAAAATCCTCCATTTATGTTATTTTTTATTTCCATGGTAACCATGGTATCGATTGCAACAAAACGATTTTTTTAATTTGAATATTGATATATATATATATAAATACGTATATTTACGTATTAAATTCTTCATAATATCAGATCACAAATAATTATATAAAAAATAAGATTTATTCTTAAAATAAGTTGCGGCAAGTTTGTGGAATATAGTACATACTACAATCCCACTACACCTCCTGTGAATTTCATTGAAAAATTTCAGTGGTTTAGAAATTATGAATATTGGCACGACTTATGTACTTGTAACCGAAAAAATAAGTGCGGTTGATGGCATGGTTATATGTAGAGCTCTCGATTTTTTTTGAACATTTTCGAGTAGCCCGAACAATTGTTGTTCAAATGCTCGAACAGTTGTTTGTTTGTTCATTACCCGTATGTTTGTACGGGCATTTGAACAACAAACGGGCTTCAAACAAAAACGATCAGATCTAATTGCTCGATACCCGGGTATCTAGGGCTCTAGTTATATGCAAAATTTATTAGTAAATAAAATATTTAATTTAGATGAAAAGTTAGTAAAAAGATTTTTTTTTTGCAAAGAATCTATTTCAGAATTAGGTAAATAATAAAATAAAGGAAAATAAAATTAGTAACGTAAGTAAAATCTAAGGAAAACTGCAACATAAAAATTTAAATTAAATTTACATTCTTGTATAACTGCTAAACAATTTTCTTAATAAATATATTTTTTAAATGTGGAAATATTCTTATATAAAACTGAAACCAAATATGTATTTATATATATCGTCGATCCGGAAGAAGAAAGACGCATGCCAGTAATTTGTCGACGAAAAAAGGCGCATTAAAAATATGTCGGGGAAGAAAGACGCTTTACAAAACATGTCGACGAAGATAGACACATTAAAGATATTTCGACGAACAGAGACGCATTATAAAATATTTTGACGAAGAAAGCCGCATTAGCATTATTAACTGCGAAGAAAGACGCATATGCATTAATATTGACAAAGAAAAATAAAAAATCGAATACATCTTTCTTTCCTAAAAAATATTTAAATGCTTCTTTCTTTATAGTAAAAAAATAAAGCGTCTTTCTTCGTTATCAAAAAAAATAAAGAGTCTTTCTTTCGAAAAATATTTTTAATGCGTCTTTCTTTGAAAAAAAAAAAAAAAGTTTGCGTCTTTCTTCCTCAACAAAACACTTTGCGTCTTTTTTCTTCTATAGCGACGATATAAAGAAAATCAAGAACTCTTACCTTATTCATAAAAAATCGAACAGTTTTCAAATATTGAAATATAATGGACGTTTTGATAATATTTTTCGACTTTAATAACTGCGTAAATCTATTTTATTTTTTATGAATAACTTATTTTTTATTTTTTTGGGAAACCTTTTTTTTTTAATTTTTTAAAATGTTAAAATACACTCATTACATCGGCTGATTGTTGTCTTTTATTTGTTTTGTTGATTAGCATATGTGAAAAACACCATTTCATTTAAAATACCCAATATTTTGTTCAAATATACCCTCAGCCAAAAAATTTTGATTGGGCAACGCTATCCTAAATTTTTGACTTAAAATAAGACGTCAAAAATCCATATTATAATCAAAAATGACAATGTCAAAGTGAAATGGAACTACCTTGTTTGTTTGTATCATGTACTCAACTCTACGTAGTAAAATTGAAATATTTTGATGAAATTTGGTACAGAGGCTCCTAACTAGACAGGAAAGGTTGGTATTGAAAATAGGCGAAATTGGATGATAACCACGCCCACTTTCCCCATATAGTATATATCGAAAAACACGCAAAAAGTGATAATGGATGAAATTCCATCCATGCAATGAGCTTACGCCGTTATAAAGAAATTGAAATTCTCGAAAATGAGCGGTGCCACACCCACTTATGAAAGGATAAATTCTAAAAGTTTTATAAGTCATCAATAACTCAGAAACGGTAGTAGATATATAGCTGAAATTTGAAAAGCGTGATTTACTTGCTAAGGCACACGATTGGACGAAAAATTGTCCAAATCGGTGGACGACCACGCCCACTTTTATATATCGGAACTATAAAGCGGCCTAATAAAAACATTTTAAGCGACGTCTTTGTCAAATATGAAGATAATTCATTGAAAGTTTGCGGCATGAGTCCAACTATGGACAAAAACAGAAACCTTTTTAATTTGTTCGCAATTTCCAAATAAAAATAGACTCCCTGAAGAAGGCGATGATAACGCCGAAACGCTTAGGAGAATAAAGGAACTTTACTGTTAGCTTTTTTTCATAACCGGCCTAAAAGCTCTTAATCAGCTAGAAACCATACATATTTTTGAAAATGGGCGTGTCATCGTGAATCTAAGAGATTTCGGAGCCCATAACTCGACAAATAATTCAGATATTACGGCGGAACTTGGTGTAGGTACATATGTAATTTTATTACTTGTAGTAAAATTTTAGCAAATACGATTTGTAACCACGCCTACTTAAAAAAAAATTGTAAAACTCCCTTTGGAAACTTGTGACGTGTAACGTGGCATCTTATAAAGGGATGAAATTTTGCACTAACAAGAATATGTTAGGCTGGGTCTGATGAGAGATAACACTGTTGATAATGGGTGTGGCCACGCCCACATTATGCTGTACCCTCTCTACACTCAAAAAAAAAATTTCTCTCGATCAAAGACATAATTTGCCTTATTTTGAACACGCGTCCCAATACAAAATTTTCTTTGTTTTGTGTAAATTTTCTCAAAAATGTGGAAAAAACATAAAAAAACATTCAAACAAATTCGTTGCCATGGGGATTTGTATGGGAATTTAATTTCTCAAAATTAAAGAAATCAAGTCTTCAAAACAAGGAAAGTTGGGAATGGAATGGCGCTTAAAAAATTTTTCATTATTTTAATGTATGAATTTTTTCAAAACAAGTATATGAAACCATGGTAACGCATGTAACAACAATATTTTATAAACCTTTTAACATGTTTTAAGGAAAATTTACTCAAAACAAAGAAAGTAGTGTTCAAAATAGGTAAACAATTTCTTTGACCCCTCCATATATTTTTTTTCTCTCAGAGAAAATATAATAAAATGTAACAAGTAAAAGCGCGGCTGTCTTCGGCCGTACCGTAGACTTTATACCTTTCATGAGTGGGGAAATGAAAAGTTACCTATGTATGTACATAGCCGGATTAAGTTTAATTTATAATTTTAATTCTGTGGGTTCATTTATGGAAACATTTATTAGAAAAAATGGTTTCTTGGCTATTTATATGGAGGAGTTATACACCAAAATGTCCATATCTGAACAATCGGTTGTAGGGGAGCTATATGTTATAGTGGTCCGATCTTGACAATTTTCGGTAACCCTGTTTGGGCCCATATGGGTACAAATACTTAAAAATTTCACGCCGTTAGCTGTTAAAATGGAGGAGTTATACACCAAAATGTGTATATCTGAATAATCGGATGTTGTGGAACTATATGTTATAGTGGTCCGATCTTGGCAATTTTCGGTAACCTTGTTTGGGCCAAAATGGGCACGTCTACTTCAAAGTTTCATGTCCTTAGCTGTTTAAATGGGGAAGTTATGCACAAATTACATCCAAAAATTTCATGTATATCTGAATAATCGGTTGTTTTCTATACGTTATAGTGGCCCGATTCGGCCGGTTCCGACAAATGATCAGCTGCATATAACAACATACCTGTATTCCGAATTTCATTCAGATATCTCAAAAACTGAGGGACTAGTTTGCGTTCACACAGACGGACGGACGGACAGACGGACATGGCTTAATCGACTCAGCTCGTGATTCTGATCATATCGGTATATATTTTGGTGGGTCCCCCACGCTTCCTTCTGGTACTTTCGACAAAAATTTTTTGGCACTAAGTTATAATCAGGGTTGGGCACAGTGCATTCAATTTTGATTGCATTCAGAATTGCATTCTCCATTCACTGATGAGTGGTAGTGAAAATCTGATTTGTATTACCATTCACTATTGAATGGTAATGCAAATGTGGCTTGCACTACCATTCAGTAGTGAATGGTAATGCAAATGTGGCTTGCACTACCATTCAGTAGTGAATGGTAATGCAAATGTGGCTTGCACTACCATTCAGTAGTGAATGGTAATGCAAATGTGGCTTGCACTACCATTCAATAGTGAATGGTAATGCAAACGTGGCTTGCACTACCATTCAGTAGTGAATGGTAATGCAAATGTGGTTTCCACTACCATTCATTGCATTCCCACTACAAGTATGATTTGTGAAAACCTATGATCGCAGTTTAGGCATGCAGTAGCCAAACTATTTAATAACGGGAAGGAAGATATTCTACACATGGAATTAGCTTAGAAAATTGATAATTTTATATTATAGATGAAATGTGTTTATTTTTTTTAATTAATGTTTTTGTGTACTAGTAGTATGAAGCTTCAGCTATCGGATCATGTTTAGACCAGCGTCTAAATATTTAGCACCACCCTAATGTATGCACAAGTTGTTACACGCATACACATGCATATGCACATATTCACATATCAAAGCCGTTGACTGAACGAAGATACTTTTCTGTCAGTCAGCGCGCAACAAAAAGAAAATTGAATTTACTTATTTTTCGACAGCTAGCCACGGCGGTAAGTGATTTGTCCATACTTCCACATAATTATATATATCCACAATTCAAAGTGTATATCCATTCCATACATTTATATTTCAATAAAAACTGAAAATATCCTTATCCAACCTTAAACCATCATTTCTTTATTTCATTTCATATTTTTATTTCTTACGAGGAATTCCGTTCCCGCAAGAAACAGATCATGTCAAAAATTTTCAAATGAATTCAAAAAAATAGGCGAATTTCCAATATTTTCTCAACAAATGCCATATGCAAAATACCTCTGTGAGCCACTGTATAAGTATAAGTATTTTTTTACCTACGTGTTTAAAAGAAATTTATTAACAACCTTAAAACCTATTGATATACACAGGACATATTGCAATGCCGCGTTGGTTTCCAATCAGTTTTATAAGCCTTATTCTATGTGTAGAATATCCCATAAACTTCCTTCCCGTTATTAAATAGATTTTCCACTTAATACCTAAACTACGATCATAGGTTTTCACAAATCATACTTGTAGTGGGAATGCAATAAATGGTAGTGCAAACCACATTTGCATTCGCATTCACTACTGAATGGTATAGTGCAAGCCACGTTTGCATTACCATTCACTATTGAATGGTAGTGCAAGCCACATTTGCATTACCATTCACTACTCATTGGTAGTGCAAACCACATTTGCATTACTATTCACTACTGAATGGTAGTGCAAGCCACATTTGCATTACCATTCACTACTGAATGGTAGTGCAAACCACATTTGCATTACCATTCACTACTGAATGGTAGTGCAAGCCACATTTGCATTACCATTCATTACTGAATGGTAGTGCAAGCCACATTTGCATTACCATTCACTATTGAATGGTAATGCACTTTGAATGGTAATGCAAAAATGCCCATCCTTGGTTATAATACCATTTCATTCTCATGAAAGGTATAAAAATGTATAATAAAAATGTAAAAAGTACCGCAAACTAGTTTGCATATCAAATTGGTGGGAAAGCTAGCCACTCCCGCAAATTATTAACATTTGCAGTCCCAAGCCATGCTTATTAAAGCAATGTAGTAATAATTCTATCTTATATTATAAATGTGAAATGGAAATTGTGTTTAAACTCAATTGGCGAGAAAACCGCTGAACGGATCCTCACGAAACTTTGCACACATAAGTATTTTCACCTGGTAATTGCTATAGGCATATTTTTAATCTGATTAAAAGCCATGGATGGGCACCTCCCATACAAAATTTTCCTTTTTTTCGTAATATCTCTTGAAATATTTGTACTAGAATAATTAAAATTTTTGTGAAGGAATAATACAAAAATATATACTCAACGGATAAACAATTTAGGTCTTGGTAAAGCAGGGATGGGCACTCTCCTCCCATATAAACTGAAATTTTCACATCGAATATCTCTGGAAATATTTGTAGTAGGGTACTGAAAACTGGTGTGAGGGCATATGAGATAACTATGTATTAAACGGGAAAAACACTAGGTCGTGGTAAAGCAGGGATGGGCACCTCCCATACAAACTGAAACTTTCACAGCGAATATCTCTGGAAATATTTGTAGTAGGGTACTGAAAACTGGTGTGAGGGCATGTGAGATAACTATGTATTAAACGGGTAAAAACGCTAGGTCTTGGTAAAGCAGGGATGGGCATCTGCCATACAAACTGAAATTTTCACATCGAATATCTCTGGAAATATTTGTAGTAGGGTACTGAAAAATGGTGTGAGGGCATGTGAGATAACTATATATTAAACGGGAAAAACCCTAGGTCTAGGTAAAGCAGGGATGGGCACCTCGCATACAAACTGAAATTTTCACATCGAATATCTCTGGAAATATTTGTAGTAGGGTACTGAAAATTGGTGTGAGGGCATGTGAGATAACTATGTATTAAACGGGTAAAAACGCTAGGTCTTGGTAAAGCAGGGATGGGCATCTCCCATACAAACTGAAATTTTCACATCGAATATCTCTGGAAATATTTGTAGTAGGTATAGGGTTATATATTTATATATATAACACTTTGTAATCGAAATATTTCATTTACAGAAAATGTATTTGGTTTTTAATGTTTTTGATATTTCAAAAATTTTCATTCTATTTTCAACTTTTTAATTGTGAACATTAATTTTCATTTTTTAAAATAAATATACATATAATCAAATATATATATTAAATATTTTAAATCATCCTCTAAATATTTCGTAACATCATTTATGTCAATATCATCATCATTATCCTTATTTTCGGCTACATAAACATCTATTATTATCTGTGTATGCTCATTTTAAAACATACTTGGATTGACTTCGATTTCATCTAATATTTTACTATCAACAACATCAATTCTTACATAACAACAAATATATTTTTGCAACAATCAATAACTGCAATCAACATAATCACAATTCAAGTTGGTTATTATTATCATTTTTATTTCAAAGTTATGTGAGTACTTAATTAGTATATACTATATTAAGAATTTATTTTAAAATTTTAATATCTGTTAAAATTAGTTATTTATTTAAAAATTATTAATCATATTTTAAATATTTTTACTTATTACCATACTGTTTATAACAGTTTATTTATTTCTGTAAACTCTCTCTTCAGAAGATTTTCTTTTAATTTTATTTACTATACTCCATCGTTCACCCATACGAACACGCACATATACCTCAGAAATGCAGAACAACGATAACACACACTAATACTAACATGACACAAAATATTCAAACAAACAACTTAACAACATCAGAAAACAATTCAACAATTAAAACAATTAAATTACCTAAATTTTGGGAAGAGTGTCCCGAAGCATGGTTTATTCTTGCTGAAGGACAATTTGAAATTAATAATATTACAGATGATAATATTAAATTTCAAAATATTTTAATTTCTCTTCAACAAGAAACTATTACCAAAATTATCGATATTATTAATCCACCACCTTCTTTTAATAAATTCGAAATAATTAAAAAAACACTATGTGAGAGATTTTCTTTAAGTGGAGAAAAACGTCTCGAACAATTATTTTTAAATATGGAAATCGGCGATCGTTCACCATCAGAATTTTTTCGTTATATGAAATCTCTTATTGGTTCAAATTCATTAGTTAGTCATGAATTACTTTTTAAATTATGGATTAAGAAATTACCACAACAAATTCAAATTCATCTAACATCAAGTAATAATTCCAATAAAGAAGATTTAATTATTTTAGCAGACAAAATTTTTGATTTACTTAATCAATCAAATTCATTAACTCATTAATCGACTGTAGCTAGTATTGAAAATAATAAATTAGAAAAATGTATTATTAGTTTAACTGAGTTAACTTCAGCAATTTTTCAAAACTTAAATAAAATTACAGATGACATAAATGAACTACGAATTAGATCTAATTCAAAAGATAGATCTAGGTCAAGATCTAGAAATTTTTCAAATCAAAGAGATTTTTATTCATCAAAAAATATTTGTTGGTATCACAGAAAATTTAAAAATAATGCTCTTAAATGTATACCACCTTGCAATTTCAATAAAAATAATAATTATAATTCAGGTCAAAATTTAAATTAAAAAATTCCATTATGACGGTGGCGGATAATGGAAACATCTCTAAACCAACTCGTCGCCTATTTGTTTTTGATAAATTTAATAATCTTAATTTTCTTATTGATACCGGTGCAGTAGTATCAGTTATTCCTTTTTCAAAATTTAAAATTTATAAAAGAGATTCAGATCTTAAGTTATCGGCTGCTAACGGTTCTTCTATTGAAACTTTTGGTACAAAACTTTTAAAAATTGATTTAGGTTTGAGAAGAGATTTTGAATTTCCTTTTATAATTGCAAATATTACGACACCCATTTTAGACGCAAATTTTTTAGAAAAATTTGGTATTATAGTTAATATTAAAAATAAAGAAATTATGGATTCAGTTACTAAATTAAATGTTTCTGGGTCATCTGGTTTTTGTGATATATTTTCCCTAAAAATTCCAATTCCTGAAAATAAATTTACGAAACTATTAAATGATTTTCCTTCTATTACCTGTGAACCAGATTACACTAAAGAAGTTAAACATGATACGGTTCACAGGATTGAAACAAAAGGTGTTTTACCATTTTCAAAACCACGACGTCTTGACCCAATCAAACTCAAAATTGCCAAAGCTGAATTTGAATTTTTAGTTAAAACAGGTATTTGCAGACCACCAAGCTCTCCAATTGCATCCCCACTTCATCTCGTTCCTAAGAAAGAACCAAATGATTGGAGACCTTGCGGAGATTATAGAAGATTGAATTTTATTACTACACCAGATCGATATCCTTTACCCCATATTCACGATTTAACTATAGATTTAAAAAACAAACACATTTTTTAAAAAATTGATCTTGTACGTGCTTATCATCAAATTCCTATGGCAGAAGAAGACATACATAAAACTGCTATAACTACTCCATTTGGAATGTTTGAGTTTATTCGTATGCCATTCGGTTTAAGAAATAGTGCTCAAACATTTCAACGTTTTATTAATGAAGTATTTTCTGATTTCGATTTTGTTTTTACCTATATAGATGATATTTTAATTGCTAGTGATAATGAACATCAACATTTACAGCATTTAAAAATGATATTTAAAAGACTTGAAGAGTACAATTTAAATATTAAACCCTCAAAATGTATTTTCGGCGTAAATAAATTAGATTTCTTAAGTTACGAAATTTCTTGTAAAGGTATAAAACCTTCTTTAAACAGAATTGAAACTATTACAAACTTTGAGAAACCAACGTCAATTAACAAATTACAAAAATTTTTAGGCATGGTTAACTACTATCATAGATATATTAAAATGTTAGCAGCAGAACTTAGCCCTTTGCATGAAATGCTAACATTTTCAATCAAAAATAAATCCAAACAGTTGAATTGGACAGATAAAACAACAACTGCATTTGAAAACGTTAAAAAACTGTTTGCTCAAAATACTTTACTTACTCATTTCGACAAAAACGGTATATTATCATTAGCTGTAGATGCATCGAATGTAGCAATTGGAGCTGTTTTACAACAAACTAGTAACAATCAATTAGAACCTTTAGCTTACTTTTCAAGAAAATTAACAGCAACAGAAGTAAATTATTCAACATTTGACAGGGAACTTTTAGCAATTTATAACTCGATTAAACATTTTAAACATTTTCTTGAAGGTAGAACTTTTACTATTTATACAGACCATAAACCCTTAATTCATGTTCTAAATTCTAAAGTCGATAGATCTCCTCGTCAATTGCGTCATCTTGAATATATTGCACAGTTCACTAATGACATTCAATATATACGTGGAAAAGACAACATTGCTGCCGATATGCTTTCCCGTATTCCAGAAATTACTTCAATTTCAACTCAAGATATTAATTTAGAAACTTTACTCAAAGAACAACAAAATGATAAAACCTTACAAGAAATAATTTCTGATCCAAGTTCTAAAAATAACTTAAAAGAAATCAATATTCCAGTAATTAATTTAAATATTAAATATTTGGTGTGACGTCTCTCAGCAACCTTTTCGACCATATGTTCCTTTTTCTATGAGAAGAATTATATTTCACAAAATTCATTCTCTTTCGCATCCAAGTACTCGAACAACTAGAAAATTGATTCAAACAAAATATTTTTGGCCTGATATGAGAAAAGAAATAAATGAATGGACATCATCTTGTTTAAATTGTCAAAAATCTAAAATTTCAAGAAACACAAAAACTCCCATTCAGAAAATCCAAATTCCATCTGGTCGATTTGAACATATTCATATGGATATTGTTGGTCCACTGAATCGAAAGAATCTCGTTATCTTTTAACTATTATTGATAGACATACTCGTTGACCTGAAGTTTATCCACTTAAAAATATTTTAGCAAATACTATAGCAACTACTTTTGTTCAAAACTATATACCCCGATTTGGTATTCCATTAAATATTACAGTAGATCAAGGCTCACAATTTACTTCCAAAATCTTTAGTGAATTAACCAAATTATTAGGAACACACAAAATTCATACTTCTCCATATCATCCCCAAGCAAATGGTATGATAGAACGATTTCATAGAACACTTAAAACATCAATAATAGCTTCAAATGACTCAACTAATTGGTCTGAAATTTTACCTTGGATACTTCTTGGTTTACGAACGTCCATAAAAGAAGATTTAAAATGTTCTTCTGCAGAACTTGTTTATGGACAGACACTTCGTCTACCTGGTGAATTAGTTGTTTCCAATAATAAAAATAATGAAAATGATTGTTCGAACGAAATTCTTCAAAGATTAAGACATCATTTCTCACTGGTACGTTCAAAAGTATTACATCATAATAAAGAAAGTTATTTTATTCCTAAAAATCTAAATACTTGTGAATATGTTTTTGTTAAAGTTCTTCGTAAATCAAACTTAGAACCACCTTATGAAGGACCTTTCAGAGTTATTTCAAAACACGACAAGACATTTAAAATTCAATACGGAAATACAATTAAAACTTTTTCAATTGATTTATTAAAACCTGCAAAAACTATTTCCGATACATATCCTACATCAAACACTTTAACACATAAAAAATCTAAAAAAGTTACATTTAATATTAATTAATTATTATTTCTCTTCGTTTACACTGGAGGGGGAGTAAATATAGGGTTATATATTTATATATATAACACTTTGTAATCGAAATATTTCATTTACAGAAAATGTATTTGGTTTTTAATGTTTTTGATATTTCAAAAATTTTCATTCTATTTTCAACTTTTTAATTGTGAACATTAATTTTCATTTTTTATAATAAATATACATATAATCAAATATATATATTAAATATTTTAAATCATCCTCTAAAGTAGGGTACTGAAAAATGGTGTGAGGCATGTGAGATAACTATATATTAAACGGGAAAAACACTAGGTCTAGGTAAAGCAGGGATGGGCACCTCGCATACAAACTGAAATTTTCACATCGAATATCTCTGGAAATATTTGTAGTAGGGTACTGAAAATTGGTGTGAGGGCATGTGAGATAACTATGTATTAAACGGGTAAAAACGCTAGGTCTTGGTAAAGCAGGGATGGGCATCTCCCATACAAACTGAAATTTTCACATCGAATATCTCTGGAAATATTTGTAGTAGGGTACTGAAAAATGGTGTGAGGGCATGTGAGATAACTATATATTAAACGGGAAAAACACTAGGTCTAGGTAAAGCAGGGATGGGCACCTCGCATACAAACTGAAATTTTCACATCGAATATCTCTGGAAATATTTGTAGTAGGGTACTGAAAATTGGTGTGAGGGCATGTGAGATAACTATGTATTAAACGGGTAAAAACGCTAGGTCTTGGTAAAGCAGGGATGGGCACCTCCCATACAGACTGAAATTTTTACAGCGAAAATCTCTTGAAATGTTTATAGTAGGGTACTGAAAATTGGTGTTGGGCATATGAGGTAATTACGCACTCAACGGACAAAAAAAAAATAAGAAAACTATCGTTGACGTCAAGAATGATATTTTTCTATGTAACTTTTTTGGACTAACTCAACATGCTAATATTTTTAAAAGCACGTGGTGTGAAACCCGCGGGTAACCTCTAGTATCATTCTACAAAACAAATTAAAAAAAAATTAATAATTTCTTATTTTCACCTGGACTTGAGTGGGGAAATGAAAAGTTACCTATGTATGTACATAGCCGGATTAAATTTAATTTATAATTTTAATTCTGTGGGTTCATTTATGGAAACATTTATTAGAAAAAATGGTTTCTTGGCTATTTATATGGAGGAGTTATACACCAAAATGTCCATATCTGAACAATCGGTTGTATGGGAGCTATATGTTATAATGGTCCGATCTTGACAATTTTCGGTAACCCCGTTTGGGCCCATATGGGTATAAATACATCATGGGCATCTCCCATACAAACTGAAATTTTCACATCGAATATCTCTGGAAATATTTGTAGTAGGGTACTGAAAAATGGTGTGAGGGCATGTGAGATAACTATATATTAAATGGGAAAAACACTAGGTCTAGGTAAAGCAGGGATGGGCACCTCGCATACAAACTGAAATTTTCACATCGAATATCTCTGGAAATATTTGTAGTAGGGTACTGAAAATTGGTGTGAGGGCATGTGAGATAACTATGTATTAAACGGGTAAAAACGCTAGGTCTTGGTAAAGCAGGGATGGGCATCTCCCATACAAACTGAAATTTTCACATCGAATATCTCTGGAAATATTTGTAGTAGGGTACTGAAAACTGGTGTGGGGGCATGTGAGATAACTATCTATTAAACTGCTAGGTCTTGGTAAAGCAGGGATGGGCACCTCCCATACAAACTGAAATTTTCACAGCGAATATCTCTGGAAATATTTGTAGTAGGGTACTGAAAACTGGTGTGAGGGCATGTGAGATAACTATGTATTAAACGGGTAAAAACGCTAGGTCATGGTAAAGCAGGGATGGGCATCTCCCATACAAACTGAAATTTTCACATCGAATATCTCTGGAAATATTTGTAGTAGGGTACTGAAAAATGGTGTGAGGGCATGTGAGATAACTATATATTAAACGGGAAAAACACTAGGTCTAGGTAAAGCAGGGATGGGCACCTCGCATACAAACTGAAATTTTCACATCGAATATCTCTGGAAATATTTGTAGTAGGGTACTGAAAATTGGTGTGAGGGCATGTGAGATAACTATCTATTAAACTGCTAGGTCTTGGTAAAGCAGGGATGGGCACCTCCCATACAAACTGAAATTTTCACAGCGAATATCTCTGGAAATATTTGTAGAAGGGTACTGAAAACTGGTGTGAGGGCATGTGAGATAACTATGTATTAAACGGGTAAAAACGCTAGGTCTTGGTAAAGCAGGGATGGGCACCTCCCATACAGACTGAAATTTTTACAGCGAAAATCTCTTGAAATGTTTATAGTAGGGTACTGAAAATTGGTGTTGGGCATATGAGGTAATTACGTACTCAACGGACAAAAAAAAATAAGAAAACTATCTTTGACGTCAAGAATGATATTTTTCTATGTAACTTTTTTGGACTAACTCAATATGCTAATATTTTTAAAAGCACGTGGTGTGAAACCCGCGGGTAACCTCTAGTATCATTCTACAAAACAAATTAAAAAAAAATTAATAATTTCTTATTTTCACCTGGACTTAGCACGTAGATTTTTGAAAAAAAATTTTTTTTATAGACTTAGCACATTTGCTTAACACTGCATTACACCATGGAAAACAGACATTATGGTAACTTCTTTTTGGGAGACGATGTATTTTTAGTTGGACTATCTTACTGCATTAAAATCTCACTTTTGAAAAAAATTGGACTTAGCACATTTGCTCACGAAGCCAAAGATATAGAGTTTTCAACAATTTGACGACAAACCGGGCACAAAATATTTCTATTGCCATTTACGATTGCAACCTTACTGTGCTCTCCAAAGCAATCCGCACACAATTTAAAGTGATTGCATGGGCTTAAGAGAACATCGCGTGGCTTGGTAAAACAAATAACACACAACAACATGCTTTGACTCTCGCAAAATTTGTCCGCCGTTTCTTCATAGTCAGAAAAATCCATTTCGGATACATCAATGTCTTCTGTGTCACATGTCTTATTTTCGGGATTACTCATTGGATTCGCCTGCGGCGCGTTTTCCAATACTAATACACCATATTAAAAAAAAAAACCGAAAAATTGGAATTAAAAATCGCGCGATTTTTTATTCCAATTTTTCGCCTGCGGCGCTTTTCCCAATAATAATACACCATATTTAAAAAAAAAACGAAAAATTGGAATTAAAAATCGCACGATTTTTTATTCCAATTATTCGCCTGCGGCGCTTTTTCCAATAACACAGGCCGACAAGAAATTTTACCATAAACCAGACCATACTTTCCTAAAGGTTTTCGATGCGCTGAATTCAAATCTGGACGCAGAATTGCTCTATCACGTCAGGATATCCTAAACTAAATGTGCAAAAAACACCATTTTTGCCTATTTTTGAGATTATATATAAACGGCAGATTATTTTTTTTTAAGAAAAGCACACATAGCATCTTAAAAAAGAAGTCTTTCTCTTACGAATGGCGTTGAGTTTGCTCAAATATCTTCTGTTTTTTTCGCTAAGATAGAGCAATATAAAGTTTATATGAATTAACGTAGGTATGATGCAGTAGAACACATACCTCTTACGATAAGTCTGCAAATTTCAATTGCTCTATCTTAGCGAAAAAAAAGATAGTTGAGCAAACTCAACGCCATTCGTAAGAGAAAGACTTCTTCTTTAAGATGCTGTGTGCTTTTTTTTTTTTAAATAATCTGTCGTTTATATATAACGTCAAAAATAGGCAAAAATGGTGTTTTTTGCACATTTGGGTTAGGATATCTCAAAATCCTGACGTGATAGAGTAATTCTGTGTCCAGATTTGAATTCAGCGCATGGAAAACCTTTAGGAAAGTATGGTCTGGTTTGTGGTCAGAAAAATCGGTCTCATTTTGTCGGCCTGTGTAATAATACACCATATTTAAAAAAAAAAAACGAAAAATTGGAATTAAAAATCGCGCGATTTTTTATTCCAATTTTTCACCTGCGGCGCTTTTTCCAATAATAATACACCATATTTAAAAAAAAAACGAAAAATTGGAATTAAAAATCGCGCGATTTTTTATTCCAATTTTTCGCCTGTTGCGCTTTTCCCACTAATACACCATATTTAAAAAAAAACCCGTCTGCGGGGTTAATTGCCCTTTCGAAAGAGAAATAAAGCCCACATCGCCGAATAGGGCGCGCGGGCGTTCTTTCCCTTTCCGAATGGAAATAAAACCCACGGGTTTAATTTCGTTTTATTCGCAGGCGCTATTTCTTTTTGAAGAAAGGAAAAAACGCCCGCGGGCCACGGTCGTTATTTCACTGCACACTGCCTTGCGATTGATCCCGGACACGTCCCGGATTAATCACATTTTTTGCAGGGTATGTACATATGTACATATACATATATCGGAATGAGATAAGCGTGCGCACTTAACTACTTAACATTTGATTGCAAGTCAGTTGAAAATGGACTGCGGCGACAATACGCAATTTTTACGCTTGCCACACACATTGTACTTTGCTCATAAACCTAAATTCCCTTTCTCTCCTTTTGGATATGTTAAAATGAAGTATTAAAATATTTAGAGCAGAGAGAATGAATGCAAGCAGCACTGCCAGCTTAGGCATATGAGTCTGTTTGCTGGGGTATATATGCACATATTGTCAGAATTTATTTTTAGCTTACTGAATTTTACTCATGTGCAAAAATTAATTTGCATGTGACTCCGACGTCCCGATCACCACTAATAATAGCAGTGCCAAGAGATGGCAAACAAAAAATTAGGAACTCGTCAGTTAATAAACTATGTATTAAGGTGGAGTGAAAACATATGGAGATTTCTTTTTTGTTCTTTTTTTGAACGTACCAGCAATGAAAAGTTGCCTTTATACGAGTTAATGAATCCCACAAAATTTTATGGCGATAGGACGACGTTTTGAACTGCCCCCAGCCGCGCAAAGTTGACTAAGCTGAGTATTAAAGTGAATTTATTTTTTTTTTAAACAACAACAATAAAAGTTATTAAAGGTCAAAGTTGATATTATGCATTTTTTAAATTGCATTTACTTAAAAACTTCTGAACCGATTTCGAATGTTTTTATACCGTTTGTTAGGTATTGTGATTCCCTTTAATTTGATATACATTTTATATATGAAAAGTAAGGTGGTAAAAGGGGGGTTGACCCCCGCAGAGGGTATTATGGAACCCACATAAAATGTATATCAAATTAAAGGGAATCAGAATACCTATCGAATGGTATAAAAATATTCGAAATCGGTTCAATAGTTTTAAATTAATTGGAATTAAAAAAATGCATAATATAAACTTTGACCTTTAATAACTTTTGTTGTTGTTGTTTAAAAAAAAAAAATTAACTTTAATACTCAAATTAGCCAATTTGTTCCAAAGCCAGAAGGGCACCTTCCTTGCCCAGAAATAAGCCTGAAAAATTTTATTGACCTACTCGCATGTATTTTCCCTTTAATTTGGTATACATTTTATATATGAAAAGTAAGGGGGGTAAAAGGGGGTTGACCCACGCTGGGGGTGTTATGGAACGCACTGGAAAATGTATACAAAATTAAAGGGAAACAAAATACCTAACAAACGGTATAAAAATATTCGAAATCGGTTCAGCAGTTTTTAAGTAAATGCAATATAAAAAATGCATAATATAAACTTTGACCTTTAATAACTTTTGTTGTTGTTGTTTAAAAAAAAAATAAATTCACTTTAATACTCAGCTTAGTCATGTTTATCAATCCTCATACTTCGTTTTTTGATTTTACAATTTTCAAAATTTCATATTTGTACCAGATCGTGCTTACTGCTTTCAACTTTGCGGGGCTGGGGGCAGTTCAAAATGTCATCCTATCGCCATAAAATTTTGTGGGGTTCATTGACTCGTATAAAAGCAACTTTTCATTGGTACGTTCAAAAAAAAGCTCCATATGTTTTCACTCCACCTTAATGTACATGCCAAAAGCACAAAGCACACGTGCTTCAATAACGACACAACACAATTTTCTGAATCGATACTTAGTAGTGAGAATCAGTGTTATTTATTTGTTATGAAATTTTATGGTCATAAATGAAAACAAGTAAGGAAGCCTAAGTTCGAGTGGAATCGAACATTAGATACTCAGCTGTATGCTTTCATTGTTTGTTTGCGTTTGATGGAAACACGGCGTATTTTACATAAAGCGAGTGCCGCATAAAGTGGGCGTAGCCACGCCCATTTTCAACATTTTTATCAGTCATCCAACTAAGCATATGAATATTATTCTTTGTGCAAAATTTCATTCATTTTTGATTTATAGTTACAAAGATGTCATGTTACAAATTCCCAAAGGGTGTTCCAGAAATATCTTTGTTAAAAAGTAGGCGTGGTCATAAACCGATTTCAATAAATTTTTGCGTGTCTATTAACACAAGTTGTAAAAGTGTATAAAGCAAGTTTCTTTATAATATCTCAATTATTTGTCGAGTTATAGGCTAAGAAATCTCGTATATTCCTTTGTCTAAAAAGAGGCGGTGCCACGCCCATTTTCCAAAATTTTTATATTTTTTGTTTCCGGTATATTGTGGAACTCATGCCACAAAATTTCAATGAATTATCTTTATATTTGACAAAGATATCGCTTAAAATGTTTTTATTAGGTCACTTTATAGTTCCCATCTATAAAAGTGGGCGTGGTCGTCAAACCGATTTCGCTAAAATTTTGAACATGTATTACCACAAGTAATAAAAGTGTACACACCAAGTTTCATGATTATATCTATATATTAATAGGCTAACATTTTTCCCATACAAACAATTGCCAGGCTGTTTAGCACATTTAACATACTCATATCCACATAAAATTGATATGGATGTGTTCGTATGAGTCAGGAGCAGTGCATAGGCATATAATTTTTTCTATAAATTATTAAATTTCCTTATAATTAATAAATAAAATTTTTAGTTTTGTGCCATTTTTGATTTACTTCGTTTTTGCTTCGTAGGCAAATGTGCCCACTATCTATATATTAATAGGCTAACATTTTTCCCATACAAACAATTGCCAGGCTGTTTAGCACATTTAACATACTCATATTCACATAAAATTGATATGGATGTGTTCGTATGGGTCAGGAGCAGTGCATAGGCATATAATTTTTTCTATAAATTATTTAATTTCTTTATAATTAATAAATAAAGTTTTTAGTTTTGTACCATTTTTGATTTACTTCGTTTTTGCTTCGTTGGCAAATGTGCCCACTATCTATATATTAATAGGCTAACATTTTTCCCATACAAACAATTGCCAGGCTGTATAGCACATTTAACATACTCATATCCACATAAAATTTATATGGATGTGTTCGTATGAGTCAGGAGCAGTGCATAGGCATATATTTTTTTCTATAAATTATTTAATTTCTTTATAATTAATAAATAAAATTTTTAGTTAAGATAAATAGATATCGTAAACGTGTTTACAAATATCGTAAACACAGTTGAAGAGTCGCTTTAATTTAAAAGCGCTCACCACCGGGCCTACCTTCCTAGATCTGCCTTGATTTTGACCATGATTTCGCATCGGGCCGTGATCAAAAGGGCAAATCAGTGTTGCGGTACAACTGGAATTTGGAAAGTGTTGCTTATCTCCGCGAAAAGGAATAATTTTTGTACCAATACAAAGTTGAAAAAATAAATTGCATGGTCGAATTTCGACCACCGGCGATACTAGTATAAATTATTTGTCGAGTTATGGGCTCAGAAATCTCGTATATTCCTGTTTCTAAAAAGAGGCGGTGCCACGCCCATTTTCCAAAATTTTTGTGTTTTTCGTTTTATGTCCGCAGATGGACTCCTGCTATAAAATTTCAATGATATATCTTTATAGTTGACAGAGATATCGATTAAAATGTTTTTATTAGGCCACTTTATAATACACATATATGAAAGTGGGCGTGGCCGTCAACCGATTTTAACTATTTTCCGTCCAAACGTTTGCCTAAGTAAGCAAATCACGCGTACCAAATTTCATCAATATATCTACAACGGTTTCTGAGTTATGACTCATAAAACTTTCAATGTTTGCCCTTTAATAAGTGGGCGTGGCACCGCCCATTTTCCAAAATTTTTGTATTTTTTGTTTTATGTCCATAGTTGGACTCATGCGACAAAATTTCAATGATAGATCTTTATATTTGACAGAGATATCGCTTAAAATGTTTTTATTAGGTCACTTTATAATACACATATATAAAAGTGGGCGTGACCGTCAACCGATTTTAACTATTTTCCGTCCAAACGTTTGCCTAAGTAAGCAAATCACGCGTACCAAATTTCATCGATATATCTTCAACGGTTTCTGAGTTATGACTCATAAAACTTTCAATGTTTGCCCCTCAATAAGTGGGCGTGGCACCGCCCATTTTCCAAAATTTTTGTGTTTTTTGTTTTATGTCCATAGTTGGACTCATGCGACAAAATTTCAATGATAGATCTTTATATTTGACAGAGATATCGCTTAAAATGTTTTTATTAGGCCACTTTATAAGACCCATATATAAAAGTGGGCGTGGTCGTCAACCGATTTCTCTAAAATTTTTAACATGTATTACCACTAGTAATAAAAGTGTACACACTAAGTTTCGTCATTATGTATAAATTATTTGTCGAGTTATGGGCTCAGAAATCTCGTATATTCCTGTTTCTAAGAAGAGGCGGTGCCACGCCCATTTTCCAAAATTTTTGTGTTTTTCGTTTTATGTCCGCAGTTGGACTTCTGCTATAAAATTTCAATGATATATCTTTATATTTGACAGAGATATCGCTTAAAATGTTTTTATTAGGCCACTTTATAATACACATATATAAAAGTGGGCGTGGCCGTCAACCGATTTAGGAAATTTTTTGTCCAAATATTTGCCTAAGTAAGTATATCACGCGTACCGAATTTCATCGATATATCTTCAACGGTTTCTGAGTTATGACATATAAAACTTTCAAGGTTTGGCCCTTAATAAGTGGGCGTGGCACCGCCCATTTTCCAAAATTTCATCAAATTTCTTCCTAGGGGCCTGAGCTCAACACGTGGGTAAAATTTCATCGCTCCAGCTATATTAGTGACTGAGATACCAAATTTCCGATTTTTTCTATATAGGAAAAGTGGGCGTGGTCATGGTCCGATTTCGCCCATTTTCAATACCAACCGTCCCAGTCTCGATACCAACTTGCATTTCAAATTTCATCAAAATATCTCAATTTTTGCGCGAGTTAGAGTATTTACAGACGGACAGACGGACGGACAGACGGACGGACGGACATGGCTCAATCGATTTCTCTTTTCACCCTGATCATTTTGATATATATAAGTCTATATCTATCTCGATTATTTCATTCTGTTACAATCCACCGTTATGTGATTAAAACTATAATACTCTGTGTACTAGTACAGCTGAGTATAATTAAGGGCTCTATTTAAAAAATATTGTCGCTTTAGTATACATAGTAGCTTACTTCCATATATAGCGAAGAAGACATAAATTGGTTTTTTTAAATTATGACACTAATGAAGTAAATGGCATCGGAGTTCGAAAGCAAGAGAGCGAGAAAGAAACTACAAAATTAGCGATTGTACAGCATTGCCGCTGAGGCCACTAAAGTGACAATTTGAACCTTTTGGTCCTTTATTACTGTCAAACCTATAATGTAATAAATATTTTTTAGTTTTTTTTCTTAAATATAAAAAGAGGTTTTTTTCGTTTGTTTTTACATGGCCGTTTTCTGCTACTGTTTTTGGTATGTAGATTGTAATAAAAGGAAAATTGAGAATTAAGCGAAACAAAGCTGACGGCGGTGGTAGCTCAATGGGATGCCATTGGATTACCAATCGAAACGACTTAAGTTCGATCCTCGGTTGTGGCCGCCTGAAGAAGTCTGATGAGGGGATGTGGTGGTCTCCGAAATGGATCCATAACTTCTACCAAAAAATTTTTTTTCAATTTTTCTTAATTAAAAACTGGCCAATAGCTCATATAAAATTCACATAAAAAAGCCTCTTTGTTACCTTTTCACTTTTCGTTAGCAATTCTCCGCTGCGAAGGAAACCCCGAAAGAGTTATTTAGGAGTAAAAATTTTTAGAATGCAAGAAAATTGTTTTAACAAACCGAAATAGAAGAGTTTTCGCACAACGTGGGGAAATGAAAAACAACTTAAATCAGAACTTGTTGTGAATTTGTTGCAAATATATTAACGCTGCCACATAGCAGTGCATCAGCAGAAAGATTATTTTCAAGACTTTCACTATTTAAGACCAAGGGTACAAACCGCTTGCAAATTGCTTTAAGCATTAAATAAACCACAGAAATATACAAAAATGTGTTTATAGCTAAAAAAAAATTTGGGGGACACTTTTTTCCTTTTTTCGGCCACTTTTTGATATTTTTTAGCGGCAAAACTGCGCATTTAATTGGTGAATTCCTCTCTCTATATAAAACAATGTGGTTTTGATTTTTAGTGTTTCCGTACGCGCAGTGCGATGAACATCGCCTCAGCTCCCCTGTCCCCGGAAATTATACAGTGCCCATGAAAGCCCATGATCGCCCCTCTGCTGCGTTTATGTGCCTTGCGGCGCCATCCCTGCCCTAAATCATAAAGTGACACAACTCAAAATTCAAAAATTCAAAAATTTTAAGGAGAGCCAAACAACTTTTTTCTTTACAAGTATTTATATGGCAAAGGCCACATATGAACAATCACTCTTTTTCAATCAAAAAAAGACACCGATTAATATTTTTTTTTTTTGGTAATCGCTAGAGATATGTTTTGTGCACCGGTTTATGATAAAACCCCGATTTCGAAAAATTTTCAGTTGTGTCACTTTATGATTTAGGGTGCGATGTATCGTCGATGCCTTTGCAAAACCGTCCACCGAATAATTGTAAAACCCATTTACCAAAACCCAAATTTTACAGGAGAACGAAAAGATATGCTTGCTTTGCCATAGAGATGGTGGTATATCCTTAACCGTTATATTAAAATCATGTTAATAAAATAATATTTTTACGATTTGTATGTGTTGCCTTCGATGTCTGGAGTTCAGGGTTTCCAAATCTCATTTTAACCACAAATTTCAAATTGGCTGTTTTGCAGTCATCGGTAAATTAATACATATATATGTACATATGTATATAAAACTTGAGGGATATTATACCCCTGCAGAGTTTTTAAAATACCTATAGTGTGTTTTAAAAAAAATTTTGACATTTTTATTTAAAATTTTCGCCTGTTTGGCTTTTAACTTATAATTTCCCATTCCTATTCACCCACCAAACATTTTTTATTGCCGGCAATAAAAAAACGAGTCGTTTCGAAAATAAATATATTGCAAGCAATATCGAAATCTTGCCGATTTCTTATTGCTAGTCGGACTAAAACGTCCGCCGAAGGTAACTCGCACAGTCGACTCGTTTTCTAATCACTTCAATGATTCGTTTTGTTATTACCAGAATGAGTCGTTTTCTTATTACCTGAACGATTCGCTTAGCCGTGTCGCAATCGTATCGAAGGTTACTCGCCCAATTCTTATTGCCTGTATGATTCATTTTCTTATTACCTGAGTGAGCTGTTTTTTTATTACATGAGAGGATCGTTTTCTTATTACTTATGTAAGAAATTTTCTTATCGCTTTATTTTTTTTTTATTTTTAATATTTCTTTATTATTAATAAATTAAATTCAATTTTAAATACAGTATTAATTAAGCAATATTAATTAAACATTAATATTTATATATAAATTGAAAGATTGATAAAAAAAAATTACATGGTATTAATATTCTTGTCCCGTTTCTTGCTTTTTTCCATCCGATCCTTCGCATAAATTAGATGCTTTTGTAGGACAGTGTTTATGCGAAAGTCATCGCTGTTTGGAAATTTTTGGTGGCATATTCCTAAAAATATATATATAAGAATAAATATATAATATATTGAAAAACTGTCTAAAAATATGTACCTTTTATTACTGTCACCAAGAAATTAGAAATTAGTGGTGGTTTATTTTTTGTGCCTTTCCATGAAAACTGTTCAGCTAAATTATCGGTAAATATGATGATGATATGGGCTGGTCAAAGTAATTTTGTAAATTCGTTAGAGGACGTCCATGGTAATATTCTAATCCATCTTGATTATAAATATTCGTTATTAAAGTTATTTTATCATTGACTAAACAAAAATTATCAGGCTTTGTCGTTAAATCGTCGTTTGATATCGCCACCAACACCATCTGTTGCTTCTTTATGCATTGCTCCTTCATTTATTGAACTCAGTTCGACCTGTTGTATTAAGATGACAGATTTCTTTTGCTTTTTTTCCGCGCAGCACCGGAACTGATCATCTTGATTTTATTAAAAAAAAAAGACTAAGCAAAATTGATTTCACTTCTTCAATAACTTAGCCACTTACCGTCTTATAGCATTGACAGACGGCAGCGATAATCCGGAATATCTAGCTAATTCGGACTTAACTTGAGAATTAGCTGAAGGTAATCCGGAATATCTCTTGGAGTTAGTCCTCAAAATTTTAGCGGATTAGGGCATTTTGTAATGGCAACTCTGTTGAAAAAGCTCTATTGTGAATGAAAAGTGAAGGAAAAGAAAAACGAAAAGTAAACAAAATCGGAATTCAAGTGCGCAATACAGGAATAATTTATCAAAGTAAGTATTTTGAAATTAATAAATATTAAATATTCTTTTTTAAATAAAGGAAAAATTTTACAAAATCGCCTTTCGTATATTTTAGATGTCGATTCGGAAAAAGCGGTCAGTATGGACGGAACAGGACGAGCGGATGCTCATAGAGAAATGGGGTGAGCGTTCCGGCGACTTGAGGAAGGCAAAAAGAAATGCCCATATATATAGCGAGATGTCGGTGGAAATGGAGGGCAGATTCACTGCTGACGAGGTCCACGTCAAAATAAAAAACCTAACAAAAAGATACAGGTACGATAGTTGTTTTTGGATCGACTTCGGTGTAATTCACCCGTAGCTTGGATATAATGAATCAATTGGCTCAGATCTCCATCTACCAAACGGGCCGGCTTTAAATTTATGAACCACGGTCCGAGGAAAATTACTTTTTCGGGGGTGTAGAGGGCCTATCACAGATCTCAAAATTGAAATCAAAACCTGCCGGATGCTTATAGTTCACGAGATATTTGTTGGTAGTTGGATGGATCTCAGAAAGAGAAGTCTGCCGGCTGAAGATTATTTTTTTTAAAGCGCGGGCGGAGGCCGTTAACGCAAAAGTGTTCTACACACATATATACATATGTTTTTAAGTGCCTTTCATCGGTAATAGTATGCATTTTATGGGTTTTGTTTGGTAAATATTTAGGTGAAACTTTCAGGAAATATTCTGTGGATGATAATTCATTTAATTTTAACACATTCAACTATTATTGAATTCTTGCCAAAGGTCGCAAAACGGTGTTCTACACAAATTTACTATACATATGTATGTATGTGTTTTTATGCGTGATTTTCCTCGGTAAAATATACCACTTTAATAAAATTTCATGGAGTTTCCGGTCGATGGGGCTTTTTTTGTAATGTGTGAGACCCTCGGAAAGTCATGGTTATCGGGTTTTGGTTCATTATGTCCAATTTTTCCCCTAGATGTTGTACTTGTACTTTTGTGAGCTATGCGGAATTTTCCATATTTTCATATTTTGATTTATACATATACATTTACTTGCAGGGATGAAAAAAACAAAGTGGGTCCATCTGGCGGCAGTCCATCTGACTGGAAGCATTTTTCAGCTGTACATAGAATTGTGGGTGGTACAGCAATTAATAATGCCCCAATAAGGGAGTCATTTTCATTGGTAATAATTTGTATGCAAATTTATTTGTGTTTTTGTTTTTAATTTACAAAGTTTGATTTCAGAATACTTCATCAAGTGAGCTTTCGCCATCAATAAGCTCCAATTGCCCGTCGCCAGAAGAACCAGGGCCAGCTCCAACAGCAGTGCCAGTGGATGAAGTTGGGACATCATCTGTTGAATCGCCTCCTTCTGTCGAAGTTCTGGAACCATCAGCTAGACGGCAAAGAAAAAAAAACGGAATGGAGGAATTAATAAAACAACAAATAGATGTGCTGAAAAGAATGGAGGAAAGCAACAGAAGCGCAAATGAGCAGCTAATCAACATTTTTCTAAGAGAAAGCGAAGCCACTGACAGATTGGTCGCAGCTATAGAAAAAATAGCTGAAAAATAGATTTTTTTTTATTAGAATTAGTTTTATTTTTTCTTTATTTTACTTGAATTAGCTTTAATTTTTTGCTCTATATGAATTAATTTATATTTTTTTATATTTAAGCTCTTGGAATTTGCTTTGAGTTTTTATTTATTTTTATTCGCATATACCTTAAGTGCGACAATGTATGTAAATAATTATATCATACGTAGATTTAAGCTTAGGTTTGGGAGAATTTTTAATTTTTGTATTAATTTTATTTTTTTTATTCGCATTTGCTTTAAGTGTGATACTGTAAATAGTAATGTGATATGACCACGAGGGCTCAAAATATGTACATATGTAAATAGATTTAAGCTTCGGTTTGGAAGCTTTTTTAATTTTTGCATTAATTTTATTTTATATTCGTTTTATTCGCATTTGCCTTAAGTTTGGTACTGTAAATAGTAATGTGATATGAGCAAAAGATCTCAAAATATGTACAAATGTAAATAGATGTAAGCTTAGTTTTGAGTTTTCTAAATTTTTGTATTAGTTTAGTTCTTTATTTTTTATTCGCATTTGAACTGCCTTAAGTTTGGTACTGTAAATAGTAATGTGATATGAGCAAAAGATCTCAAAATATGTACAAATGTAAATAGATGTAAGCTTAGTTTTGAGTTTTTTAAATTTTTGTATTAGTTTTGTTCTTTATTTTTTATTCGCATTTGAACTGCCTTAAGTATGATACTGGAAATAGAAATGTGATAAGAGCAAAACGTCTGAAAATATGTACATAGGTGAATAGATTTAAGCTTTTGAAAAATTAAAAATCAAAAACTAAACTGTTTATTATTTTTACTTACCAAAGCTCAAAGCTATGGCACTCCTAACTGCCGTGGCTGTCAAATCATTTTCACCTCCTCTTGTTGTATGGTTTGGTTGACTTCGTGCACTTACAATGTCATCAGTGTTTTGCATCCAAACAGAGGGAATTTCTTCATTTTCGTCCTTTAGGAAATTGTGTAAAATGCAACAAGCGTGTATAATATCGTTTACATTTTTCGGTGCTACTTGTAAGCCTCTCCCAATTTTACGAAATCTCGCTTTCAGTTGACCAAATGCATTTTCTATAACGCGGCGGCATTTGGACAATCGGTAGTTGAATGTCTTTTCCACTTCTGGTTGATTGGGCGAATATGGATAAGGTTTCATGACGAAGCGCGACAAACGAAAAGCAGAGTCCCCGATGAGCAACACTGGTACATCTACATCCCCAATCAGTTTTGAGTGATGTTGGAATATATCAGCGCTTTCGTGGAATTTCTTTAAGGAACTGTTCTCGAAAATGTAAGAATCGTTGTTTCTTCCACTAGATCCAACGTGTATGTAGGTAAATTTACATCTGTCAAGAGGATGATAAAGGATTAATTATATCCCACATTAAATAGTGAAGAAATTTACCTATAATCGCAGCTTGCAAACAAGATAACCGAATACCAGCCTTTGTAGTTATAGTAGTCGACAGCATCCTCTTTTTTGGTTGAATTTCTATATGGCATCCATCAATAGCTCCAAAGCATTGTGGAAACCCGAGATTTTCGAACCCGTTAACAATTCTTCTTACTTCATTGTGATTTGGGGGATAAGTACTAATGTAATGTGCCAAATTTTCGCACACCACTTTAGAAAACTCCAACACTATTTCTCCCACGGTACTCCGTCCTACACCGAACAAACTAGCGACCGTACGGTATTCCGATGAAGACCCTAATGCGAAAAGTGCAACAGCAACTCTCTTTTGGAGCGGAATACAAAGACGCATGCTGGTATCCGCCCTTTCCATTCCTTTCACTTTATCGCACAATTTTTGAAACGTCGATTTGTTTAGACGAAAGTTCTCTTTAAAACGGGTGTCATCCATTCTGAAAACGTCGTACTCCCAGAAAGTGCCGTTGCGATCCTTTGAGAAATATTTGTTAATTAGTTACATAGCTCGAATTAAGATACTTAATGAAGAAAACTTACAAATTTCCAAACTTCTCGTGATCCCATTCTACTTTCTCTATATGCAGCGGAAGTTCGGGCTATTATACTTGATATTTCACTAACAGTTTCCATATTTTTTGCGATCCTCATTATCAATAACTTAATTTTTTTTTTAAATAAATTTTGTCTTCTCAATATTACTGTAGCCAAATGTCGTATTATTTCTCGTCTATCCATTTTTTTTTGGTTTTATTATTTTCGGAACACAAATCAATTAATAGTTCAGCATATCAATCAGCTGTTTTGTTAATCCGCAATGTTGCCGTCTGTCAGGGTAAAATTTGAACGGGATTAAGTCTTGCGGTAATCGGGATTATCGCTGCCGTCTGTCAATGCTATTACTGATCGGGGGACGATAGATGGAACTTTTTTTAGCGCACTTTTATTTTATAATAATTTTTTCTGAATTTATTCGTTCTTTAATTACATAAATATTATTTCATAATTATTTAATTTTGTTATTATATATTTTTTTCAAGGCTTTCTGATATTATTACTTCTGACCAGCAAGTAATTGTTTCCAATTTATTATAAAGGCAACAAACTGGCAAGAAGCTAGTACAATGAGTAGGGGAAACAAATGTTGCTGATTTTTTGTAATAAGAACTCGATACGTTACTGCAAGAAATTATAAATTTTGCCGATTTCTCACAAAGGCAATAAATCGGCGAGTCGCAAATTTGTTGCCATAGACGATTATTGCCTATTTCTCGAGCTTTGCATGGTGGGCATAATTACCGCTTAGACTATATACTATAGATATATACATATGTATGTACATATTTACCTATGTATATACAGAGATCCTAAGTTAAATAGATATTATTTATAGTAAGTGGCGGAGTTACCACATATACCCATAGATGGATGTATCTACCCTGTGGGGAAAATCTCTAGTTCATGACTGGTGCGCAGCTAGTGCATTTTTCGACACTACTAGTGCGAGCTCAATCTCTTTTGCATGGCGAATTTAACATGGCGATGTCATTGGCGGTGTCAATTATCCACCGCTGTATTGCCTATTCGATAGTTTTTTAACTAGTTGAAAATTCCTACAAATTCTACAGTTTTACATCTGCCACTTACATACATGCAGCATTTGACACGCTTAAAGCAAGTAGCGCGATGGCAGAGTGGTTAGCGCGTGAGACTTGCAATCTTATTTTTTAATTTTTATTTTATTTTCTTTTTTTATTTAATCATCCTCATCTTCATCCGTTTCAACCAATATCTGATATCCGGGTTAATAAGGTAGTAAACGCGTCGGATAATGCCCAGGTAACCGGGTATCATCAGCTCTAGGACATATGCGGGTGCGCCTCTCGTGCGGTCGGTCGGGATTGGAGGGCGTGGGTTATTATTATTATTATTATTATTATTATTATTATTATTATTATTATTATTATTATTATTATTATTATTATTATTATTATTATTATTATTATTATTATTATTATTATTATTATTATTATTATTATTATTATTTATACATGTACATATATTTGTTTTTTTTTTGTTTGTAAATATACATATTTAGGTACATACATATGCACGTAAATTATATTCATTTTGTTGATAGGTAGTAGCACAGCTTGTGTGCTCGTGCTGAACCGTGAGAACAGCACCGTTTATACTGCGAACATCGGCGATAGCGGTTTTATGGTTGTGCGTCAAGGAGAAATCATTCACAAATCCGAAGAGCAGCAACACTATTTCAATACACCATTTCAATTATCCCTACCACCACCAGGACATGGCCACAATGTGCTAAGCGATAGTCCCGATTCAGCTGATACGCTAAGTTTCTCCGTTAAGGAAGGTGATGTCATTTTAGTCGCTACCGATGGTGTCTTCGACAATGTGCCCGAGCGCTTATTGCTTGATGTGCTGAAAGAGGTAAACAGAAGAAACTAATGTTAAAATTGTACTTTTCAGCTCTGAAATCGTTTTCACATACATACATATCGTCGCTGCGCCAACAAAAAGAGCTATATGTTTTTCAGCAACTTTTCAGGAGAGCAAAAACCCGTTTTCTGGGGATGCTAGAGAATATTTTTTCTAGTTTGCATTGTTAACTAATGATACTACACATATGTAATAGACTTGTGCAATTTTTTTTTTACTTTTTTTGCCCAACCACTTCGCATGAAGCATTTGCGCCGTTTTACAGCACATAGCTCTTTTTACAAATTATTTCAATTTGCTAGTGGGGGTAAGAAATCGTGAAAGATGTGTATACAATTCTTCGCTAGGGTCCGATGCAATTAGCGATAGCTTGGAACTGCATTATTTAATTGACCAGTGCCCCTCCTATTTTGAAAAGTGGTCAGATACGCCTTTTTTTTAAATAATTTTTTTACACAAACATACTTAAAAGCAGGTTCGCCTGCAATCAAAAACAATTATACGCAAGTAGATGTATAACTGATTTTATAGAGCATTTCTACTACTGAGAGCATATAGCTGTGTTTGATAAAGATGTCACGTTACAAATTCCTAAAGGGTGTTCCAGAAATATCTTTGTTAAAAAGTAGGCGTGGTCATAAGTTGATTTCAATAAATTTCTGCGTGTCTATTAACACAAGTTATAAAAGTATATAAACCAAGTTTCGTCATAATATCTCAATTATTTGTCGAGTTAAAGGCTAAGAAATCTCGTATATTCCTTTGTCTAAAAAGAGGCGGTGCCACGCCCATTTTCCAAAATTTTTCTATTTTTTTCCAGTGTATTGTGGAACTCATGCCACAAAATTTCAATGAATTATCTTTATATTTGACAAAGATATCGCTTAAAATATTTTTATTAGGTCACTTTATAATACCCATATATAAAAGTGGGCGTGGTCGTCAACCGATTTCGCTAAAATTTTGAACATGTATTACCACAAGTAATAAAAGTGTACACACCAAGTTTCGTCATTATATACAAATTATTTGTCGAGTTATGGGTTCAGAAATCTCGTATATTCCTGCTTCTAAACAGAGGCGGTACCACGCCCATTTTCCAAAATTTTTCTATTTTTTCCAGTGTATTGTGGAACTCATGCCACAAAATTTCAATGAATTATCTTTATATTTGACAAAGATATCGCTTAAAATGTTTTTATTAGGTCACTTTATAATACACATATATAAAAGTGGGCGTGGTCGTCAACCGATTTTGGCAATTTTTCGTTCAAACATTTGCCTAAGTAAGTATATCACGCATACCAAATTTCATCGATATATCTTCAACGGTTTCTGAGTTATGACATATAAAACTTTCAATGTTTGGCCCTTAATAAGTGGTCGTGGTTCATAGGGGCCTGAGCTCAACACGTGGGTAAAATTTCATCGCTCCAGCTATATTAGTGACTGAGATACTAAATTTCCGATTTTTTCTATATAGGAAAAGTGGGCGTGGTCATGGTCCGATTTCGCCCATTTTCAATACCAACCGTCCCAGTCTCGATACCAACTTGCATTTCAAATTTGATCAAAATATCTCAATTTTTGCGCGAGTTAGAGTGTTTACAGACGGACGGACATGGCTCAATCGATTTTTTCACCCTGATCATTTTGATATATATAAGTCTATATCTATCTCGATTATTTCATTCTGTTACAAGCCACCGTTAAGTGATTAAAACTATAATACTCTGTGTACTAGTACAGCTGAGTATAAAAAACTACACGTAAAGAAAAAAAATAATAATAAACAAAAGAAAAAAACAAACTTCAAAATACCCGAATTGTTCAAATGCCCGTACAAACATACGGGTAATAAACAAACAAACGACTGTTCGAGCATTTGAACAACATTTGTTCGGGTTACTCGAAAATGTTCAAAAAAATCTGGAGCTCTACTTCTAACCAAAGAAAGATATCACAAAACGGCAAATGCAGAAATGTGGCTAGCAGAAAGTGCTAAATAAATATGTAATAAAAAAAAAATCGAAAAAAACATATACCTCAATTTGTTGGCGCAGCGACGATATGTAGTTTGGTTAGTTAACTGAGTGCTACGTCCATAAATTATCAATAGCTGAGTTCCCGTGGCAGTGATCCAGATCCGGATACGAATTTTGCAAGCAAATGCAACAAAAATTTTGTGATGCTGATATTTATATGGATCAATTTCGGATCCGTATAGATTGTTAATAAATATTTTTGATCCAGATAAATATCAGGATCACAAAATTGTTGTTGCATTTGCTTGCAAAATTCGTATCCGGATCTGGATCACTGCCACGGGAACTCAGCTATTACCATTCACATATAAATTTGGCAGATAGGAATTTATAGCGAGCATACAAACTGTTAATCGAAATCCATAGCAGTGTTTATATTATACATTTGAACCGTTATGGTTTGGTGGCCGTTAACTTGTACATATATATGTACATATGTATATATGTATGCACTAGCAAATACACGTCCCGCTTCGCAATGACGAATGATAGATTTATGTCACAATGAGTTTTCCCTCTACCTTTATCTTTATTTTTCTGTCTCTTTCTCTACTCTTTCTTCAATCCTACCGTCTCTTCCACTCACACTCCCTTCCCTGCCATTTCCCTTTCTCTTTCATTTTCCCTTTTCTTTCCCTCATCTCATAGCTATCGGAGATAGCTCTATGTTGATACCCTGCTCAACACCTTTCATTTGATACCAATGTCAAATTACAAAAATTGGTCCGGCCCAGTACTTTTTGAGCTTACCCGTTACAAACTTTTTCCATATAACCAATTTTATATAATTGGTATAGATGAGTAGGGCAAAAACTTTTGACCTAGCATTTGCTGAGTAATTTTAATGTCATATATCTATACTAGAGTGCTGCCTAACTACTGTCGAAACTCGCCAGTTTTTCTAGAATCTAGATGTTTTCTTATGACTAAGGTGAAACTGTAGTTTTTGTATAATTGTTTGTTGCTACTGTCACTGCTACTATTTTATTGCTGTTGTTGTTGGTGTTGTTCTCGTTACTCGTCTTCACAATTCTCCTACCTACTTCTTTCGTTCTATATCTGCTCTTTTATTTCCCCAATTTCTTTCCTACTTATTCTTTCTTATCCTTCTTAGTCCTTGACTTTGTGTTTTTGTTGTAGTGCTTTTGGTACCTTTTTACGTTTCTATTTCTTTGTAACTACACACCACTTCCAGACAAACATGTTCATAATTACATAGTAAATTTGGTGAGAAAGCACAAACTTACCTATGGTTGCGCATTGAGACAGCTCTGTTGTGTACAAAAGTATGCAACAACAACCATACGGCAATTTTCCAAGGACGATTGCGGACGCATTTTCCAACCAATTTTAATGATAATTGGCCACGGTAGGCAGGAAGCGACGATAGGTTGCATGAAAATGTCGAGAAAAAAGGAAAGTGGGGTTGTGTTATGTGATGTTTATAGATGAAACATCCGTTGAAATTAAAATCCGAGCTGCTCCTTTTTCAAGGATATCCACATTTTTTGGTTTTTTTGAAAGGATCAAATATTGAGGAAATCGAAAATTCGCCACCGTCCAAATTTTTCCGATTTCAATACATTATTTGGTCGCTAAGGGATACAAAAAAAGGTATTAAAAAGAAAAAAAGGACACCTGTAGTGGAAAAATCCAATGTGAACAGGACCAAAAGGATAACCACTGAAATATAAAATAACACAAAAAGTACCCACTTTAATTTGCGTATAACTCCTAAAATGTTAACTCTACGTGAAAATTCCTTATTATATGTTTCATTTAGAATAAATAAAGAAATATTTCTTTAATATACAATTTTGATGTACCTGCAGTGCTTAATGTACTTTTGTGCATCTAAAGTGAAAATTTCAAAAAAAAAGTACGTTTTTTTATGGTGCTATTTTAAGTTCAAATATTTTTCTAGTTTATGTAATTATTTTAATCTAATGATCCAATTCTCATTCTTACATATCTATACGTTAATATTAAAAAGAATTAGAGCTGAAATACGCGCTAGCTGTGCACGGTGGGCGGTAAGCAACAATAGGTTGCATGAAAATATCGGAAAAACGATCGCCGGCTAAAAACTTACGTAAAATGATATTCTAATATACTTCATAAACACACAGCAAGCGTGAATAAAATCTCCAACATTTTTTTTAAACGAAAATTAGTACCAGCACACAGCTAGACACATATTCGTTGGGCCATCGTTTTTACGATATTCCCATGCAACCTATTGTTGCTTCCCGCCCACCGTGCACAGCTAGCGCGTATCTGAGCTCTAACTCTTTTTTAGCATTAACGTATAGATATGTAGGAATGAGAGTTGGATCATTAGATTAACTGAAACAAGTCATGCAACAAATGACATCAATGATGAGCCTCCTCGTCACCCTCACGACTAAAAACTGTGCATCTTCAACCCGTTGAAAATTATCATTTGGAATGCCAATGGCCTATCCAAACACTTACTTGAAGTTAAAACTTTACTTCAGACCCACGATATAGATATACTCCTCATATCTGAGACCCACTTTACTGACAAAAGCTACTTTGAAGTACCCAACTACAAGTTTTACCACACAAAACACCCCAGTAACAACGCTCATGGAGGCTCAGGTATCTTGATACGGAAAAGTATTAAACATTACAGCACGAATTCATTCCGTACAAATGCTATACAAGCCACAAATATTGTCATTGAAGACCCGAGCGGCCAGCTTACACTCTCTGCTATCTATAGCCCGCCGAGGCACTCTATCAGCACTGCAGAATATGAAAATTTCTTCAAAACTCTTGGAAATCGATTTCTAGCTGGGGGCGATTACAATGCCAAACACACGTTCTGGGGCTCTCGTCTCATTACCCCTAAAGGAAGACAACTATATAATGCTATTAGCAATCTCAGTTTAACTCCATTCTCTACTGGAACTCCCACTTATTGGCCAACAGATAAAAATAAAATACCCGACTTAATCGATTTCTGCGTGGTGAAAGGCGTGAATTCTTCAGATATAAATTGCAAATCGTGCTTTGAATTGTCTTCCGACCACTCTCCAATCCTGGTAACAATTGATAAAAATTTTACACCGGCAGCGGAACAATGCAGCCTTTACAATCGGAAGACTGATTGGGAATACTTCCGACACATCATCACGTCTAATCTTGACTTCAAATTAGCCCTGAAATCTGCTGAAGATATAGAGGCAGCAGTCGAACATTTTAACAGCTGCATCCAACAAGCTGCATGGAAATCAACTCCCACCCTCATCAGACAAAAAAGGACAAGCTAAGCTCAAAGTAGTACTAATAACTGCATTCATACCCCCTCAACGGAAAGTCGCTCAGATGAAAATGATTCTGAAACCAGGAAAGCCCCCTGATACGGCAGCGTCTTACAGACCCATTAGTCTGCTGCCCATTGTCTCAAAAGTCTTGGAAGTTCTCTTCCTTAAAAGACTCCTACCCAAAATAGAAGAGCGTAACATTATACCTAATCACCAATTTGGCTTCAGAAGAGGACACGGAACAATTGAACAAGTACATAGACTTACCGAGAAAATCTACTCTGCCTTTGAGCAAAAAAAATACTGTACAGCTGCCTTTCTAGATATATCCCAAGCTTTTGATCGCGTATGGCACGACGGCCTGCTCTATAAAATAAAAATTACTCTCCCTACAAGCTACTTTCTATTTATACAATCTTATCTAAAAAATCGTTACTTTTTCGTCAAAGAAGGAGCAGAGCAGTCTGAGCTTTACGAGAGCTTAGCAGGCGTCCCGCAAGGTAGTGTAATGGGCCCAATACTGTACCTACTTTACACATACGACCTCCCAATAGCAGAAGGAGTCACTATCGGCACTTTTGCCGATGACACTGCTGTACTGGCTTCAGACCTCAACCCTAACGTCGCCTCACTCAAGCTTCAAAGAAGTTTAAATAAAATTACCCATTGGCTGAAAGACTGGCGGATAAAGTCAAATGAATCAAAATCTGTTCAAGTGACGTTTACCACTAGACGCAACACTTGCCCACCCGTAAAACTCAATGGCATTGATATACCGCAAAGTGACGTAACAAAGTACCTGGGTATGCATCTCGACAGAAAACTAACATGGAGAACCCACATATTCACCAAACGAAAAGCTCTTGGTATAAAACTGAGAAATCTTTATTGGCTCATGAATCGAAACTCCCAACTATCAATCGCCAACAAACTCCTGCTCTACTCAGCTATCTTAAAACCCATCTGTACCTATGGCATACAGCTATGGGGAACCGCAGCAAACTCAAATATAGAGATTCTCCAAAGATTCCAATCGAAAACCATTAGAATGATTGTAAATGCGCCCTACTACGTCACGAACGACCAACTACATCGTGACCTAAAGATACCTACTATATCTCAAGAAATCAGAAAGTATGCTGCATCATACAAAATGAGAATATTAGCTCACCCCAACCCACTCGTTCTAGCCCTGACGGCAAGACCAACCAATTTCGTACGCCTCAAAAGAAAATCATTTACAGATCTTTGCTGATGCACTATAATAAATGGATGCGCTACTGAGAGCAATCCATACATGCCCACCATGTTTATTAAGTCATTATTAATTACTAATTACTTTTAACGAACCACAAAATTGTTGGATGTATTTTATTTATACAGTTGGCAAAATATATTGGATGCTAAAAAAAAAAAAAAAAAAAAAAAAAAAAAAAATTAGATTAAAATATTTACATAAACTAGAAAAATATTTGAACTTAAAATAGCACCATAAAAAAAACGTACTTTTTTTTTTGAAATTTTCACTTTAGAAGCACAAAAGTACATTAAGCACTGCAGGTACATCAAAATTGTATATTAAAGAAATATTTCTTTATTTATTCTGAATGAAACATATAATAAGGAATTTTCACGTAGAGTTAACATTTTAGGAGTTATACGCAAATTAAAGTGGGTACTTTTTGTGTTATTTTATATTTCAGTGGTTATCCTTTTGGTCCTGTTCACATTGGATTTTTCCACTACAGGTGTCCTTTTTTTCTTTTTAATACCTTTTTTTGTATCCCTTAGCGACCAAATAATGTATTGAAATCGGAAAAATTTGGACGGTGGCGAATTTTCGATTTCCTCAATATTTGATCCTTTCAAAAAAACCAAAAAATGTGGATATCCTTGAAAAAGGAGCAGCTCGGATTTTAATTTCAACGGATGTTTCATCTATAAACATCACATAACACAACCCCACCTTCCTTTTTTCTCGACATTTTCATGCAACCTATCGTCGCTTCCTGCCTACCGTGTGGCGCAGTGCTATTTGAGAGAAATACCTTTCTAATGCTGTTCTTAGTTTTAAAATCGGTTCGCTAGTTTCGACGGAAAAGATGGAACAAAAGTTATGTTCGCGTATTAATAATATAGATAGATATACTTGTACATATATGTATATAAATATCAAGTCTATTTCTTTGTCGCCGGCCTTCGCCAAAACGCGTGGAGCGATTTTGACCAAAATTACCAACCAGCTGAGTGCCTTGACCTAGATGCTTTATATCATAGGTGGGCAAATGCGACTCATGTGAGCAATGAGAGTAAGCACTTGTGTACGTATACACACCGATTGTCACTACTGCAGACAAATAAAGAGCGTAAAACGAGCGCTTACGATGGGACTAGGCGATCGTCGATTAGCAAAAATAATTAAGTTGCCTTCGACTGGCGTGAAAGCAAGTGGTCGTTAGGTGGCCGTCGCTTGAAATTGTTTTATTTGTAAATAACGTGTGTACACAAATACATACATATGTATGTACATATGTATATGTAGCGATTGGTCTAGTTCCGTGGTAAAACAAATAACTAATCGCTTACGAATTTAATGATAGATTTATTTATTAAATTACAAACTTAAATTAAAGAAATCAAAAATTATTTAAGTGGCAAAAGATATTTTAACACGCGTGGTTGCAAAGATAAGAAGAAGTAAGTAATTGATGAGAAACAAAATGTAAATGTCAAAATAGAACATATGGAAAATAGTGTTGCCATACTTAATATAAATATATAGTTTAGGTTGAGGCATTTGGATGTTAAGTGAGGCTTTTGAGAGTTGTAGGGATGTTTATCGCTACATTACTCCCCCTGTTAAAAAAAAATTTATTTTTTTAAAGGTAACTGCGTTGGTCTGAAGCGGTTGTGTTGTCTCCTGGAGATCTGAGCTGTCGTCATCCACGTAAACTGGTTTCAACCTATCCAATGATATAGCGGTGGGCTTGCCTTTAAGATCAACCATGAAATATTTGTCGTGCCGCGAGATGATTTGAAAAGGTCCTTCGTAAGGCGGCGAGAAAGATATTTCGATGTGGTCGTTGCGCACGAATACGTGGGAGCAACTGCTGAGACTTTTGAAAACGAAAACGGGACGCTTCCCATGTCGTGACATTTCCCGTGGCGCTAAGTTGTTGAAATGGCTTCGCAATGTTTTAACAACCTCGCCAGCTGTGACATGTTTATCGGTCGGAGATATAAACTCACCAGGCAATCTGATTGGTTCGCCAAAAACGAGTTCGGCTGGCGTAGTTCCGATGTCCTCCTTCCACGCTGTGCGCAGGCCAAGTAGGACGATCGGTAATGCGTCGTGCCAGGACTCTTCATGACAAAGTAGTGCTGACTTAAGTTGCCGATGTAGTCGTTCAACCAGTCCGTTGGACTGTGGGTGGTAAGGTGTAGTCCTCAGATGTTTGGTGCCCAAAATTTGCGATAGCGAGTGGAACAGCCTAGACTCTAACTGACGCCCCTGATCAGATGTGATCTTCTTTGGTACGCCATATCTCGCTCTCCATTGTTCGAGTAGTGCGCGTGCGACGGTGTCTGCTGTGCCATTTTCTAATGGTATGGCTTCCGGAAATCGCGTGAAACGATCGACTATTGTCAAACACTGATTGAAACCTTTTGACGATGGTAACGAAATCAGGTCTATGTGGATGTGTTCAAACCTTTGCGAAGGAGGTTGAAAAGTGGCAATGGGAGTTTGAACGTGACGCTGGATTTTATTTCTTTGGCAGCTAATACACGATTTTGCCCATTCGCGGCAATCTTTATTTATTGACGGCCAGACATAACGTTTGCTCACCAGTTTTTGTGACGCTCTGACTCCTGGATGTGATAGAGTGTGGAGAACGTCAAATATTCGTTTCCTCAGGGGACCTGGAACGTATGGACGAGTTGTACCCGATGCTATGTCGCAATATAATGGTGGCTGATTGTCGTTTAGCTGAACTCTTTGTAGATTCAAAGCCGTCGATCTATTTTCAAGCAATTGTTTTAGCTCTAAGTCGTTGTGTTGTGCTGTGGCCAACTCGGAAAGTGGAACAGTGGCGGAAATAGTTTCAACGCGAGAAAGCGTATCGGCGACGATATTGCGATGACCCGACACATGCCTGATGTCGGAAGTAAACTGTCCGATAAAATCCAATCGTCTGAATTGCCAAGGCGAAGCCCGCTCCGTTCGTTGCTGAAATGCGTGCTGCAGCGGTTTGTGGTCCGTATATATGGTGACATGGCGCCCTTCGAATATATGACGGAAGTATTTCACTGCTTCGTAAATGGCGTGCAGTTCGCGATCGTAGGTCGACAGCTTCCTTATGGAGGGTGTCAGCTTTCGGCTGAAAAACGCCTACGGTTTCCATTCGTTGCTCGTTAACTGTTGAAGGACTGCGCCGATGCCAATTTCTGAAGCGTCTGTAAATATAGCCCATCGTGCATGCGTGTCAGGATGAACTAGCAGCGTAGCGTGAGCAAGAGCTTCTTTCGCCATGGTAAACGACTTCTTTAGTTCCTCATTCCAGCTGACCTTATGAGAACTCTTAACATTTGGTCCTTCCAGGAGCTTATTAAGTGGTGCCAAAATGTTGGCAGCTTTTTTTTTATGAATTTTCGATAAAAGTTGATTGTACCGAGAAATCGGCGCAATTCTTTTATAGTGCTGGGGACCTTGATAGAGAGGATCGCGTCGACTTTCTCGGTCAAAGGCTTGATACCTTCTTTGCTTACCTGATGACCTAGGAAATTAACTTCAGTTCGGCCCAAATGAGACTTGCCGGGATTTATAACTAAGCCATATTCCTTCAGGCGTTGGAATAAAATCTCAAGGTGCTTTAGGTGTTCCTCTTCATCGACAGACGCGACCAAAATGTCATCAATATAAACGAATAAAAATGGCAGGTCGCGCGTGACCTCATCTATAAATCTCTGGAACGTCTGAGCGGCGTTTCGTAGCCCGAACGTCATGTAAGGAAACTCGAAAAGCCCAAATGGCGTTATAATAGCTGTCTTGCAAATGTCCTCGGGAGCTACCGGGATTTGGTTGAATGCCCGAAACAAATCAATAGTTGAAAAAATTTGTTTGCCGTGCAGGGTTGCGGTGAAGTCATCAAGGCAACGCACTGGATATTTATCCGGCAACGTGCGAGCGTTCAGACCTCGGTAGTCTCCACACGGTCGCCATTCGCCCGAACTTCTTGCTTGTAGGTGGAGGGGGGAAAACCAGGAACTGTGGGAAGGTCTAGCGATTCCGAGCTTAATCATCTTGTCGAATTCTTCACGGGCTGCTTTGAGTTTGTCTGGGGCTAGTCGACGCGCCTTGCTTGTTACTGGTGGCCCACTTGATGTTCGAATGTGATGGAGTGTGGAATGGTTTTTGGAGTTGAGAACACCGTGCGGCCTAGCTATATCTGGATATTTAGAAAGTAATTTATGGAATATTGTATTTCCTTCAATAGCTTTGATTGATGCAGCACCGGTAACTTGCGCTAATTAAATCGGCGATGATAGACCAGTGAGTCCGTCGCGAAGGCATTTTCGTTTGAGGTCAACCATCAAATCGAAGTGACTTAAAAAGTCAGCTCCAATTATTGGTCTTGTGACGTCAGCAACAATAAAATTCCACGTAAAGTCACGTCGCAGTCCAAGATTGAGACTCAGTGTTTTTGTACCGTACGTCTGTATAGTGGAACCGTTAGCTGCTTGAAGCTGATAGTCTACTGGTTTCGCATGTAGTTTTGACCGTACATAAGGGAAAACAGAAAGATCGGAGCCTGTGTCTACAAGATAGTGGATATTAGAGGATTCATATTTGATGAAAAGGCGGCACGGATCGCATTGAGAGGCACTGTCCGCCATTAATGACTCTCTGGCGCTTTTCCCGAAAATTTACAGCCCTCTGTGCATCGCTTTGCATTTTTCCCGAATTTATTGTGATAGAAACAAATACCAGAACTATTAAGCTTACGTGTTTTTGACTTGCTACGTGATCTAAATTGTTGTTGTGTTCGCCCCGTAGACCTAGATTCGCGTTTATTCACAGCAGTAGTTAAAGCTGATACCTGTTTGGTTAAATTCGCTATTTGTTCTTGCAGGTTTGCATTATCGGATTTAGTTGAAATAGATGAAATGGATACGGTTTGCCTGCTCTGTAGAATTTCATGCAGCTTGTCTGCACTCGCACCTAGTTCTTCTAACGAAGCGTTTGTTTGAAGTGCCAACATTGCGCGTGTGTCTTTTGGGAGTGCCGACAACCATTTCGCTTTGAGAACATCTTGGCCAATACCAGGCACCAAAGACTTTAAGTGTCGTAAACACTGTGAGGGTGTGCGATCACCAATTGCTTCGCCATCGAGTAGCTGTTGGAGTTTAGCTTCCTTCGATTTTGAAAAACGCGAAATAAGTGCAGTTTTTAGTGTGACGTACTCAGACGACGTTGGTGGGTTAACTATGATGTCTTCTACTTCGACAGCATGGCGAGCGTCGAGGATAGAAATGGCGTGATAAAATTTGTCAATTTCTTTTACTACATTTAAGATACGAAACTGCGCTTCGACTTAAGCAAACCACAAGGCAGGTTTATCTGAGTTAAATTGAATTGGCCGAATTACGTTTGAGGTAGTAAGAGGAGGCTTGACGTCAGTGGCGTTATCATCTGATGGTGCATTCTTTACATTAGTCATCGTTGCCTATAATGTGTAGATACGCCCAATGTCCACGTTTGATGAAATTCCGGTTACTCCTATGGTGGTCGTCTATGTGCCGGCAATCAGGCGTAGACGTGTAAAACGTAATCTTTCGCGATCGGGGTCACCAATGTAGCGATAGATCTAGTTCCGTGGTAAAACAAATAACTAATCGCTTACGAATTTAATGATAGATTTATTTATTAAATTACAAACTTAAATTAAAGAAATCAAAAATTATTTAAGTGGCAAAAGATATTTTAACACGCGTGGTTGCAAAGATAAGAAGAAGTAAGTAATTGATGAGAAACAAAATGTAAATGTCAAAATAGAACATATGGAAAATAGTGTTGCCATACTTAATATAAATATATAGTTTAGGTTGAGGCATTTGGATGTTAAGTGAGGCTTTTGAGAGTTGTAGAGATGTTTATCGCTACATATACGTACGTTCTTTCATAATTTCGCAAAGCGTGCGCGCATGACCCTGCTCGCTCAACATCTGCATGCAGACTGATTACACTGCTCTACAGCCAAAAAATACTCTGAACGCGACCATCCTTTCTATATGTAAAATAGGTCGCTGATTCCGAAAATCGGGTTCATTTTTAATTCTATGGGAAGGTTTTTGTGATATCGGCAATTTACCGTTATTTGGCCAATGGGTCCACTTAATCCTGTATATCTCTTTAACACAGTTAGGTGATTCACAAAGTGTCATAAAGTCATATGTCATATTAAAATATTGTACGGAAATAGTCATAAAAGACTTTTCCGAAGCCCTGTAAAGAAGTAAACAAAAACACCTGATCAAATACGACGGCCCAAAAACATATCGTGCAGAGTTGTATTTATTTAGTACACATATAGCATAGAATGCAACAACAAAATATTATGACTTATGACGATATGACGCAATACGACAGGTTGTGAATCCCCTAAGTGAGTTATCTTCCTTAGGGTGACACCAAACGAAAGAAAATTAAATTTCATTTTCACGGCTCCTATAACATTTTTCTCTAACTCTTATAGTCCGAGATACGACAGAACAAATATATCCCCTCATCTGTTATTTACCAATGGACAGTGGTAACTGACAGTTCCTAAGCATATTAACACATCGCACATGGGTTGCCTAGCTAAAACGCGTACGAAAGGTACTAAATATTTAAAACAAAAACTAAAATTTTTAGGTATACTCCCCTTTTCTGTTATTTAAAAAAACGATACACCAGACGAAAGACGGCAATTAGGAGAGTTCAAAAAACATGGGTTGCCTATCGAAATCTGGGGCAAACTGGAGGGTTGCCAGCTTTGAAAAGTGCAAAAAAATAGGTTTTCTCCCCTTTTATGTTATTTAAAAAAACGATACACCGGACGAAAGAGGGCAATGAGGAGAGTCCAAAAAACATGGATTGCCTATCAAAATCTGGGACAAACTGGAGGGTTGCCAGCTTTTTAGGTATACTCCCCTTTTCTGTTATTTCGATACACCAGACGAAAGACGGCAATTATGAGAGTTCAAAAAACATGGGTTGCCTATCGAAATCTGGGGCAAACTGGAGGGTTGCCAGCTTTGAAAAGTGCAAAAAAATAGGTTTTCTCCCCTTTTATGTTATTTAAAAAAACGATACACCGGTCGAAAGAGGGCAATGAGGAGAGTCCAAAAAACATGGGTTGCCTATCAAAATCTGGGGCAAACTGGAGGGTTGCCAGCTTTGAAAAGTGCAAAAAAATAGGTTATCTCCCCTTTTATGTTATTTAAAAAAACGATACACCAGATGAAAGCGGGCAATTACGAGAGTTCAAAAAACATGGGTTGCCTATCAAAATCCGGGGCAAACTGGAGGGTTGCCAGCTTTGAAAAGTGCCTGAGTGATTTCTAAATAAAGAAAAAAAAGGGTTAAATACATATCGTATAGAAATATGTTGTTAGGAAACATATAGTAAAATTTCACGAACGTTAATTTCGTGGAATACGTTAACCCGCTAACACCTCTACGAAGGGGTCTCCTCAGACAAAATCTTTGTACAAATAACCCACAAGACCACAGAAAGCAAAAAACATATCCCTTTGTTTTTACTTGAAATAATACAAAGGAATATGTTTTTTGCTTTCTGTGGTCTTGTGGGTTATTTATACAAAGATTTTGTCTGAGGAGACCCCTAGTGAAATTTTATGGCCAATAATTTTCTAGAATATTTCAACCCTCTATCGACCTTCAAAATAGTATTTTTTCGGACTTTAAAAAAAGGTGGGTCAAAACGACCCTTTCGTAGAGGTGTTAGCGGGTTAACGTATTCCACGAAATTAAAGTTCGTGAAATTTTACTATATGTTTCCTAACAACATATTTCTATACGATATGTATTTAACCCTTTTTTTCCTTTATTTAGAAATCACTCAGGCACTTTTCAAAGCTGGCAACCCTCCAGTTTGCCCGGGATTTTGATAGGCAACCCATGTTTTTTGAACTCTCCTAATTGCCCTCTTTCATCTGGTGTATCGTTTTTTTAAATAACATAAAAGGGGAGATAACCTATTTTTTTGCACTTTTCAAAGCTGGCAACCCTCCAGTTTGCCCCAGATTTTGATAGGCAACCCATGTTTTTTGGACTCTCCTCATTGCCCTCTTTCATCTGGTGTATCGTTTTTTTAAATAACAGAAAAGGGGAGTATACCTAAAAATTTTAGTTTTTGTTTTAAATATTTAGTACCTTTCGTACGCGTTTTAGCTAGGCAACCCATGTGCGATGTGTTAATATGCTTAGGAACTGTCAGTTACCACTGTCCATTGGTAAATAACAGATGAGGGGATATATTTGTTCTGTCGTATCTTAGACTATTATAGTTTCTGAAATATTGACGATTCAATTTGAATTTTTTCGATATTTTACGATTTTTTGAAGAAAAAATTGATTTTGTCAGGCAATATCTTTAAAACCAATGTTTTCACCTTCGGTTTTACTCCTTTGCGTGAAGCTCCATTCTATTACCAAAAAAATAAGCTATCAACGATGAAAATCCATTCTAAAATGGAAAAGTTATAGGCGATCAAGTAAATACAGCCAGGTCGCGCAATGCCTCTGCACGCGTACATTCTATGCATATTGTACCTATACCTACACATCTGCAGTAACAGCACATTGGCAGCGCAGTAGATACAAGCCCATTTACGGGTATAATATGCATAGAATATACCCGTGCAGAGGCATTGCGCGACTTAGCTGTATTTACTTGATCGCCTTTAACTATTCCATTTTACCATGGATTTTCTTCGTTGATAGCTTATCTTTTTCCCAATAGAATGGAGCTTCACGTAAAGGAGTAAAACCGAAGGTGAAGACATTGGTTTTAAAGATATTGTCTGACAAAGTCAATTTTTTCTTCAAAAAATCGTAAAAAATCGAAAAAATTCAAATTTAATAGTCAATGGGTCATATTAATAAAAGCCTAGCGTTTGCTTTTGCATAATATTTCAGACCTTTTACTCAAATTTCGAAATTTGGTTCATACAAATTAATGTCAAATTTCCAAAATCTTGAGTAAAAGCATTTGCTTGGTTTTTATTAATACGGACCAATATTTCAGAAACTATAAGAGTTTGAGAAAAATGTTATAGGAGCCATGAAAAGGAAATTTAATTTTCTTTCGTTTAGTGTCACCCTAAGGAAGATAACTCACTGTGTTAAAGAGATATACTGGATTAGGTGGAGCCATTGGCCAAATAACGGTAAATTGCCGATATCTCAAAAACCTTCCCATAGAATTAAAAATGAACCCGATTTTCGGAATCAGCGACCGATTTTACATATAGATAGGATAGTCACGTCCAAAGTACCGACAAAAAATTTCATTTTGTGATCGAGTGTTATCTGTAATAATTTTTCACTTTGGCCTACAGTAGGCGCACCAACACACGCTCATTTTTCGGTCATCGCTTGAATGTGGTAGTGCCCACCTATGTACTTTTTGGTTGCTTGTTTTTCCGACAGGGTAGGAATATGATGTATTGTGGAACGATCCTCCGTCATCCCTTGTCAAGTTTGGTTTGGAGACAAACCGGTTTCGGCTAGTATGCGCCATCTTCAGTGTCTTTTTTCGTTCTCAGAACACTGAAGATGGCGCATATTAGCCGAAACCGGTTTGTCTCCAAACCAAACTTGACAAGGGATGACGGAGGATCGTTCCACAATACATCATGCCCACCTATGCTTTATATGCATATTTTTTTGCAAATCAGGAAGTCGATTCCCTAGATATAGGTCAAAACGTGGATCCGGATTTCCCCTGAATATTTTTCGACAATATTGGTATCAAACGAAAGGTACTGAGCAGAGAATTTAAATAGAATAGTACTCATTGGGATTCCTGGGTCGGGTCTCCAGATATAGGTTAAAATGTGGACCCGATGACCGTCGAATGTTTCTGAGCGATATTGGTATCAAATAAAAGGACTTGATGATGACTTCGACAGAGAACTATTATAATTCTGATGCATAGGCCGGGTCCCCAGATATTAGTCACAACGTGGACCCGATGACCCTCGAAAGTTTCTGAGCTATATTGGTATCAAATGAATGGTTTTGATGAGGACTTCGACACAAAACTATTATAATTGTTATATACATATAGGATATGTCCCCAGATAGAGGTCACAACATGAACCCGGATTAAACTTAAAAGTGGGAATCATGGCTTCAATATAGAGAAAAGGAAAGTCGAATGGAATTGAATGGGAAAAAGAGGGGAAGGAAACGAAAATAGAATGGGAGAGAGACAGAGATTGGGAGAGTGAAAGGGGGAACGAATAGGAGGGGGAAAGTAGGGGTAAGGAAAAGGAAAAAGGAAAGTAGAGGGAAAGGGAATGGAAGTCTAAGAGAGGTTAGGTCCCCAGATGTGGGTCAAAACAGGGACCCGAATAACCCCGGAATATTTTTCAGAGATATTGGTATCAAATGAAGGGTGTTGAGCAGGGATTTTACATAGAAATTAACTCGTTATGATTCCTAGGTAGAGTCCCAAAATGTGGGTCAATACGTGGACCCGGATGACACCGGGATATTTGTCATTGATATTTGTATCAAATGAAAGGTGTTGAGCAGGGCTTTTATATCGATCCGTACCCATTATGATTCCTAGGTCAAGCCCCCAGATATGGTTTAAAACGTGGACGGATGACCACGGAATATTTGCCAGCGATATTGGTATCCAATTAAGGGTGTTGAGCTGGGATTTTACATAGGTATGAACTCATTAATCCTATGAATGAAGAGGATGGGGAGAGAGACAGTAAGTCAGGGAATGAGAGAAGGAATAAGAGGGGTAATAAAAGGGAGAAAGACAGAAAAGGAGAAGTAAGGCAGAGTGGTAGAGAAAGGGAAATGGAGCGGAAATGAAATGAAAGGGAATAGTAGGGGGAAATGGAGTGGGAAACTAATACGAAGAAAAAAGGGATAAGGACATATTTTCCTTCACTTTATTTTAATTTTATCTGATTTTTGCTGATTTTCCTCGGCAGCCGGAGGAATGTTCGGTTTCTAGATACTTCCAACTTATTTTAAAGTGTGCCGTTTTTCGCTTCTAATGCCTATAATAGGAAGTAGGCCAAAGCAAAGCTTGGCCGGGTACAGCTAGTGCTGCGTATTTTCCTCTTTTTATGATAACTAGAGTGCTGCCTGCTGTCGAAACTCGACAGTTTTTCTAGACCTTTTCTTATGATTAAGATGCAAATATATTATTTGTATAATAATAATATAATACAATGGCGCTATTATAACTCTGACGAGTTTTATGGCCGAGCTTCTCTCCCAATTCGAGGTGTGCTCCTTTTTGTTTTTCCTACTGATTGGGTGGACCTACAGTTTTATGCCGGCTCCGAACGGCGAATGCATTTTTTGTGAGAAGCTTTTTCATGGCAGAAATACTCTCGGAGGGTATGCCGCCCACTGCCGAGAGGTGACCGCTGCTCTTAAAAAACCCAATAATTGGATTTTTACTAATTAGAAAAAATTTTTTGGTGTTTGCTCGGACTGGGGTTTGAACCCGAGTCCTCTGGTATAGCAGGCGAGCACTCTACCCACTGCACCACAGCGGCCATTATTTGTATAATTGTTTATTATAGAGGGAGTTTCTAAGACATAGCAGTTGTGCAACTGTTTAGTGTTTGTCATAGAAAAGCACTGTTGAGTAGTTACGTTCAGCTCAACAGTTGGCAACTTTTCGCCACTTTTTCCATCGCAAAGTTTGTTCGCTACTTGAACCAAACAGCTGATAAATTCATCAACCCGTTTCTAAGACGTAGCTGTTTAACTCAACTGCTAATCAGCTCTTGTCAACTGTTGTGCTCAACAGCTTTGTCTTAGAAACTCACCCAATGTAACTGTTACTATCATGTTTTTGTTCCTGTTGTTGCTGCTTTTGCTTTTGTTGTTATTGTCACTGCTACTATTTTGTTGTTGTTTTTTTTGTTGTTTCTGTTGTTGTTGTTACCCGACTTCCTTTTTGTTTTTGTAATGTTTTCTTTAAAACCTACACAGCACTTACTTACTTCTCGGCAGTGGGCGGCATACCCTCCGAGTGTATTTCTGTAATGGAAAAGCTTCTTACAAAAAAGGCATTCGCTGTTCGGAGCCGGCATAAAACTGTAGGTCCACCCTATTAGTGGGAAAAACAAAAGTGAAGGAGCACACCTCGAATTGGGAAAGAAGCTCGGCCATAAAACTCGTCAGAGTTATAATAGCGCCAGTGTGTTATATTATATTATTCAGGGACGTAACGGTTATAAGAGAAATGGGGTAAAAGTCAAATTTAACCATTATCATGAGAAAAAAAATTTTTTGGTCCTTAATAACCATTATAAAAACCAAAAAACCGTTTTGGGCCTGAATAACCGTTATGGCAACCAAAAAACTGTTTTGGGCCTGAATAACCGTTATTCAGATTTTTATTTTTTTTTTTGGTCAGCTATTAAAAATCAAGCCTATTTATTTGTCAATATTTCTGGATGATATTGGTATCAAATGAAAGCTGTTGAGCAGGGATTGTAGCTCTGATTACCTCTTTTCATTTTATACCAATATTGTTTAAAACATTCCAGGGCACCTGATATTATTATTATATATCGCTAGCTTAGAGTGCAAACTGTGTAAGTCCACTTTTATGAAAAAGTATTTTTATGTAGAATGCTAGAAAAATAAAAAAAACACCACGCTAAACAAGTCTGCGATACTTGTCTTATCTCTACTCGTGGTTATTCAGTGATACGCAAATTGTATAAGTCCAAAAAGCGAAGAAAATTGTGTAAGTCCAAAATATTTACTTGTACATGAACAGAAAATTTTTTTTTCATTTCGATTTTTTTTTTATTTTTTGTTTTTTGTCTCCTACAAAGTTTGAAAAAAGGACTTACACAATTTGCACTCTAAGCTAGCGATATTCGCCTTTGGTTCAGTAATGAAAAAAAATAAATAAAAATAAAGATCTCAAATCTTTTGCAGATTTCATATTTATTGGATAGTTTGTTTCGCTTTTTATACTCAGCTGTACTAGTACACAGAGTATTATAATTTTGATTTCATAACGGTGGATTGTAACATAATGAAATAATCGAGATAGATATGGACTTATGTATATCAAAATGATCAGGGTGAAAAGAGAAATCGATTGAGCCATGTCCGTCCGTCCGTCCGTCCGTACGCACGATAACTCGCGTAAAAATTGAGATATTTTGATGAAATTTGAAATGCAAGTTGGTATCGAGACTGGGACGGTTGGTATTGAAAATGGGCGAAATCGGACCATGACCACGCCCACTTCCCCTATATAGTAAAAATCGGAAATTTTGTATCTCAGCCACTAATATAGCTAGAGTGCTAAAATTTTACCCACGTATTGAGCTCAGGCCCTTATGAAGAAATTTGATGAAGTTTTGGAAAATGGGCGGTGCCACGCCCACTTATTAAGGGTCAAACATTGAAAGTTTTATATGTCATAACTCAGAAACCGTTGAAGATATATCGATGAAATTTGGTACGCGTAATTTGCTTACTTAGACAAATGTTTTGGCGAAAAATTATAAAAATCGGTTGACGGCCACGCCCACTTTTATATATGGGAACTATAAAGGGGCCTAATAAAAACATTTTAAGCGATATCTCTGTCAAATATAAAGATCTATCACTGAAATTTTGTGGCACGAGTCCACCTACGGACGTAAAACAAAACATATAAAAATTTTGGAAAATGGGCGGTGCCACGCCCACTTATTAAGGGGCAAATATTGAAAGTTTTATAAGCCATAACTCAGAAACCGTTAAAGATATGTCGATGAAATTTGGTACGCGTGATATATTTACTTAGCCAAATGTGTGGACGAAAAATTACCAAAATCGGTATACGACCACGCCCACTTTTATATATGGGTATTATAAAGTGACCTAATAAAATCATTTTTAGCGATATCTCTGTGAAATATAAAGATAATTCATTGAAATTTTGTGACATGAGTTCTACAATAGACTGGAAACACAAAAAAAAAAAATTTTATAAAATGGGCGTGGCACCGCCTCTTTTTATACAAAGAAATCTATGAGCCTATTACTCGACAAATAACTGAGATATTATGACGAAACTTAGTTTATACACTTTTATAACTTGTGTTAATAGACACGCAAAAATTTATTGAAATCGGTTTATGACCACGCCTACTTTTTAACAAAGATATTTCTGGAACACCCTTTTGGAATTTGTAACGTGAAGTCTTTGTAACTAAAAGTCATAGAGGGATGCAATTTTGCACTAACAATAATATTTATATGCTTATTTGGATGATTGATACAAATTTTGAAAATGGGCGTGGCTGCGCCCTGTTTATGCAGCACTCGTTTCATATAAAATACACCCTATATCGAACAAACGCAAACAAACAATGAAAGCATACAGCTGAGTATCTAATGTTCGATTCCACTCGAACTTAGGCTTCCTTACTTGTTTATGCTAAGAACTTCTTTTTTCGTATGAGATAATTATTCCATATTTTCAAATATTAGTACTTCCGCTGCTCTGACTTCTATCGAAAAACAACATTTGCCTGGTTTGAATGTATTCATAATGATTAGCTAAAAATTCTGTTCATGCTGATTTTGGATATCTGTAATGTAATGTAGGTTTAAATATTGATATGAAATCATTTCAGTGTGAGGGTGTTACCGATCCCGTTAAGCTACAGATGACCGCCAATTCATTGGCGTTGATGGCACGTTCATTATCTTTTGACAGCGAATTCATGTCACCATTTGCTATTAATGCTCGACGCAATAATATCAATGCAACAGGTGAGTGTACAGTACATCTGTATATTATACATATATATTTACACATATTTTATTCTATTCTCTACTTAATTTTTCTATTACAGGTGGCAAACCAGACGACATCACTGTGGTACTAGCTACTGTAGCAATGTGAAATTTTAGTTAAGCTAGTTTTAATTTAGAAAAGAAATACAATGCGTGATTTTTCCCATTGCTTTTTTTTTTCTTCCGCTTCTTTTTACGTGTAAAACTGTACTATGTTTGTGTTGTTGTACCAGACGTATGTATGTATTTACATGCCAACATGCAATCCAGTATGTTCTACTTCCTATTACAACAACAAAAAAGTAACAAACAACAAGTAATATTTACGAAGCTAAAAACAATGATTAATTTACGAACAATAAAATAATATACCTATACATAGTTTAGTTATTCTTAAGTTAGTTAATTTCTTTTCGCAATTTTTTCGTGCGCGTGTTTTATTATATTTAATTTTTTACAATTGTAGCGTTTATTTAGTTTTTCTCTTTTATAAGTGTAAACAGTTTAAACTTTAATTAATAAGTAACTATTTTATTTGTACGCTTTGAATATCGAATTGTCGGCGTACGGTATACATACATACATCCATACATACATACATATGTACATACCGTCGTACCATACGAAAACTAGAACATTTAAAATTTCTGGTGAAAGCTATCAATTAAAAAATTCTGTACGAAAAGTAGAACATTTGACTTTTGGCCGACGAAAAGTAGCAGTAATTATATACTGTTTTTACATTAAAATTGTTGTTATTTAAACGAAATTGATAGTTTTCGTCAGCCAAAAGTCGAACTTGTTACTTTTGGTCAGCCAAAAGTCAAATTTGTTACTTTTCGTCAGCCACAAAAAATCGTATGCTAGTTTTCATATGGTACGACGATATGTAGATATCCTGCAGCGAAAGTATCCAGTTGCAAACTAGAATTAAACCAGTTTGCAGGAAACAGTCAACTACTTGCCAGAGTGTAGATTTCCCATGTAAACAACTGGTATTTTTCATGTGTTAATGACCTACGAAATAACAATTATCACCCTCTGCATAAGCTCATACCAGTTAAATACCAGTCGAACGCATACCAACAAAATTTTAGTTTACATATACCCAGTTGGAAAGGTGGTTATGCATGACCTTGCGGATGCATCAAAAGATGTACGAAAAATTTGCATTATAGTATGTATTCCAAAAACACTGTGATTTTATCTAAACTCTATGTTGTGTAGCTGCCAACTTATAGGAAATAGGACACATTCTAGAATGCAATCCAAGTTAATCGAATAGTTCAGTTATCGGCTCACAGCTATACCTTCCAACTTATAGGAAATCGGATACACTTTAGAATGCAACCAAGGTAAGCAAGAGGTCAGGTATCATCTCTCAGCTATAACATTGAATCTAGCAACAAAAACAATTATGAGAATCAGGTTTTCTTCAGTTTTGCTTTTTATAATGACGACAACAATTCACAGATTCTTTTACGAACAAACGGACGTATAAAAGCCTCACTAAAAATCAATATAATGTTCAATATCCCACTATAAGTAGGCGTTGGATGAAGCAGTGAAGGGAACAATAAGAGAAGCAGAGGAGAACAAGCTGGAGTGAAGTTACATATTTCTAGTTGGATGAAAAGTAAAATGCAAAAAAAGTATTTTTAATTTTTCAATGAGAAAATAAACCGACACTGAGATCACGGCAAGAGCCGAGTATCTTTCTAGGACTTATTCAAATAAAGGGCAACATTTCATTTCATATAAGTGAAGATGCAAATGATAAACTCTTTATACCAAGAGCTTCACTAATCGCCTGAGAATTGTAAAAATATGCAAAGCCGTCGTCAAATTAATAAACGAAAGAAACCCATCGAATATGTCTTTTGATATCAGTTTAATATCTTATAGAAAGCAAACGAGTTTTTTCATACCAGTTCACGTTTTCGCTGCAGGGTATGTACATGTGTATATATGTATGTACATACGTATGCTAAGTACATAGGTACATATATATAAAACTGCGGACTGCGTAAAGCGGTAGAAACAATGCGAAATTCAATGTTAAAAATTATAGTTGATTACAAAAAAAAAAAAAAACAATGAAAATTGGACTGAATATTAGAAAAACGCGAAATTTAAAAAAAAAAAATAAAAATGAAATTAAGAAATAAGAATGTTTCATTAAATACAATTAAGTAGCTCGTATAGTTCTTGTGAATTGTGGGATATGTACATTCATGGGTAAATTTTTTGCAACATCTAACATCTTCGCTGTAAATAGTTTTTTCAGTAAATTTTCCACTTGCCCAAATACATATATACATGCCTATTACGGTATCCGTCGGATGCCACCACTGTAGACCTGTAGGCAAGGTTAGGTGAAAAAGAAAAAATGATTGTCCTTTCTGGAGGTGAATATAGCGGACATTACAGTACACCACACATCAGAGTTGCATATCAGTTGCTCTAAAAAACTTTAGAACTTGAAAACAAAAAAAAAACAAGAAAACTGTCGTATTTGTAACAAAGTAGTGAGGTCAAGGAGCATTTTCTAATTATGCAAATGAATACACATATGTTTTTTTCTATATTATTAAAATATACCACCATTCTACCACGACCTTAAAATATTTATCTCACATATTTTCGCTGTGCTGGCAACCCTCTTCTGTCGATGTTCATTTGGGAGGTGAATTTCCTAAAATCCCATCTCAAAGCTTGCCTACAGTTCTACAGTGGATGCCACTCCCGCGAATGCCATCCGATTCGCACTCCCCTCGCTGGTCAAATTTCACGCTATTACCATAACCGTCGGATTACTGCTTTATCGATTCACCCTGCATATCATGTCAAAAGCTTTTTAACATTATACTACATTGTCAGTTGTGATTTATTTGTATTTGGAAAAAATAAAATTGAATAAATTGAAGAAAAATTTAACTTTTTTGCAAATCTATTTGCGTTTTCAATAATTTAATTTGGTTACTTCTTTTAAGAACTCTTTGTTGTATTTGCGGACTTGAAGCAGCTCTCATTTATTGCGAAGTACTCGCTAAATTTTGTATTTATTAATTTGGTCTCGAATTATTAACGGATGGTTCGCAATTAACGCTTATGTTTTGATCATCGCGGTACAGAGCCTACCAAAATGTCTTTCCCAGTGAACTTCCACGCTTTGCCCTCCACCATTAACTTGCATTTGGAAGCGGTTATTTGTTAGCTTATTCTTAATACAGGATTTGGATTCAGACGAAGTGATTTTGATTGTGGTGCCAAAGCATTCAAATCCGTGCTTAATGTTGACCAAAACTCAGATACAACTTCTGGAGACTGCTTGCTCATGTTTTTTCCGATGTTTTCGTTAAGCTTCTTTCGCTCAACCAAAAAAGAAAACTGCCTACGGTTTTTGGTACGAATTCTGTTTAAAAATAAAATTAACTCATATATTTTTACTTAAAATAAACGAATTTCATTGTAATTTAATGAAATTTACTACGCAATGAAAATGCAATTTTTTTAATTTCTTTGGAATCCGCACCAATTTTATGACGAATCGAAATCAAAACAAATTACAGCTACTGCGTTTCGATTACGGTTATAGGAATGCGGTGAATCCTCGAACTGCTTTATCAACATGTTTTTTATTCCCGGACTGCATTGCCGATCGGTTATGAGAATACCAAATTTTATCAAAACGATTCGCATTCCCTGCGAAAGGCATCCGCCGGATACCGTAATAGGCATGATATTATATCTAAAATCAATGCTTTCACAGCCCAGTTGGAATCTTATGCATACAACATAAATTCTGGAAGCATGTTTTGAAGCTGTGTATGCATGCCAGTATAAATGCTCGTCTATTTCTTTTTTACACGTATAGTTTCTCAGAGAGCATGCATACCCTAAACCCTCATATGTATCATATTGCATGCATACTCTTGAAAAAATGCTGAAAGCATGCAATAGCACTAATACAGTATATATCAGATGTATTCATCATTTATACATACAAAGGTACTAATTCTGCATTAATAGGGTAGTATGAATGTTGCATTAATACAGTTACAGCAACGTTTTGATCGAATTATTAAAATTGCTATTAAAAACAACAATTAATTTCATTCAGCTACTGACATTAGAACCATTGGCAATTTGATTAAAGGTGATTTTATCCTGAAAGATGTTTTTACACGAATATCCAAATAAAAACGAATATTTTATAATTAATCTTATGTTAGTAATAAACATATTTAATTTTTTAGAACTCATTTAATATCACAAAGGAATTCAAAGAAAAACAATTAGTTTAATACAAAGAAGTATGTCTTAGAAATGGATAGTTTCATTAAAAATGTGCGCATTAATACAAAAATTTTATTGAACGATTTCAAATTAACGAATAAGGATATTTTCCGCATCTGCGTTTTTGCCCTTTTCTTTCGCTGCATTTTTATAAACTTTATTTTTTGCTCGTTTGAATCCTTTTTTCAATTCAATTTCAAATTCTGAGAAAGTCACCTCTTTCTTCTTTATGGCTTCTATAGGAAAACAAAATTAAGAACAGAAAGTTTAGTAGTTGACGTAGCGTCAAGTCCTTCAAAAGCTTCTGTTATTAGGGCCATTGAAGCCATTAGGGGAACTCCGCGAGACTAACTTGCGGATTAAAACTGTTAAACCTCAATTATTGTGCAAATATGCAAGTTATATGCAATATGCAAGTTATATGCAATATGCAAAATATGCAGAAATAAATATGAAAATTTAGAATATTTTGTTAATAACTTTCATTTTTCTCGTTGGAACCATATCGCTATCTCTTTTCCTTAAAAATATGCAATTGCATAAAGATCCGCAGTCTACTTATGAGGTTGCAGCTGAATGAGTATCCTCTGAGTGTGCAAACAACAGATTTTTCGAAAAACGTGAAATTTAAAAAGCCTTAAAAATTCAAAAAACTAAAAAATTATTTTTGGTAAATGACAGTTCGTTATCATGACATTCATTTAGGCCTATTAATTTTTTTTTATAAATTTACCCCTGTAAAATTTTGACCTTTTGTAATTGCATACATATACAAGTAACACAAATATTTAAAAACAAAATAACATCAGATCCTTACATGAATACATTTCATGATTCAAATAAAGAAGATTGTGCACTCAGCGATATTCAGCAAAATATTCATCCGTGGGACTGGGTTCATTTTGGTTAGTACGTCATGAACTACGTTATCGACGAGTAAGAAAATTTGCCAACAGGCAAAAATACCTTCATTGCATTTTATGTGGGTTCGATAATACCCCCTGCGGGGGTCAACCCCGCTTTCACCCTTACTTTCCATATATAAACTGTATATCAAATTAAAGGAAATCAAAATACCTATCGAATGGTATAATAAATATTCGAAATGGGTTCAGTAGATTTTAAGTAATTGCAATTTAAATAAAAATAGGTAAAAAAAACTTTTTAAGTTAAACGGTTTTATGTTATACATACATTGCAATGTTTAAGATAAATGTACTAAAAACCAAAAAATAATAAAATAGATACAGTCGTGGGAATTATAAACATTTGCATAGACTAGACTAAAATAAAACCGTGGGGCACGTCAATTGTCTACAATCGTTGATTAAAATGTTTGTTTTGTAATGTTACACTATAATTAGGCAGTTGTTCAACCGATAACGATGGACGTGTGATAAGTAGGGCTAGAATGTGGAAAAAAGCTAGCAAGCTCGATTATAAGCGAGTTTTAGGGTTTCATAGTGGTGAGCGAGTAGTACTTTTATCATATGTTTTGTCGATTAAAGACAAACTACGAGCAGTGAAACGATTCCTCGTGTGAATGTCCAACGATAAACTAGTTGAAACATCTCTTTTATTAACATGGAGTGTATAACTATTGGAATTTCCATGAGCAAGAAAATAGTAAGTATTTTCCTCACCGTCTGCGGGCCAACTGCCTAACGACGAATTAAACGATTCTTCTATCGCACATTAAGTCGATAATTTGTAGACAATTGACGTGCCCCCGGTTTTATTTTAGTCTAGTCTATGCAAATGTTTATAATTCCCACGACTGTATCTATTTTATTATTTTTTGGTTTTTAGTACATTTATCTTAAACATTGCAATGTATGTATAACATAAAACCGTTTAACTTAAAAAGTTTTTTTACCTATTTTTATTTTCTAGTTTTTAGTTTTTATTTCGCATTCTGTTTAATTCATTTAGTGCTTCATTATTGCAAGGTTTCTTGCCCGTTAGTTTATTGCAGTCCAACGCCTCTATAGCGACCCACGCGCCACCTATCGGAAGTTTTTTTTAGGAAAATATTTCCTTTCAAGGTAGTAATACATGTTCCGAATTTCAGCCAAATCGGACCATAAATGCGATTTTTGTAAATATAGCGACCCACGCGCCACCTAGCGGAATTTTTTTTTTAAGAAAATATTTCTTTTCAAGGTAGTAATACATGTTCCGAATTTCAGCCAAATCGGACCATAAATGCGATTTTTGTAAATATAGCGACCCACGCGCCACCTAGCGGAATTTTTTTTTTAAGAAAATATTTCTTTTCAAGGTAGTAATACATGTTCCGAATTTCAGCCAAATCGGACCATAAATGCGATTTTTGTAAATATAGCGACCCACGCGCCACCTAGCGGAATCTTTTTTTTTTAAGAAAATATTTCTTTTCAAGGTAGTAATACATGTTCCGAATTTCAGCCAAATAGGACCATAAATGCGATTTTTGTAAATATAGCGACCCACGCGCCACCTATCGGAATTTTTTTTTCATAATATTGCATTGTCATCGGGGTTATACATGCGTGCAAAATTTCAGATTAATCGGTTGACAGGAAGAGGGTGAAATTTGAATTACTAAATTTGACCCAAGAATAAAGAATAAATAATAAAACAAACGGGGTGAGCTAAATAAAACCGTTTAAAAATGCATAATATAAACTTTGACCTACTTCGTATTTTGATTTTATAATTTTAGAATTTTCACATTTGTACCAGATCGTGCTATTTTTTTCAACTTTGTTTGGCTGGGGGCACCTCTAAACATGCGAGTAGGTCAATAACAGGCGTATTTCTGGGCTAGAAAGGTGCCGTTCTGGCTTTGGAACAAATTGAATTTCCAAAAAAAAATTTTCACTCCACCTTAGTATCCACATCATAAGAAATTGTTCAAGAAAAAATTGGCATTTATTTCTTACCCACAGCATTTGGAACATTGTTTTATGAAAACTGACTGTACCGAGTCTTTTTCGATCCCCTTTGATGATCAAAAACTGATTAATTACCTCTGCGATTAGAATAAGACTAGAAAATGAGTCACACCAGCGATTGAAAAGTGATTTTATTTTTTGTCATATAAAAATCACCTAACTGAGCCTTTTTCGATCCCCTTTGCTGATTAAAAAAATAATTTATGACAAATTGATCATGCTAAAGATCGAAATGTGATCGATTACTTTGCTTATTTAGAAAAAAAAAGAAATATTCCTTAGCAAGCCTAGTACATAAAGCTATAATTTTTCAAAAAAAAAAAAAAAAAATCAGAATTTTATTTAGATTTCGGTTCCGCATGTTGTAGAGCACAAACACAAATGATTGCATGTCTTCCGTGTTGCCGTATATGAGAGTGCCAAAATGCGCATATGCATTTTCATAGGAATTCATTTATGGATTGAAATTTTTAGATCTTCGCGGCGTTCCGTCAAACGATTAAAATACACGGCAGTATATGAGAATGAACAGAACGAAAAGGCTGGCGAAAATCGCCCGGCAAAAGTTCGTCAGAATAGACTTATTTCTAATTTGGACGCTATCGCCTGTCAAATAAATTGTTTGGAACATGATAAAAACATGTAATAAAACAAAAATATACGTTTTTTGATGTGGAAAAAATTGAAAATATGGACAGAAGAGAAGAGTCAATGGAAAAAGCATGGTAGAAAAATAGAAGTAAAATCACTTAGGGCACCACGTATTTAACATGCCGTCGGTAATGCAGTTAGCTTAACCGTTTACTCGGCCTCTGATTAAGGGCCTTTTCACATTACTCGGTACGACATCGGATCGACATTTTTTGCTCAGTATTTTCAGCTTACCGAAACGATTCCGCGTTGCTGTGTTTTTCACACTTGTGGGAATATTTTCGGTGCGTAATCGGCAGAAAATAGGAAAACAAACATCGAAATTTGCAAAACAAAATTTTTAACTTCAACAAATCACTCAATAAAGCCGGAATTACAATAGCGCTGTGGCTGTGGCAGCGACTGTTTTCGAAATCAGCTGATTTTTAGAAACTACGGTTTGTAATGAAGCGGCACATAATACAGCAGAGGCAGCTGGCAGCACCGCTCCGTTTAGCCCAAATTTTAAATTCGCTGCCGCTGCCTTGAATCGCAGCCAACTTCAAAGTGTTGATGTGAAGTTATGTCTGTTTCCGTACTATCCAATGTAATATATTTTTTACTAATTTTGTGTTTCCGTACTTTGATGCCAGCAAGCGGGAGAGAATTTAATTTTTACTTAATTAATTTCCACTAGCAAATATTGCTGGCGGGATGCAAAAGCAAAGAAGAAGAAAGAGCAGAGGAAAAAATGAAACAAGATTGATTATTTTAATTGAAAAAGTGGACATGAAAATGGTAAGTAAATTTATGTCACCACGTGTCCAAGGTAAAAGGAAACAGACCTAATATATAAAGAAGTCACTGCCAAATACTGCGAACGCTCTATTGTGTTTGGTCTGGCAGTCACTGCTCATATTAGACCAGTGTTGAACGAAAGAGCAATACGGAGCAAAACGGAGCTGCTCGGCTATACATACGAGTCGTGTGTGTGCTGCTAGCAAGCAATTGCGACGCCTACAACCAATTAGTCTGCGCTTGAATTTCATGCTGTGTACATCGATCGCACAAGGAAATTTATTCTTTTTTCTGAGCAATAGGTATGCGACATCTGCTTATACGCGCACACTAATGCAAAAATATGTTGCGCTTGTGTAAGTAGCGCAGTCGGCGGTGTGCATCACTGTATTAGACGCATCAGCTGATTCCGAAAACCGTCGCTGCCCGCCGCCACATCGCTGATGTAATTTGGGCTTAATAACAATAATGTCTTCTAGCGAAGACGAAGACATTATAACTTGCTACATTTATTACCGAAACGAGTTTTTTACTGACTTTGTTCTTCTTCTTTTATCACGCCGCAAAAATGTATGCAGTAATTCCTCAAATTTTACTGACCGGTCTTACCGCGCTGCGGTATACCGAAATTAATCCGCTCCGATTTCATGTATGCAACACTAATGTGAAAGTGCCAATTGAAATACATGTGGTCAGTAAGGTTTCGGCATACTTTCGGTAAAAACCAAAAATGTCGATCCGATCCCGCACCGAGTAATGTGAAAGTGCTCTAACGCTAACCGGAGGATAAATGTCCGGTTAAGTAGGGGTCTGCATTATCGACCACATGTTAGAGCCTATACACACTTGCGACTCAATCGATTTAGGGCCGTTTACTCAACCTCTGATTAACGCTAACCACGGTTAGAGCCTATACACACTTGCGACTCAATCGATTTGGTCGAATTGGACTGTTGTATTCACACTACTCCAACTATTTAGTCGAATCGGTGGCAGCTATTCACACTTGAGACTAAATAGTCGGGTGATTGACAATGACATAGTGTTGCCAATGTTCACATTTTACTCAGCAAATTTTACATTAGTGGTCTTCATATAAAGTGATGAAGTATTAAATTGTTAAAGTTTATCTGCATTCTTACATGAAAGCACCTTGTCAGCTGTCAACTTGATTAATAAATAAAAAACAATAAAATAAACAAAAAGTGCATACATTATTTGCCTTTGTTTCTTATTAAACTAGCAACTAGCTGTCAAGTAAATGAAAAGAGAAAAACGGAAGGAATTACGCTCATAAAGGCGAAACGAACAGAAGTACAAGAAACGGAAAAATAGTAAAAATCAGCCATTAATAATTTTCATGAAATTTCATTTTCATTATTTCTATTTTAAAATGCGATTAATGACATTTGAAGAGAACAACAATATCAAGAAACATATGAAAACCGAAGTAAATATCCTTAGTTAGATAATTCTTGTCTATAACTACACCATTTCCAGATGGATTTTAGAAAGCGTCAACTGGATTTTAGAAAGGGGAAATTGGATCTTAGAAATGTCAATTGGATTTTAGAAAGGGGAAATTGGATTTTAGAAATGTCAATTGGATTTTAGAAAGGGGAAATGAGATTTTAGAAATGTCAATTGGATTTTAGAAAGGGGAAATTAGATTTTAGAATAGCCAAATGGATTTTAGAAAGGGAAAATTGGATTTTAGAAATGTCGATTTGATTTTAGAAAAGGGAAATTGGACTTTAGAAATAATAATTATTAATTTATACTTTCATACGCAATAAAGAATTTCTATTCGAAAAATTCTGTGTAAAATTTATTTTAAACGCACATTCTGAAATCCAATTCACGCTTTCAAAAATCCAATTTTGTTTTCTAAAATCCTTTTAACGCTTTCTCAAATCCAATTGACATTTCTAAAATCCAATTTCCCCTTTCTAAAATCCAATTGACATTTCTAAAATCCAATTTCCCCTTTCTAAAATCCAGTTAACGCTTTCTAAAATCCAATTTCCCCTTTCTAAAATCCAGTTAACGCTTTCTAAAATCCTTTTTGGTTGCTTGTTTTTCCTTGACAAGGGATGACGGAGGATCGTTCCACAATACATCTTTCTAAAATCCATCTGGAAATGGTGTAGTTAATAAGAAACGAACCTTTTGTTTTTAAACATTTTGAAAATATTAATTGAAATATTCAATCTCTACAATTTACCAAAAGTGAAATAAAAGTAGTGCTGTCAGCATGGCAACTCTTTCCACTACGAATATCACTGTTGTTGTTGTAGTCGTTCGACTAAATTGTCTCAAGTGTGAATACGTAGAAGGGCGCCTTGCTGATCAAGCAGTTGTACAACTGTTTCAGTTGGAATGAAATTGGGCTGCAAATCCAACTGTTTCAGTTGTACAACTAATTGAATGTAGTGTGAATGCTTCCATACATTCCTGTGCAAATCAACATTCGACTAAATCGATTGAGTCGCAAGTGTGTATAGGCTCTTAAAGTTCGGTTAAACATCATTATCGACTTCATCAAACCATGTATTTAACATATGGTCGATAATGCAGTCCATAGCTTAACCGGACCTTTGTCCTCCGGTTAGCGTTAATCAGAGGTTGAGTAAACGGCCCTTAGTCGAATGTTGATTTGCATGGGAATGTATGGAAGCATTCACACTACATTCAATTAGTCGTACAACTGAAACAGTTGGATATGCAGCCCAATTTCATTCCAACTGAAACAGTTGGACAACTGCTTGATCAGCAAGGCGCCCTTCTACGTATTCACACTAGAGACAATTTAGTCGAACGACTACAACAACAACAGTGATATTCGTAGTGGAAAGAGTTGCCATGCTGACAGCACTACTTTTATTTCACTTTTGGTAAATTGCAGAGATTGAATATTTCAATTAATATTTTCAAAATGTTAAAAAAAAAAACAAAAGGTATTAACTAGAATTATCTAACTAAGGATATTTACTTCCGTTTTCATGTGTTTCTTGATATTGTTGTTCTCTTCAAATATGTCATTAATCGCATTTTAAAATAGAAATAATGAAAATGAAATTGCATGGAAATTATTAAGGGTCTTCATCTATAGTGATAAACTGCTGGTAAATGGGGTAAACTGATAAAATAATAATTGTGATAAATTATCTGTCAAAATTTGTATGAAAATATTTTTAAGCAAAGTTTATCACTTTACCGAACGATTTTCTTGCGTAAATTTATAAATTTCGGTAAAATTTAAGTCGGACACATTGTCAGTTTTACTTTTTCAATTCAAAAGAGGAAATTGTGCTTTCTTTCGGCATTTTAGTACGAATTATTAAAATAATTTTTACAAAAATGTGATGCATTTTTTGTTTATTTTATTGGGTTTTTTATTTATTAATCAAGTTGACATTGACAGCTGACAAGAGTTTAAACAATTATTTACCAAGGTGCGTTCATGTAAAAATGCGGATAAACTGATAAATTTTAACAATTTAATACTTTATCACTTTAGATGAAGACCACTATTAATGGCTAATTTTTACTATTTTTCCGTTTCTTGTACTTCTGTTCGTTTCGTTCTTTATGAGCGTAATTCCTTCCGTTTTTCTCTTTTCATTTACTTGACAGCTAGTTGCTAGTTTAATAAGAAAGAAAGCTAAACAATGTATGCACTTTTTGTTTATTTTATTATTTTTTATTTATTAGTCAAGTTGACAGATGACAAGAAGGTGCTTTCATGTAAGAATGTAGATAAAGTGATAAAAGCAATTTAATAATTCATCACTTTATACGAAGACCACTAATGTAAAATTTGCTGTGTAAAATGTGAACATTGCCAACACTATGTCATTGTCAATCACCCGACTATTTAGTCTCAAGTGTGAATAGCTGCCACCGATTCGACTAAATAGTTGGCGTAGTGTGAATACAACAGCCCTATTCGACCAAATCGATTGAGTCGCAAGTGTGTATAGGCTCTTAAATATATGTTTTGCTGAAGTCGATAATGATGTTTAACCGGACTTTAACCGTGGTTAGCGGTATTCAGAGGTTTGAGTAAACGGCCCTTATTGACGTAGGCAGCCATCTTAGCCATTTGACTTTTATTGAATTTATGACATTTCATTGAAATCATGCTACCAGAGTAAACAGCAGCAAATGTTTTTTGGGCCGAAATCTGGAGTTTGTGAAAATAAATTAATTTATTTTCAAAAAAGCAATTGTGATTTGTGCAAACTAAAGCATAGTGCTGAGTTCGAGTTTCACGTGAAACTGCTGTCAAAATCCATACAAAAAAACTGGTTGTGAAATTTCACAGATATTTCACGCCAAAGTTGTACTGAGTTCCTGCCGTGAAAATGTTGCGCAACATGCCAGCAACATTTTTTTACGCCAAATTAAATGTACAATGCCATTTATTTTCGAGTGAAAAGTAACATTTGTTGAAATTTTAATTTATATTTTGTATAAAAAATTTTATTTGCCAAAATTTGAAAGTTGGTTCTGAGGCGATGCTCCAATTTTTTTCTTTTTACATTTGCTCAGTTTTCGTTTTGGCATTTATTCTCATTTGACAACAAATTTTTGTTGAAACATTTCACGGCAATATAAATGCATGTTGCTGACGAAATTTCACGGCGGTGAACTTAGTACTAGGCTTAAATAAATAAATAAATTTACTTTCATACGCGTAATTTGTGAAAAAATATTTGAAAAATGAGCTGCCTCTTCAGAGGATGCGAAAATACCGTGCACTTTTGCAAAGGCTCAACGGTGAAGTTTTTTAGGTTTCCAGCAATTCCGTTTATAAGTAATCAATGGTTTCAAGCGTGCCAAATAGAGGAAGCTGATCTTCCAAAGAACCCGTTGATGTGCTCAGTGCATTTCGGTGCTAGCGATATTAGTAGCACAAACAACAAAACGTTATTATCGAAATGTGCAGTGCCAAGTTATAATGCGAAAACAAAGTATGGACGCAATAATTAAAATGTGCATAAATCTTGATAAAATATGTATTTTTTAGAGTGCAATTAGTGGAAAGCTTTGTGAACAAAAATATCGAGGCTGTAGATACGTAAGTTCTTTATAAACAAACATTTAATTGGAAATATCTCGAAGACATCCTGATGAAAAAAAAAGATTACAAAAACAAAAAAGTGAAAATAACTTTAAAATATACCTTCTTGTTTCCTTTAATCTGAATTCTGCATTTATGTTCCACCAAATTTTTGCTTGTATTGTACTCCGTCTCTTCCCTTTCTGTAAGATAGAAGTGAAAAAGAACGAGCAAAATGTAAACAAAAAATTTGTTCGGGCATAACGATGACTCCAGCCTTACTTCTTTGTTAAATGCTCTGTCTGTTGTATTGCGTAAGGCTTTGTATTTAATATTCGAGCCAAATACTTCCAACTTTTCACATCCCTTATAATAATATATGACTTTCTTTGATAATTTCTGAGCTTTCTTCAACTAAAACTAAAATTACCAAAATTTTCTTAAAAAATCTCCATTTTTATATTTGTCCAATATGGCAGCCTCACTCATAATGTTTACAAAAAAGATACTTCAGAAAAATTCAATAGCCGTCAAAAAGTTTAAAGTGAAATTACCTTCTGAATTTTTATACCATGGGAAAAAGTAAGGAAACATTGTAATTATAAAAATATTCAAATGGCAATTTCGCCTTGATTCTGTTTTACTGGGCGATATTCGCAAACAAATGCAATCGCCGCACCACGCCCGGCGATTGGTTCTGTTTAAGCTATGAGGGTGAAGCCCATATGACACCACATTTTTTTTCTGGTATTCTACCAGGTTTTTTGTGTGAAGGAGATGGTCAAATACAGTTTTGCGTTGGTGCAAGCGAGCAAGCTATATTGAAAAAAAAAAACCAAACAAAATACCATCTAGGCGGCTGATAACCAACGAGCCAGCTTGTATTTCGGTAGGTTTTTTGGCATTCGGTCATTTTTTCTGACAATTGTTTCAATTTGACAACTAGAAAATAAATTATATTTAAAATAAAGAACATATGGAAATACAAATTTTAAATTTGCCTCTTGTAAGCTTCTGCTATGGCCGTAAGGGTAAAGAAGAAGTCCGGAAGAAAAATTATATTGCGTACCGGCTTCCCTTTATAACATGGAATACACAGCTATTCTGCCCTTTGAGTTTCATAACTTTTTTATTTCTGTAATTTAAATTCAAATTTCTAATAAAATTATTTTGGCCCTTTTGTTGTGAAAATTATTTATTTATTGTTGAGCTCAAGGCCGTTTAAAAATTCCAAAACATAAAAATTTTTGAACTTTTTAAAACCCATTTATTGTCGATATTTCGACCTCATTCTGAGGTCATCTTCAGGCAGGGCCGCCGAGAGAAAATCCGGGCCCGGGGTCAAAATAACTACGGGCCCCTATACTAAATGAACAAATTCTCAAAATCAAAATTCAATGAATATATAGTTACGAACTTTCATTTATCTATACATTAATACAGATCAAGTAAATATGTTTACATAGAAATATACATATTAGGGTGGGTCAAATGTATTGTCAAAAGGCACATCCAGTTTCCGAATCCATGGGTCATACTGAGTAATATTGTCCAAGGGACCATAGGTCTGAATGAATTCTGTTTAAATACTGTGACAAAACGACCATCTCTAACCGGTTTGATTTATATGTATGTATGCTCATCGCTATTTGTCAATTCCCTTTTGACTTATTTGCTGCACTTTCGATTTCAAAGTCATTAGTGTCGTGGATAAGCAAGAGGAAGGCGCAAACTGCGGTAAGCAATTAAAATTTGACTTGTAAAACATTTATGTAAAATTGATGTTATATTGAATGTAATTTCTTTGTTTTATACAGAAATAAATAGATGTACTAGTTGCTATAAATGCATTGATAAATGTTAATCTGCATTTGGAAAACTATTTGCACTATTCTATTTCATCGCCCCACACCACGACACTACAGCTTTATTTCGCAGTGCATTGGCCGCATTGCTTTTGGAATTTTTTCGCATAACGGACACTCATAGCGGTTGATTTGCAGATCCGTTGTCAGCCATACAATTTTTTCACGGATACATATTTCATTGCACATTTTTTCATCGCGCTAAAACTCGTTGCGTAAATAGTAATTGCGCTAATTTTCAATTGCGCACAACCTTGGCAAACCATGAAACGTACTCCGCCGAGACGTAGCCCCCGCCTGCAAGAAGGAACACCAGAACTAGCCGAGAGTTCTAGCGTGATGAGTGCGTCATCATCATCATCATCCCAAATCAGTGCGTCGTCAGCCAATGCAATATCAGCGCTTATGAAAATGTCCGCTATGCAAGCCAATACAGCCACAGGGATTTCAACTATGACCACCACCGTCAATGCCGCCTCAACATCAGTGGTCACACAAGCTGCCCCCGCCGCCGCAGCCACTACTGCTACATTTACAACTACCGCCACCCCTATAGTCACGCCAGGTACAAATGTGAATGCAGCTACAACAACAACCACATTTATTGCCACTGCCGCCTCGACAGTAACCACTACGCCGATGGCAACAAACATTAGCACCACATCATCAGCTACTACTATTGCAAATAACACAGCCGCCGTATGTAAGCCATCAGGGTCAGAAACTGGAAATAATTTAATATCAGCACAACAGGTGAGTCTCTTATTAGATAAAATACAATCATTAGAGAGTCAGCTCCGAGATACGCAAGTGCAGGTGTACAACACCAACCAACGTAGACATTTTGACGAAAATACCCACCAATCCGTCGAGCCCACAGCCTGTAGCCTTAATGATATGGTGCCATATGCACAGTCAAACGGTACCAGTGGTGGGCAACCGTCAACTATATCAGGTGCTTCGCCAACGTACCTATATACAGTTGCTTCACAGCCAGCAACAACAATGCCTAACGTCAATAACGGGTATCAGTCGAACGTCGTGTTTAGTGCACTGCCTTGTCGTCCTCCTACAACAACAACAAATATAGATTATTTTTCAAATGGGTTTCGCACGCCGCAATCGTTAGCCACTGGTGTTAATTATCATGTTCTGCGTAAGCTTCAAGATTTGCCTGAATTTAGTGGTAAACCTGAAGACTGGCCATTATTCTCAAATGCGTTTAGCCAGTCTACCGTCGCCTACGGTTACACTAATTTAGAAAATAACCAACGTCTTTTAAAATGTTTGAAAGGCGAAGCTAGGGAGGTTGTCAAATCGTTGCTTATACACCCAGATAACGTCAATGCTGTCATAGAGCAACTTAAGTTTAGATTTGGCAGGCCGGAGTATTTGATACGAAGCCAACTTCAGCAACTTAAAGAGATTAGTCCCATATCAGAATCCGCCATAGAGAAGCTTATTCCGTTCGCAACGAAGGCTAAAAATTTATCTGTTTTTTTACAATCTGTAAATGGCACACATCATCTGTCCAACCCAACGTTGTTGGAGGAGCTGGTCAGTAAGCTTCCAATCAGCAAGCGAATGGATTGGGCCAGATTCGCCGCCGCCATTAAACCGTACCCAACTGTTGTCAACTTTAGCGACTGGCTCAGCGATTTAGCCAGTTTAGTCTGTACCTTGCAACAAAGTGATAGCCGTCGTCGAGTAGTATTGCATGCCACAGAAAATAGGCCTAGCGCGCTTCAACCCTCTGTTAGGTGCCCAATATGCAAAGGGCAACATAAAGTAATGACATGCAAAACGTTTTTAGATTCCGATGTATCTAATAGATGGGCACAAGTTAAGCAGAACCACTTATGCTTTTCGTGTTTGAGGAGTGGCCATTCGTCGCGCGACTGCCGTAGTCGCACATTGTGCATGGTTGATGGTTGTCAACGTAAGCACAACAAACTCTTGCACGAGGCAAGCCGGGACGCTAGTACGACGAACACATCACAACGTGGACAACAGCTGGTAGGTACCACCAACGTAGTAGAACCAATTCTGAGCTGCTCCTCCAACACGTCCAAACAAGGGCTTCTATTCCGCGTTTTGCCAGTTACGCTGTATGGGCCGCATCGAAGGGTTGACACATATGCTATGTTGGACGAAGGCTCCTCCATTACCATGATGGACAAGAGTCTTCTTGGAAAGCTGGGCATCCGTGGAGAAGAATGCGATCTGAACATGCAGTGGTTCGGTGGAAGAACCGCCAAGGAAGCAGCATCATCGGTCAACATCTACATCAGCGGAAAGGGAATGAGTAAGCGTCACGAGTTACGTCGGGTCTACGTTTTGCCGAACCTTAATCTTCCAGTGCAAAGTCTGAGCAGCAATGATTTACGTGGAGTTTCCCTCAGCGACCTGCCGAGCTGGCCTGTACCGTATTCAAATGTAACTCCAATGATTCTCATCGGTCTGGATCATTGCCACTTGGGTTTGCCGTCCATCACCATGCCACTGGAGGATCGGGGTCCGTATGCAGCTAACACCGAGCTCGGTTGGGTAATCTTCGGGCCGACTGGACACAATGTCGCTCCAAACGCTGCGTGTCTACATGTATGCAAGGTGAGTGATGATTTACACGCGCTAGTAGAAGAGTATTTTGATATGGATAGCTTTGGGGTACGACCCGCTCCGGTAGTGAAGAGCGACGCTGACAAACGTGCCGAACGCATACTTAGGGAAACCACGGTTCGTGTAAATGGTAGGTTTCATACAGGGCTCCTCTGGAAGAGCGACCATGTTGAGCTGCCAGATAGTTATAAAATGGCCGAAAACAGACTGTTTGGCATCGAACGCAAATTTAGAAAGGACCACATTTTCGCCGCGGCATATAAAGAAATTATACATCGTTACATTGAAAAAGGGTATGCACGAAAGTTGGCACCTTGCGAAAGAGAAATATTAAGTTCAAAGTTATGGTACTTGCCCCATTTTGCGGTAGTAAATCCCAATAAGCCAGGGAAGTTGCGTCTTGTGTTTGATGCTGCCGCATCTGTAGGGGGTGTGTCACTAAATTCATGTTTACTTAAAGGGCCACAGGAGTATCAGCCGATGCCCTCCGTGTTATTTAACTTTCGTATTGGGTCAGTCGGCGTGTGTGGAGACATAGCCGAGATGTTTCATCAGGTGTACGTTCGGCGAGAAGATAGGTGTAGTCAGAGGTTTTTATGGAGAGATGACGAAAATAGTCCACCAGATGTGTACGAGATGCAAGTTATGACTTTCGGTGCCGCCTGCTCCCCGTGCGTAGCGCAGTATGTAAAGACGTTGAATGCAGTGGAATACGCAGATCGATTCCCTCGCGCAGTAGAGTCAATTCTGAAGCATCACTACGTTGACGATTTTGTGGACAGCTTCGAGTCGGTGGAGCAGGCGGTGAGTATCGCCAAACAGGTGTCCCAAATACATGAGGCAGCCGGGTTTCATATGCGTGGGTATATTTCCAACTCAATAGCCGTAATTGAAGCAATCGGTAGCGAAGTGGACGCGAACAGTATGAGGAGTACCTATTTCAGCGCACAGAATCCATCAGCCGAAAAAGTCCTTGGAATGTTTTGGCAGCCTCAGGATGACACCTTCAGATACGAATTACGATTCCCACGGTTAGGCGCTGACGTCATCAGTGGTAGCAGGCCGCCAACAAAACGCGAAGTACTCAGCTATGTAATGTCGATTTTCGATCCACTGGGATTCTTAAGCCATCTAGCCGTTGGAGCTAAACTTATAATGTGTGAAGTATGGCGGCGTAAGATTAATTGGGACGAGCCACTCCCTGATGACATCACCACCGCTTGGAGAAGTTGGCAGAAGGAGGTTCGAAGAACGACCTCGGTTAAAATAGATCGGTTTTATTTCAAGCATGGTGCGCCGAAGCAGTTGGAGCTACACGTTTTTGTCGACGCCAGTGAGGACGCGTTTGCTGCTGTTTGTTATTGGAGGTATATCACCGATGATGGAGCTATCAACGTATCATTTGTATGCTCGAAATCGAAATGCGCTAGCATGAAACCAATGACGATACCAAGGCTCGAGCTCCAAGCCGCCGTACTCGGAACCCGACTGTCCCAAACGGTTATCGACGAGCATCGACTTGAAGTTTCCAAGCGTGTTTTTTGGAGTGACTCAACAACCGTGGTCAGCTGGATTAACTCAAATCATAGGCAGTATAAGCCGTTCGTGGCGCACCGGATAGCGGAGATCCTATCGCAAACGTCGACGAAAGATTGGAGATGGCTCCCTACAGGTGAAAATGTCGCTGACGCTGCAACACGTCGAACGAGTGGGGTAGATCTTGACCCGTCAACGCGATGGTTCTCAGGTCCAAAGTTTTTGTATATGCCCGAAGAGTCGTGGCCGCGTACTTCAACCATTGAACGCGCAGAGTGCGACAATGACGACGAGACTAGAAAGAGATATATATTTTTAACCAACAATAACAGTATTATTGATTTTAAACGTTTTTCATCATATATTAGATTAAAGAGAACTACGGCCTGGATGTTAAGGTTCATACAACGCGCGCGCTATGGAAGCTTTACTGGTGGTAACCAGGGTCTATCGTCGCAAGAGTTACATGGTGCTGAAGTATACTTATGCCGGGAAGCCCAGTCTGCGATATACGGTACGGAACTAAAAATACTACAAGATCGAGAGGTCATCCCTAAGGAGAGCCAGCTCTGCAATTTGTCGCCGTATTTGGACGAATCTTCAGTAATCAGAGTGGGTGGTAGGATCCAAGCAGCCAGCTGGCTACCACTGGACGCCATACATCCAATTATACTGCCGCCAAAGCATCGCATCACGACGTTGATTGTCGCGTATCATCACTGTAAAATGAAGCACCAGAATGTAGAGGCAACGATTGGTGAAATAAGGCGTAAGTTTTGGATCGTCAACATAAGGCATGTTTTACGACGCGTGGTAAGTGAATGCATGGAATGCAGAGTCGCGCGCTCCAGGCCAGTGCAGCCAATTATGGGCCCTCTTCCTAAGGACAGACTAACGCCCTACGTCCAGCCGTTCAGCTACACTGGTCTGGACTACTTCGGTCCTCTAAAAGTTACGATCGGTCGGCGTACTGAGAAGCGGTGGATAGCCCTTTTCACTTGCCTCACAGTCCGCGCAATCCATTTAGAGGTAGCTTACGATTTGTCCACCGACGCATGTATCCTAGCTATCAGAAACTTTATCAATCGACGAGGCGTACCAGTGAAACTGAGGAGCGATAACGGTAAGAATTTTGTTGGCGCTGATCAAGAAGCGAAACGGTTTGATGAAGTGTTCGACAGCGAGCGTGTGAGTGACGAGTTATCATCGAAAGGCATTGAGTGGGCCTTTAATTGCCCACACAATCCAGCGGAAGGCGGTATATGGGAGCGCATGGTACGTTGTGTGAAACGAGTGCTAAGCCATACATTGAAGGAAGTTGCTCCCCGCGAACATACCTTGCAAAGCGTAATCATTGAGGCGGAAAATATTGTGAACTCGAGGCCGCTCACTCATCTTCCGATCTCCGTCGACCAAGAGGAGCCACTTACTCCGAATCATTTTTTGTTGGGCTCACCTAACGCGATACAGACACCTTGTATACAGGAAGCAGAAGAGAGAACGTGTGCATTGAGGAAGCAATGGAGGATTGCAAGGCAGCTGCGCGACAGGTTTTGGAAGCGTTGGGTAATGGAGTATTTGCCTACTCTGACAAGGCGGGCTAAGTGGTGCGTACCTTCGAAGGAGTTATGTGTGGATGATCTCGTCTTCATCTGTGATCCAAATATGCCGAGGCGACAGTGGTGCCGCGGTGTGGTTGAATGCGTGTATAGGGGTGCGGATGGCGAGATAAGGCGGGCGGATGTTAGAACGAGCACAGGGGTACTTCGACGTCCAGTTTCCAAGTTGGCCGTTTTGGACATAGATTGTGGTGAATCATAGTGATCCACGGGGGTGGGGATGTGACAAAACGACCATCTCTAACCGGTTTGATTTATATGTATGTATGCTCATCGCTATTTGTCAATTCCCTTTTGACTTATTTGCTGCACTTTCGATTTCAAAGTCATTAGTGTCGTGGATAAGCAAGAGGAAGGCGCAAACTGCGGTAAGCAATTAAAATTTGACTTGTAAAACATTTATGTAAAATTGATGTTATATTGAATGTAATTTCTTTGTTTTATACAGAAATAAATAGATGTACTAGTTGCTATAAATGCATTGATAAATGTTAATCTGCATTTGGAAAACTATTTGCACTATTCTATTTCATCGCCCCACACCACGACACTACAAATACATATTGCTTTATTTGTATGAAATAAATTTCTTTAAATTGGAATACAAATATTTGTTGGTAATAATTTAGTATATCAAAAGACTGATTCTGCTGAACGCTTTAGTGAAACAGCAATCGAATTCAACTGTACGAAGCACCAAAGCAAATTTTAGCTTCGCAAGCTTTGTTTGTTTTCGGCATATCGCTGTTTACATACATACATACACGTACATATGTATATAAGCATTTCCTGGGCGTTTCGGACGGTATGTTCGCACGATTTTTTGAACTTTTGAGGCAGAAATATCGCGAAATATTGTATAGTTTTATGATAAAGGGAAAGATTTACGCCACGGATAATGATTAAAGTATGTTAGCGATAGAAATTTAGTTTAATGCCTCTGTTTTAGCTACTTTCAAAATATGGACGTGTGTAGCGTCCGGAACGCAGTTTAAGTGGCTTACACAGAGGCATTAAACTAAATTTCTGTCGGTAACATACTTTAGTCATCAGCTGTGACCTAAATCTTTCCTTTTATCATAAAACGATACAATATTTCGCGATATTTCTGCCTCAAAAGTTCAAAAAATCGTGCGAGCATACCGTCCGAAACGCCCAGGAAATACCCATATCGCTGTATAAGAATTTGCATCATACCGAATTTTTCTGTTGCAACAGAAAACGAATTCAAATTTATGCTGCAAAGTCGACGCCAAAAACCAACAATTCCTTAAGTGGGATGCAGACACGTTAAGAGATTTATAAAATTTGTTGAAATTTAAAATGATTGCTATCTACGAAAGGTGATTAAAGGTGTTGTTTGTTTATTTTCTGTAGCAAAAACTTGGATATCATTTTGAGATTCCCGGGCCCTCTAAAGCCCGGGCCCGGGGCAATTAACCCTCTCAGCCCCCCCCTCTCGTCGGGCCTGTCTTCAGGACTGAAAAACAATATTAAATACGTTAATACATATACATTTACATATATACGTACATAAACTCTTATAAACATAAACAACTTAACTTACTTGTTTGCCTATGTTTTTTCGACTGAACAGATGAGCGAATACAAAAACTTAAACAAGTGAATTTGGAGACATAGAAAACATGAAAATATAAACAATTGAAAATACCGTAAGTGTAAACAAAAATACACAAGAACAACAATACATAGAACAGTAACGTTTAAATATGTATGTATGTATATACATATGTTTCTGTAGTTCTCCAACAACAAAAATATATAAAATAGGTGTTATTTGTTAGTGCAAAGTCCCCTCTCAGTTGAGTTGAAATTATTTCCAACAACAACCACAAAGGATAGCTGCATGGTTACAGAAACATATGTATATACATACATACATATTTAAACGTTACTGTTCTATGTATTGTTGTTCTTGTGTATTTTTTTTACACTTGCGGTATTTTCAATTGTTTATATTTTCATGTTTTCTATAAGGTTCTTCTCTCTCTGTGATTTTGGCCTGGCAAATTTGCCGAAATGACATAAGTGTGATAAATTTGCCGAGCACAACAACAAAATACACGTCTTGTCAAATTTGGAGCTTCGGCAAATTTCTCATACCCCAACCCGTGATATGTGATATCATGAGAAAAATATCACGGGAAATGCAACCATGTTATTACATTCACAATGGTCTTCTATGAGAAGTGAGTTTGAATTTATGTTTCTAGTTCTTTTTTTTAAGTATTTTATTTTATTCAGATAAAAAATTAATTAATTCGAAATTGAAGCAAGCAAAGCAAAGCGACAACAGTTGTATAAAGAGTGGAAAGAATATGACTAACATGCTAGTTCACAATGAAGTCAGTTAGAATTTTATTTTCGTAAAGGTGCGCTCTCTCTGTGTGGCAAATTTCTCAAGATATCATGATATCTCGGCAAAAAGATTAGACACAGAGAACAACCTTTATGTCTCCAAATTCACTTGTTTAAGTTTTTGTATTCGCTCATCTGTTCAGTCGAAAAAACATAGGCAAACAAGTAAGTTAAGTTGTTTATGTTTATAAGAGTTTATGTACGTATATATGTAAATGTATATGTATTAACGTATTTAATATTGTTTTTCAGTCCTGAAGATGACCTCAGAATGAGGTCGAAATATCGACAATAAATGGGTTTTAAAAAGTTCAAAAATTTTTATGTTTTGGAATTTTTAAACGGCCTTGAGCTCAACAATAAATAAATAAATTCTAATAAAATTAATTTTTGAAATAAATATTATTTTCATTTAGTTTGAAGTTTCATGTCAATCAAATTGTTTTTGAGGGAGTATTTGTCTCTTTTCAACCTACAGATGAATTGTTTTTGTATTTTGACTTTCGGTGGGTTTTCCAAACCAAAAAAACCAAAAAAAAATGTAGTGTCATATAGGCATGACTGTGGAAGTTCTTTTTGCGATATCGGTAAAGGTA